>APFE030777227.1:121307-140269 GCA_000404065.3 Pinus taeda
GTTAGAGGTGCTGCTATTCTCCCATAATTCTTAACAAACTTGCAATAATACCCTGTCAACCTGAGAAATCCTCGCAAATGCTTTATGGATGTGGGGATTTCCATTCCTTAATGGCTTTAATTTTGCTAGGGTCTACCTTAACTCCTTCATGAGATACAATATGACCCAGATATTCCACCTCTTGTACTCCAAAGAAACATTTGGATCTTTTTTGCATATAATTGTTTCTCCTCCAATAGTTGTAGCACCTTGTCAACATGTTCAACATGATCCTTCCAAGACTTGTTGTAGATTAGTATATCATCAAAAAATACTAACACAAATTTTCTAAGGAAGGGTTTGCAAATGGAATTCATCAAACCTTGAAATGTAGAAGGTGCATTGGTAAGGCCAAAAGGCATGACCAAAAATTCATAATGACCCTCATGAGCTCTAAATGTTTTTTTTGGAATGTCTTCAGTCTTCATTATGATTTGATGATATCCTGAACAAAGATCCAACTTGGTGAAGTAAATTGATCCATGCAATTGATCCAATAATTCATCAATGATAGGAATGGGAAATTTATGTTTAATAGTGAGCTTGTTGGGATCCCTATAATCTGGACACATGCGCCATGAGACATCCTTCTTCTGAACCAATACTACTGGAGCAGAGAAAGAACTTTTACTAGGTTGAATTATACCAGCCTCTAGCATTTCTACAACCATACGTTCAATTTCACTCTTTTGGGCATAGGGATATCTGTAAGGCCTGATGTTTGGAGGAACACTTCCTGGAATCAAATGAATAGCATGATCATGATCACGAATAGGTAGGAGGTCTTTGGGAGT
Organism: Pinus taeda; assembly: GCA_000404065.3. Classification (NCBI taxonomy): domain Eukaryota; kingdom Viridiplantae; phylum Streptophyta; class Pinopsida; order Pinales; family Pinaceae; genus Pinus; species Pinus taeda. Next base: position 122,141 of record APFE030777227.1, read on the forward strand.
CTCAAATACCTTGAATTGATTGTCCAATACTTTTTGGAGATATGGAGAAATAGATGATTTCGATGTGGGAACCTCTAGCGAACATAATGGTGAAATTACGCCTCGTTGTTATTTCTTTAGAATATTTGTCATTACATTAGAGATGATTATATTTCTTGGTTTCCCTACGATACCCCTTAATCCAAATTCTTTTCCTTCCAAAAAAAAATCATGAAAAGTTCTTGAAAATTAAAAGTTATCGTACCCAAAGATTGTAGCCATTGGATACCTAGTACAACATCAACATCACCCATTGGATTGGAAAGCATTGGGCTGTTCGATACATATTATCCCATGGATAACTTGATATTATGGCACTTTCCAAACCAATTTATGGTTCCTCCACTTGCAATCATCAGTTGACACTCTGGTGATGGATATAGGAAGCAATTCAATTCCTTAGCTATCTTACAATGAATAAAATTATGGATACTGCCCAAATCAATCAACACTATTACATTTTTCTTTTTGATATGTCCTTCTATCTTGATAGTTTAAGGAGTGGTAATTCTGGCCAATGGATTACAAGATATGGTTGGATTCATTTCTTCTTTCTCTAGGGTTTTTTTTCCTGGTGTATATCCTCTTATTTTGATGTTTCTTGTTCCTATTCTTCCTCCTCTTCACAATCTATGTAAAATAATTTCTTCTCAACACACTTATGACCTTTAGTGTATTTGCTATCACAACTATAACAAATCCCTTTTGCTCTTTTTTCTTCCAATTGTTGTGTTGTCAACCTTGTAGGTTGTGGAAGGCTAAGGGCAACAACACTTCCATATTTATAGTTGTGAGTGGTAGGCTTCCTTGTTTCCATAATTTATGCTTTCCATTTTTATTGCCAACCTAAATTCCTTCTCCAATGAATCAAGTTCCAAAAGGCGAACCTCATGTTGGATTTATCCTTTAAAGTCCCTATGAACACATCAATCCTACGCTTCTCTAGAATATCTTTTACCCTTATATTCAATTTTTGGAAGTCCTCAATGTGCTCCACCATTGAACCCTTTTGTTTGAGATTTATCAATTCGCTAAAAAAGGTGTTTCTTTTTGTATCCTCATAATGTGTTATAATTTATTCCGTAAAAATTGACGAAGTGATAATTTTTTTACGAGAGAAAAGCCATCGATACCATAAAAAATGATTGGGTTCCAAATATAAAGTTGCGCGTACATTTTGTGTGTTTCACACATTATGGAGATCTAAATATTGCAACATCTGTAATATCCATGTTAGGGATCCTTGCCATCAAACTTCCTCATATTTATATTTGGAACATGGTGGGTCTTCAATCCAACATTTGAGTCTATGAAATCATGATTAGCATTTTTTTTGTTCTCATCATGATTTTCCTTTACTACCCTTTCGCCATTAGTAAGCATTTCTTGTAGTAACTTTTTCAAATCTATTTTCAAAACTTCCATGTTGCCTTTAAGTTTTGCTTCTATCTTAGCTTCCATTTCATCCATCTTAACTTCCACGCCATTTATCTTAGATTCCACACCATTCATCTTAGCTCCCAGCCTTTCTTTAAACCATCCATCCTTGTTTCTGTTACTTTTGTGAGAGTGAAATTTGTTGCACTTTGTCTCTTAATTTTGATATATCATGTTGCATTTCTTCCTCTTCCTTATGAGTCATGCTAGAGATTTCAAGTTGCTTATTAGGTGTTTCCATTTTCTTTCTTCAAGGCATCAATTGATGATAATTATGCTTCACTATGTCTTTTGAATTCATTCAAACTAAATTTTCAAACCAAACTTATGCAAAATTTTAAAAAGACTGCACGCCTTTTTTGGCTTTGTAGGAGCTCGATATTGAATCTGTTTTATCTCTGTAATTGCGGATATCCTAGGTTTGAAATTCCATCCCGTGGCATCCCTCTGCGTCCTCATTCCAACCCCACAATTCTGTTGAAGATTGGATTCTCCAAGAAAGAGTTATGCCAAATCTCCCACGATGACCTGATTATAAACTGGTTTAGTAGAGCGAACTTGTACGAAGTTCCACGTATCATTTTTTTTACCTTCAAACCTGAAACTGATATAAAGAAATCTAAAGTCTATCCTCTTTATATACCTTTTACGAAATTTCAATCTAATGCTCAGAGAGAAAGTTATGATGATTTTTCCCAGGTCACTTGTTTGAGATATAATTAGGGATCCTATATAAACCCTGACGTCCTTGGATCATATCTCCCAAAATATAGCGATACAAGATCTACAATTCAGACCCGAGATTCATTGATATGTATTCTCAAATGGGTTTTAATTTCAGCTTCGGAAACATCATATAAAAAACGTTATAGCAAAAATTCCATGATGACTTGTTTGGAGCAGCGAAACCCTACAATCCAAACCTCTGATACCAAATGTTATGCAACCAGCTCACAAAATAGAAGAAAAGATAGATCAACGACTTCAAAGTCAGCCTCTTCAAGAAGGCAACCTCTTTTACATTACACAAATGAACAATTTTTTGATGATACAAATGAAAAAACCTCATTTCTATATATAGGAGTCTAAGGGGTCACAATATAATCAAGCCGACGCAACAACTAATAATATAAGGGCACAAAAATAACAATAGTGGGCTTCTATGGAGCACAATAATAACAATATGGGGACAATATGGGAAAAACAATAACAATAAGGGCTAACATGATTATAGTAATGGGGGAATCACTAGTATTATAGGGACCTAACACCTCATGTTAACACAATCCGCTTGGGGCATTAGTCATAGCCATACATTAGAAGCTTAAATTGAATCATGGAACTTTATTTTTCAATGTAATGTTGTGTTAACGAAACATGTGTTCATCTAATAGATTGTAATAGAGATTATTTTTCTATCATTGGTAAGTAGCATGTGTGTGTATTAACATAGATGGGTATCACAGTTGGTACTGAGTCGTCGGATCATCCAATGAAATATCAATCGTGGGATAGATTCCACGTGGTAGTCCAAGTTGAGTACACCTGGAGGGCACAAGGATGGCCTCAGGAACCATCCACAATACTCCATGGTCATTAAAAGCATTGAAGGATCGTAAATATTGAAATATTGTAAATAAATGTAACATAGCCCTATCATATATCAATTGCAAATGAACGATTTAACATGTGTTGAACCTTCTACATATCCAAATCGAATCCAAGGGTTATGACATATATGTCTATTCAATATAAATATAGTGGAGTTATATTTATATGGCGTGCAATCTAATAATAAATGTGATTAGTTGTTAGGTTGTCTTTATTTTTTTTTATGTATGAATTTGTCTTTGGGGTTAAGCAGTTAGGTGTTACAAGTGAAAAGGAAAGATTGCATGTTCTTTCCTATTATAGAATGAATATGTAAAGACTTAACCGGTAACCTACAGGGCTTAATTGAGGTAGAATTTCATTTTTATTGAGTAAGTAAACACAAAACAAAACAAAACAAAAAATAGTCTATATCAGGTCTCAAGACCTTATAGAACTGGAAGTTAGCAACAACCATTCGAATCATATCCAACCTTGGTTTTGCATAAAATTTCACTTTATTGTTGCTAACAAAAGCATGCAACAATATCCATGGTAGCATTGGATAAAATCCATTACAAACTTGCATTATTTATCTGGGATACTAAATACTACCCATCTTTACAAGTACAAATGACATAAAGAAACAAGAATTCTCCATTACCTGTTGTTTTTCTTGCAATACCAGTGTCTTATATTTCTTAGATTATAAAATGTATGCCTTGCTCCTTTTGAAAATTATACCATGAACTACATTTGTACTACATCAACTCTTAATACTTGTTCATGAATGATTTTACAAACACAATTGGGACCTTATGAGATGATGGAAGTTTGATGCACATAAAGTCACTGACTATCCTGTGTCGACTCAAAAGGGCATTGAAGTTGATATAGCTTGCATTTAATTTTTTTAAATAGTTTAGTTGTGTTAGTTTGACAACGAATTATATAATTTTGGGTAAAATGTAACTAGTTAGTTCTATACCGAAATAGTAGTTATGTAACAGAGGCGGCTGGTATAAAACTAGTGAATGCTCGAGAAATGTAATCGTGGAAAATCATTGTTGAATTACTAGAGATTCCAATCCCTTGTCCCGTGGATGTTTCCTTGACACCCTGTCGAGGTTTTACCACGTAAATCCTGTGTATCTATTTGTGTGTTTGGTTTCCAGTTAGTTATGTGTTTTTCTTGGTCAATGTATAACTGAATGTGTGTATATTCTTTCCTCATTTTCTCTTATTCGAAAAACAAGTGGTATCAGAGCTTTTTGAGTGTTTGAAGAGAACGAGTTTGGACTAGGAGGCCTGTGTCCATTTGCATGCGTGGAGGAGGCCCTGTATTGTTACGTGCTGCCAGAGCAGCCTGCTACGGTTGAGGAAGCATTGCGTGTGCGTGAAGCATGGCTGAGGGTGGCCATTGCTGCATATTAAAAAGGGGCAGAGCCAATGCTGCGTGAAGGTTTTTCTGTGAGGAGAGGTTGTTGAAGAGCCAGTGGCTGCATGGAAAATTGTGAGAGGACGCTACCAAACCAGCGTGAGGCCACCTGTGTGAGTGTGCTGCCTGCGTGGAAAATTTCCCTACGTGCTGCCTATGTGGAACGTTGTGCTGGTGGAGTTCTTCCATGCGTGAATTGAAGCGTGCCACCTGCGTGTGAAGAAACCACTACCCTCTGCATGCTGGAGCAGAGATAGCCTGCCGCTGTTTTTTTTTTTTAATACAGAGGCTGCATGTGGCTAGTTTTTGAATATAGACCCTGCGTGAAGATCCAGGTAACTTTTTTCTTGAAATAAATTTTTGTCTCAAAAAATTTCTTTCTAGAAAGATGTGAAATTAAAATTTGTGTAAATTCAAGAAATTCTGGAAATAAAAGGGGAGGATTTTATATAAATATTGGAGGAAAAGAAAGGGTTCAGGAAGGGTTTCTTTGTTTGTTTTCAAAAAAAAAAGAAAAAAAGAAAGGGTTTGCAAGAAAGAAAGGGTTTGCAAATAAAGCAAATAAATAAATAAAAATATTTTTCTCTCAAAGAGAAATATAAACCCTAGTTCAAAGACTGAGATTATTTTTTGAAAAGGAAACCATAGTTTAAAGACTAAAGATTGAAACCCTAGAAAAATGGCCAAGATGTCGAATGTAAAATTCGAGGTGGAGAAATTCACTGGAAAGAGCAATTTTTCTCTTTGGAAATTGAAGGTTTGGGATTTGCTTGTGCAACAAGGGTTGCACAAGGCATTGGATGGGGCAACTAAGAAACCTACAACCATGACCACTTCAAATTGAGAGGACTTGGATGCCCGAGCTCTCAGTACCATCCGGTGATGTCTGGCGGATGAAGTTCTCTTCAATATTGTTGAAGGGACTACAACTTCAGGATTGTGAGGAAAACTGAAAAAACTCTATATGACAAAGTCATTAACCAACAGAATTTATCTGAAAAGACAATTATACAGTCTTCGAATAAAAGAAGGTTCAAACGTTGCAGAACATTTGAATGTTTTTAATACACTTATATGTCAATTAACAAATATGGAAGTTAAAAAATAGGAAGTAGATAAAGCCATAACCTTGTTGTTCTCTGCCCGAATCATAGGATCACTTCGTAACTTCAATTAGTTTGAGCACTGCTGATTCTTTGAAGTTTGAATCAGCCGTGGGAGCTCTCCTGTCTGAAGAAGTACGAAGGAAATCCAGTGCTGAAATAGCTGCATCAGAAGCCATGGTAGCTAGAGGACGCTCAAAGGGAAGAGGAGAAAAACCAAGGGGGTCTTCTAGATCGAAATTGAAGGGTAAGAAGTGTAAGGAAAAATGTTGGCAATGTAATAAAATTGGACACTTGAAGAAAGACTGTTGGAAACGAAAGGAATCCGATAACCCGAAGAAGGAAGCAAATCAAGTCGATTCAGGTATGCTAGACGAAGTTTTATCTGCTGAAGAATTATGTATGATAGATGAAACTTCACCTGAATGTAATGTCTCTCAGGGATTACATAGCTGGCTGTTAGACTCTGGTGCTTCTCATCACATGTGCCCACATAGAAATTGGTTTACTTCGTATGAAAATGTAAACGGTAGTTCTGTGTTTATGGGTAATAATGTGTCATGTCAGACTGTTGGGATGGGAGATATCAGGATAAAGATGTATGATAACACAGTTAGAACTTTAACTAGTGTTAGACATGTACCTAATTTGAAGAAAAAATTGATTTCTTTGGGAGTGTTGGATTCAGATGGTTATACGTTTACAGGTCAGGATGGCGTCTTAAAGGTCTTTAAAGGAGCCCTAATGGTTATGAAAGCAAAAAAGGTTGGAAATCTTTACAGGTTAAAAGGAAGTACTCAGGTCAGTGAAGCAGCGGTTGCATCAGAAAAGGAAGAATCAAGTACTTGTCTATGGCATCAACGATTGGGTCATATGAGCGAGAAAGGTCTTCAGATACTAATGAAATATAAATCTCTTCCGGATCTGAAATCCTTGAAGTTAGATTTCTGTAAACATTGTGTGTATGAAAAATAGTGTAAACAAAGATTTAAAGTTGGAAATCATAATAGTAAAGATGTTTTAGACTATATTCATTATGATCTATGGGGACCATCCCCTGTTGTGTCATATGGAGGTGCTCTATATTTTTTAACGTTTATTGATGATTTATCCCATAAAGTTTGGGTCTTTATGCTAAAAAAGAAAGCTGATATATTAAATGTATTTAAACAATTTAAAGCAATGGTAGAGAAAAGAATAGGCAAATCTATTAAATGTTTAAGAACTAACAATGGTGGTGAGTTCACTTCAATTGAATTTGAACAATACTGTAAGGATGAGGGAATTTTTAGACACAAAACTGTTGTTTATACTCCTCAGCAAAATGGTGTTGCTGAGCGTATGAATCAGACTCTTATGGAAAGAGCCAGAAGCATGATCGGCAATTCTAACTTGTAAAAGGAGTTGTGGGCAGAAGCTATATCTACTGCTTGTTATTTAGCTAACAGACCACCTTCAGTAGCAATTAATTGTAAAATTACTGAAGAAGTTTGGATAGGTCAATCTTGTGATTGTTCACATTTGAGGATATTTGGCTGTGATGCTTATTCTCTTATTCCGAAAAAACAGTGTTCAAAATTAGATCCAAAGTCGAAATGTTATATCTTTGTTGGGTATGACTATGCAGTGAAAGGATATAGGTTGTGGGATCCTACATTGCAGAAGATAATCATTAGTAGAGATGTAACATTTGATGAATCCTCTCTTTTAAAGCACATGTTGAAAGAATTGAACAGGAACATGTATCACCACATCAATGAGTTCAGTTGGAGGTTAGAACTTTCAGTGACAGTTGAAAGGAAGGAGAGACTTCTGGAGAAAAAGGTGTTGAAGACACAAAGGAAGTTGTTGAAGCTTCTGAACCAGTTCAGCAACCAGTCTCTCTAAGAAGGTCTACAAGGGAAAGGAAAACTCCCAAAAGGTATGAAGATTCTACTTCATCTTTTGCTTTGATTACTGAAGATGGGGAACCTTCTTGTTATTAGGAAGCAGTAGATGATACATATAGCAAAAAATGGAAAATGGCTATGGAAGAAGAAATGGACTCCTTAGCCAAGAACAATACCTGGGATCTTGTAGAGCTTCCTGAAGGGAGAAGTGTCGTTGGATGCAAGTGGGTCTTTAAACTAAAATGGAAAGTTGATGGAAGTATCGAAAGATATAAGGTGAGACTGGTAGCAAAAGGGTATTCTTAGGTTGAATGTATATACTTTCATGAGATTTTTTCTCCAGTTGTAAAACTTGTTTCTATTCATACTATATTGGCACTAACTGCATTACTTAATCTTGAGTTAGAACAGTTAGATGTTAAAACAACATTTCTACATGGTGATTTGAATGAAGAGATATATATGGAACAACCAGAATGTTGTGTACAAGGTCACAACAGAATATTAGTTTGCAAGCTCAGGAAATCATTGTATGGTCTGAGGCAGTCTCCCAGAATGGTACAAGAAGTTTGATTCCTTCATGGTGAGCCAGAACTTTATAAGAAGTGAGTATGATCATTGTGTATACTTCAAAAGTTTCAATGGCATATTCATTATCTTAGCTTTTGTATGTTGACGATATGCTTATTGCAAGCAAAAGCATGGAAGAAATCAACAGGTTAAAGGCTCAACTCTCTAGGACGTTTGATATGAAGGATCTTGGAGCAGCAAAACATATCTTGGGCATGGGAGATACACAGAGAAGGAAAATGGTAAGCTTTGTTTTATCACAGCAGAAGTATGTGGAGAAAGTACTTGAAAAGTTCTCTATGAACAATGTGAAACCTGTTAATGTTCCACTAGCTTCCCATTTAAGATTTCTTCGGTTTTGAGTCCTAGAGCTGATGAAGAAAAGTAGTATATGTCTCATGTACCAAATGCAAATGCTGTAGGCAACTTAATGTATGCGATGGTATCTACAAGACCTAACATTTCACATACAATTGGAGTTGTTAGCAAGTTCATGGCAAATCCAGGTAAAGAACAATGGCAAGCAGTGAAATGGGTGATTCGATATCTAAGAGGCACAGTGGTGTAAGTCCACCAAAGGAGGTATATTCTTTAAGGACAAGTTTTATTGGGTATATCTAGACATAGATTATGAAGATTACCTTACTTATGGTTACACCATATATTGGTTGGAATTGAAGACAAACAATTGGGGTTATTTGTTTGTTCCTATTGTTGACATAGAATGTATGTCATTAGGATTATACATGAATCAACTTGTTTTTCTTGTTAATAATGGTCACATGTCTATTTGGTCACTTGAAAAGATAGAGAATTTTGAATTTGGTCAAGTGTCAACAAAGCAAAGTTTGGAATATTTTGAAGATGACTGGGGACAGATGGTCATTGCTTGAATCTATCTCTTTAGATATAAATAGTAAATGTGCAAATTACCTACCTTTGCACATAGTTGGAGAAAAAGTGCTTATGCTCAGTTGGTCTGGAGTGCAGTTAAAGTTGTATGATTTAGTGAGTGGATTGTGCAAAACAACAATTGTTGATCGATTGTCCGTGCTTCAAGTGTCATGCTTCTATCTACAAACAGTTCAGGATGTTGATGATGTGATTGAAAATGGAAATATTTTTTCTCTTATTCCTAATGCAAATTGTATTGTTGACATACCTCCACTACCTGTGGATGTATTCAATTAGCATTTGAGGGATGAACATGTTTTTTTTTTTTTTTTTGCATATTACTGAGCACCATATGTATGTTTAATGTTTTTAAATATTTTTTTGAACATCATTGTAAATCATGTTTTGAAGTTATATTAAGAACATAGCCTCATGGTTGTATCTAGAATTGGTTGACAATTTTGATGATGTCATTCAAAATGGACATGTATTTTTGGTTATTTGAAATGCAATTTCTATCCTTGACAAACATGCATTATGTGTCGATGTATTGAATTAGCGTTTGAGGGTTGAACATGTTTGTTTTTTTATAATGGAATGCGGTTTGTATTTCTTTGTTTTTAATTTCTAGAAGTTGTTCCCATATCAAATATCTTTATGAGGAACATTTTTCCATGTGTTCCAACATTGTGGTCCAAGTTTTTTGAAGTTGAATGGGGACACAGATGGTCGTTTCTTTAATCTGTCTCTTTATATATAAAAAGTAAATGTGCAGGTTACCTATGTTTGTGCTTAGTTGGAGAAAACTTCATTATGCTTGGTTGGTTTACAGTGCAGTTAAAGTTGTATGATTTACTGAGTGGATTGTGAAAAATAACGGTTATATCAACCAAATTTTGATGATGTGATTGAAAATGGAAAATGCAATTAGCATTTGAGGCTTCAACATGTTTGTTTTTTGATAATTTAATGTGGTTTGTATTTCTTTGTTTTTAATTTCTAGAACTTGTTGTTGTATCTATTATGTTTAAGGGGAACATTTTTGCATGTGTTTGAACTTTGTTGTGGGAAACATAATTTCTCAAATATTTCTTCTCTACACTTTTGTTAGTTTTTAGTTTTTTGAAAATTGAAGAGTATGTGTAACCGTCAAACTAAATTGTGAAATGACTTTTCAACTGACTTTAACTTTATCATAGAGATGTTAAGTGAAATGAAAAACAATAGTGGTGTGGAAAGGCCTCACTCTGGTGGTACATGACAATGATCAAATGAATACCAACAATAGTGGTATCAACCGAATAAGGAAGTGATTAAAGCACGTAGAAGAGTTGTGTATCAACAAAAGAAGAGAGATTTAGCAAATGATGCAGAAGGAGGACCTGTAAATCGTAAGTATGAAAAGAGGAGAGGTTTTATGTAGTGAAAAGTTTGTTTAGATGGTCGTTTCATTGGATGTTTATGATCTGAAAGAAGTTATTTTTTTGAAGGTTTACTAGCTTTTGTCTTTTTTGGGAATAATGTGTTTCGAAGGAGAGTGTTCATATGAATGACAATGTTATTTTCTGTGAAAAAATGAAAGAAATGTAGTTTATGGAGTTGATGAGAACTATAGGAATGAAGAATTTCCTCAAATGGTCGAAAATTTGGGAGACTCTATTCACAAAGATGGTCAACTATTTCTTGGTAGAAAGTATACTGTTAATATAGTTACCCTTGATGAATCTGTATGTAAGGAGTTTGTTGCAACAACGTAGCATGTTTACGTTTTTCTTTTTTTCTTTTGCATATTTTATTTCTTGTGCATCTGAAGTTTTTAATGTGGTATTGTTTTTCTAGAACAATGTCAAAATCAATACTGACCGCGAAATATATTCAGAAGTAGTCAAACCATTATTTCTTCCTAAATGCGAGGGTCGACGACCAACTTGTCGAACTTAAAGAAATGATGAAACATATGGTTTGAGTAATTGTAAGTTAAGAAAATTTTGTTTGTATGTATGAGAAAATTTTGTTTACATGTTTTTTGTTGTGTTGTTCATTTTCTTGAAATTTGTTGTTATTTGATATATCTTATGATATATTGTACGTTTCGGAACATTACATTTATATAGGGATGCTTGATAGAGATCATAACCTTGGGGGTTGTGGAAATTTTGGAAAAGATGTTATAATGGAAGATAGGGAATGTGAGTCTAGGGAAGAAGTTGTCACGTATGATTTTTTTGGTGATAGTAGTATGCTTGTTAGAATGGTTGATGATTTGGGTTAGTCGTTTGGAAATCTTAGCACCAATATTTGTCGACATAGCTCTATAGAGAATATTGTTGAAGCCAATGAATGTGACGATAATTTTCCTCTTGGAAAAAAACATGTGCTTAATGCATATTTATTTTGGAAGGTTTAGTGCTTCTCAATCTTAAATTTATATTCTTTTACAGACTTGTTCCTTGATTTTTTTGCAGAATTATGTTAAAGTAAATAGTGTTCGACAAACAAATTTTCAGGAAACGCAAGCAATATCAGTTCAACGACTTCCACATGGACGATGCAACAATGAGGAAAATGTACTTTTTTTTTATTAACAAATTTGATTTATTTTGTACATATTTTGTTCTTATAGAGGTTATTTTCTTTGATCGAAGAAGAATTTGGTGAGGTGTAATGAATGTAGAAGAATGATTTTTTATTCTATTATGGAAAGAAATGATAAAACCAATACTCAAGCTGGATGAGTTTTTTCACATCATTGCCAACATCGAATGGTGTTTCATAGAGAAAATGAAAGTGTTCGATATCAGTTTAGCAAACAAATGGTTGATGTTTGTAAAAACTTTCGGTTGAGGATTGATAGATTGTATGTTGTGCATATGTGTCATGTATGTAAAGAATGTTATCCTGGTATACAAGTTGTGAGATTGCATGAGGGTCCCATTTGTAAAAGATGTAACTGTGAGAAAGGTGTTCATCTCTTTTCTCACTTTAACAACATGGATCCAGTTGAGAAGCTTGAGGTTTTAAAATTTTTGACACAAGTTGAAGAGATGATAATAGCGCAGGTATATCCAATATTGCAAGTGATGCATGCTTGTGGTGGTCAATATAAATATAGCGTGCCACACAGTATGTTTTCCACAAGATATTTCTTTGATTGTGAAGAAGTTTTCACAACATGTTGAAGAACTAGATTCCTTTATTGTAAGAAGGCGAGGTGTTCAATTTGAATAATATGAATGCTATGTGAAGAGAAAACATGTGATAGATGCATTGCGTTATAAAATTGAAATAGACAAATACCACTGGGATGTGGAAATTGACATGGATTCAATTGCTTCTCTCTTAGAAATACCTATTGATGTTTTTAACATGTTACAAGACGTTGATAGTCATGTTGATGATATACCTAGGATGGATGTTGAGATTGAAACATATGGGCCTAATTGTTTGTGTTGTCACCCGTCATCCTTTATTTCTCGCTTGCCTAATGAATCTAGGGAAGTTGATCGAATTAGAAGATTTATTGAGAATGCAAATAATGCATTCGTTGAAGAAATAGATTGGCCACATATTGGTACATCTCCCATTAATGAATATAATACTGAAGGACTGCTAGATATGGCGTTCCCCACTTTATTTCCAACAAGTGATGTTGATTGGTTGTATCCTTGCATTTTCAATGTTCAGATGCATGAATACGGTTTGCATCTATTGAGATTTTATGATCAAAGATTTGGAATCCATCCTTGGTTTCAATATTTCTTGTTGAATATGATTATGCAACATCATATTCAAGGAACATTTTTTTTTTAATAGGAATATTCATGAAAGCATGCCCGTAACTGTTTGGGAGTTGTGTCAATCACTTTTTGATTTTCCAAATAATAAGTTAGCTGAGAAATTAATGCATTTTGGATCTTGTCTTAGGGGTATGAGAGATTATTGGACAAAGTGTCATTCTGAATTAACTAATATGATTAATCAATTGGGTTGCCCTATTTTATTTTTTACATTGAATGCAGCTGACAAAAAGTGGTTTGATTTGCATAGTGTTATGCCTTCAACCACAAATTGTCATTGAAAAAGTGAGCATGCTAGAAAGATTGAGAATGTTATTCGGTACCCGCATATAGTTATTATGTACATGCACCAAAGATTCAATATCTTCCATGATATAATGTTGTAGAGATATCTTGGTGCTAAAGACTTTTGGTATATGTTTGTTCTCATTCCTTTTTGATAATTTCATAATGTCTGAATTTAGGTTTATGTGATCCATAATGAATTAAGAAAATCCTTTTGGTAGAAATCACATAAGAGAATTTTTTGGTCGACACGTTTCAGACCAACAAGTATGGTTCCTCGTCAGGACCAAATGAAGAGGTAGACCATGGAAAAGGCTTAAATAGAGAGCAATGTAGAGAACATAATTTTATAATGATTTGAAGGAAAATTCATGTTGTTATGATTTCTTATTATATGTTGATTTCATGTTTTGAATATTGTTAGGTATGAGTAGCAGCATAGAGGTTCAGCCCACATCCACAGTTTTTTGTGGTTTCCTGAAGCACCAGATGTGGAAACATTGGATTGGTCCAATCCGACTACTGTCAACGTAGCAAAGAGGTAATTTGACAAATATGCCACAACATGGAATCTGCGTGACATACATTGTCAAAATGTGATGATCCCTCGAAATTTAAATGATGATCCATGTGATTTGAATACTAAACAATTTTTTTGTGCAATCTTGAAGAAGATTATGTGCATTTAGTTAATCGTGTGCAAAGGCATACAAAATGCAGCATTGATTCTTGTTTACGTAAAAAAGGGTTTGTTATTTCATGCCACCATCATGCTCCATGGGGGTTTCATATGGATTGGACATTGTTGATAGATGAAAAAGGGAGAAAAAAGTATGACCCAACAAGAAATGATGACCGTTTAGATGTTCACAATGTTGATGTTTTAATAATGTGGCAAGAAAATGTTGATTGACAGCTAGTTCTTTCTTGACATTAGGTCTTGAAGTATAGTGCAAAATATGCTTCAAAGGTAGAGAGAAGATCATAAAGTTATCATCAAATGTTGACTAATATTGTTGGTGGGAGTGGGTCTGAGGCTCCCGTATTATCTGGGTATGGAAGGTTCCTTGCTGAGACGCTTTTTAAGGGTGATGTTGGAGCTCAAGAGACGTGCCATTTATTGCTAAAATTGCCTCTTGTTGTGTGTAGACAAAAATAATTATTCTCCTTGAATGTAGGCAAGAAAGTGTACCAAAGTGTTTCACTGCATTCTCAGGAAGTTTTGTGTAGAAATAATTTCATTGAGATTTATCAAAGATGACCTGTTTTCTTGGAACATTTATGCTTGATAAAAACAACAAGATCTTTGAGCTTTGAGGAGAAGCGTAAGCAACAACAATGGAGGCTACGTGATAAGCATCCTATCATTCTTTGTTGGTCACGGTTTTATTGTCTTTCTTATGAGGGGTCAAAGGAGCTTGAAACATTTTGTTGGAGTGAGTTTCTTTTATACAAGTCGTTTCGTGATGTTGGTTCAAATATTGGCTTGTGTATTGAAAGTATTGTTGAGAATTGGAGGAATTGGAGATATCGTGTGTGGCATGTTAATCGACGCCCTTTGCCAAATGAATCTGATGAAGAGGATGTGGAGTTGCTTATAGGTGATGAAAATGTTGATCAAGATTTTGAAGAGTAACAACTTTTTTTGTGGTTAGTTCCTCCAAGTTGTGTAAACATTTCAGACCCTGATAATCTTGGTAGAAGGGACTTTGATGTTGATTATAATTGGAAGGAAATGATGGTATAAAATGATTTTTTAGAAGAAGGGGTGAATGTTGTAAAATATGTGCAGTTTGTAGGTATTTTGAATTGTGGGTTCATTAGGGGGACATATTTGTCACCTTCCTCTCTATCAGAAAAATAACTAGTTCCTTTTGAAATTATTTTTCAACACTTTGATAATGGTGGTGCTTTGAAAGCTATTATTACAGGTATTTTTGCAATAGGGAACTCTTCTCTCATTGGGTGTATTTTGATGCTCTTTGTAATTCAACAACAAATAGAAAAATTCCTTTGTTATTGCTTGCTCCAATTGGTATTGTTGCTTTTAACATATGTGGGAAAACGATACATTTTACTTTAAAAATCCTTATAAAAGATATGAAGCCACTATGTGGGCAAGCTTTGGCAGTGTTTTGAGAAGAAATGAGGCATGTTTGATATATATTGATTGATGAGATGAACTTTATAGGCCCAATGCTATTCATGCAAATAGATTCTCGTTTTTGAGAAGCCTTTCCTAAAAACAAGGAATGTCCTTTTAGTGGTAGGTCCATCATTCTTGTCGATGACCTTACGCAGCTAGCTCCCATTAAGGATAAACCCTTGTATGCAGGTAGAACAACTGGGAAAGTTTTGTGGGGAAGCCTTCACAATCTTTTAACTAATACTAGAAATGCATAGCCTTTTATTGGTGTTTGGGATCTTCTTATGATGCGTGTTGATAGTTTCTTGGATCAATAGGAAAGGAATTTGTTTGATTCTTATGTTCACTTATTTGCGACGAATAATCTTGTCAATTTGCACAATCGAAAAATGTTTAAAGAATTAAATTCTCCCATTGTGAGATGTGTCACAGAAAGCAGTAAAAGAACAAAAATAAGTGATAGTGATGATGATATGTTGGAGTGTGAGGTGCTTCTATGTCGTGGAGAGCATGTGATGTTAACGTGTAATTTGTGGGTTGAAGGTGGTCTGGTTAATGATGCACTTGGATATATTGAAAATATTTTCTTTGCGCCTCGTTCAAAGCCGCCACAACTTCTACAATTTGTAACAATTATTTTTTTAAAGTATTGTGGTGTTCCATTTGATAAGGACTGTCCAATTCTTGTACTGATTTCCCCTGTTCTTAGGGGAAATATGAGACAAATTCCTTTTAAAATGGCATGGGCATTGGAAATACACAAATCATAGTGGATGACTTTACAATGAGCCATTGTAGATATTGGAGACAAAGAGAGGTAGGGTCTCACATTTACAACTATATCCAAATTGAATTCAATAGATGGTTTGCGGATTTCACCACCTTTTTCTTTTCAACATTATGTAAAAATGAAAGATAGTGCATATGTTACGGTTAGAAAGAAAGAGGAGGAGCGATTAAAGTCAATATCATTTTTGGGGTATTTATCTCCATTACATTTTACTATTCATGAATTTTTTTTTTTAATTTTTTTAATTTTTTTTCTTCGTTCAAATTATTTGTGTGCACGCGTCTAAGAAAAATGAAGATTACTTCTCTTTAGTCGTTATTATTTTTTTCAATTTCTTTTATACACCTTCATGAGTTTCTTTTTTTGCTTTATCTTGATTTCAATACAATTGTTCATTATTTAAGTAAGCAAATTGACTATGTTGGAGAAATTGTTGTTTGATTGATTGAATTGTAGTTGTTTGCATTTTTTCTTCTCGTTCTTTCCAATCCTCTTATATTTATGTTTGAATATGAAATAACCAAAATCATAAATAAATAGTTTTGTTTTTGTTAATTTATTTTCTTTCAATGAACTGATTTTAATTGTATCTTTTTGTCTATGATTCACAGATATGGAGAACAATGATGGTAATTATTACATCAGAGTGATTAATTCTATTCGTAAAACCATTAGTTTTGTTACCTTTATTCACACAAGGTTTGATAGAACATATGACTTCCATCCTGATTTTGTCGATGAGCATATCTGTGTTTTGAGTGGAATGAAATCAAATGTTCAAACATTATATCATTTACACCAAAGATAATCAAAGAGGAAAACGAGAAGGGATTGGCTTCAAAGCGTGAAGTACCGATATCATTATCCCGCTGATTTGAATTGGTGTTGCTTTTGCCACCACTCTAGCTATGTTTTGGAAGAGGCTGCTATCAAGTAACTATGTTCTGGTCGAATGTTGAGACTTGAATTTTGTTGTGGAATGGGTTGTTATTCTTATTGTTATTTCTTTCGATGTTACTAAATTCTCCATTGTTGTTATTTGTCTTGTAATGTTTTAAATTGCATCTCACTTTTTTGTCGCGTTGCAACTGAGATTGTGAGAATCATCCTTTCTTAAGTATCATAAATGCTTGTTAGTGATTCACAATAGTTCTTGTTGATGTGCAAATTTATGTTATGTTCAATGCCCTTACTTTTTCCTATGCTTATACTTATCAATATTTGTATTTATATTGGTTTTTTTTTTTAAGATTATTTTCGTGTAGTTATATTAAAATTTTATATTTTATATTTATATTGTTTTATGTTTTGTTATATTAATTTTATTTATATTGTTTTTCCTAAATAATAATATTTTCCATTTTAACAAATAGTATTATTATTAATAGTCTCAATTACCAACATTATTTAAGATTTTTAATTATGAACATTATTTGATATTTCTAATTGAATTTTTTTCTTTTTCTTTTTTAATTGATGAACTAGATTGATTCTCAAGGGAATATGCTTAGCCTTAATGTTTATCAAGTTTGTGGTGTGTTAAAGAGTTTTTTTAGGTTGCATTGACTTTTAATAAATTTTAAAAATTATATTTGTTGCCATATGGCTCCCACCCACCATTTCAAATCCCTAGGAATTGGTGGGTAGGAGCATATGACATATGGATCCCAATTATAATATTTTATATTCTAATTAGATAGGAAATTATATATAAAGCAATTTTCATTTGGCAAATGGTTCATTTTACAATAAGATGTAAATCCGATTTTTATTTCTTCCTGTAGCCATTCCTAGGGATTAATATTTTCCAATTCTAATAGTTCATATTCTATTTAGATTGGGAAAATAATACATAAGAAAATTTTATTTAACAAAATGGCCATTTACAATAAGATGTGTAATTTTTTTTTCTCAAGTTAAAGTTGGAACCATAATATTTATACATGGTTAATGAGGACATTTGAACACTTTATGTGTTGAATAGTTTATTGTTAATATTTATGAAGCCTTACCAACCACATTAATATTTTTAATGTGGTTGTACTAGTTAGGTTATTAATTTTTATTGATATGTTTTATTTAGTTTCAGGGTTTCTTTTATTAAATTGTGTTCAATTATTTTTTATGATATTTGATTATGTGGGCTATTAT
>APFE030777227.1:140319-160740 GCA_000404065.3 Pinus taeda
AATATAATGTTAATATGAATAATTAATACTATACGCTTATTTATTGGCATCTATCAACCACATTTATATTAATATAAATGTAGTTGTACTAATATATAATATTATATACAACATAGAATGTTCCACCAAAAGCCACATTATATTGATAATTATTTTATTTTTATGGTACACATGTTCGGCCAAAACAATGAACACAAAAGTTATGATTATGTATTATGAGTAAACGTTATATTAATCATAACATTTTATTTCTATATTAATTTTTATTCATGTGTTATAATATATTCATAGTATATTCTATATTAATTTTTATTCATTTGTTATAATATATTCATGTATATAAATATTATTATTAATACTGTTTAATTATTTTATGTTTTTTATGAGAAAGATTTAGTAGTTAAAAGAAAATTAAGATATTATTAGGAATTCACCAATCTTACTCTAAAAGATCAAAAGTATCTCTCTGTTTTAACTAGCTCAAAGAAGAAAATTAATATAGCCAAGATTAGAACAAATTCTCATGAGCTCCATAGTGAAATGGGTCTTTGGGCAATTCCTAAAATACCATGGATGGAAAGGATTGCCATCTCTATGAGAATATGAACATCTAGGATGAAAATCATTTCCTCTTAGGGTGCCCCCCTACAACCACATTAGATCTCAGTTTCATAATCATTGTTGCAATATTGACCTTCCTAGCCTTTTAAGATGTCAAAATTATAGTGAGCTCCGGAGGCTTTTCTCCAAACTTTTTGAGCATAGGAATAAATTCTTAAATCAAACTAAATAATTCATTTCTTTAGGTCCGATAGACCAAAATTTGGTCTTAGTAGAGACGTTAACCATCATCATAAATAAATTTATGTCACAAGAAATTATTGGAAAAATAAGAGTGTACGGAGTTTACAAATCAAATGGATGATTCAAACCATTTTTTATTAAATTTTAAACAAATTTCATCAAAATATATATATAATCTCAAAAAACATAAAACAATTAAAATACAACATAATTATCTCTCACCCCTAAACAAAAACCAATATGCCATGGCCATGGAAACTTCAATGGACACATGAGAAAATTGAAATAGAAGATGTTGATAGCCCAACATATCTTTCCGCCCATATGTTATCCATGTATGGACATAGTATAGATGTTCATTATCCCATGCCTCATTGCTCATTGCATTTCCCTTCACAGTGCATCTGGGCAGAGATTTCTTGCAATTTATGTAAAGCAGCACTTGAACATATTGCACGTGGTGACTTCTTGCAATTATATGCACGATGTTGCCTTAACACACCGTTTCAAACAAAATTTTGCCACCAACTCCGTGATGCACTTCCCGAAAACAGGTGAAAAGAAACTCCAGAAAAAGTAATACAAGAGAGGATTGAGTACAGAGATCTGTTACTAAATCTGAACTCGAAACACTGCGAATTATTTCTCAAATTTTTGAAATGACATTTTGGAAAGTTTCACGTGCTGCAATATATGCACTTCAAACATCAACAGTTACATGCAATCAGATGATATTCTAGTCCTTTACGTATAATGGATAAATATGGTCATTTAAGAAATTACTAAATTAGCCAGAATTTTTTTGAAAATGATAAAAAAATGTACGAGTATTCTTAAATAATTTTATTTTTCCCCTAAATTTAGAGATTATTTGAAATAATAATGTTAATGTAAAATTAGTAGATATAAAAATTTAAAATTTAATGCTATGATGTTTTATCATTTTTGATTTTGTTAAAAATATAAAAGAAATCTTAAAGATTTAAAGTAAAATTATAATCCTGATGATATATTATATAAAAAAACAAACAAAATTATTTAATATACCATCTTAATGATGATATTGTATAATTTCGTTTGAAATATTATATTATATATATATAAATTAATTTTTTATAATTTATAAATAAATATATTCATAATTATTAATATTTAATATTAATATTAATAAATATTTTTATTTTAAATAAATTAAAAAAAAAACATTTTAACATCATCTCAAATACTTAACTACATGATTATTGATTAGGTGAGATATGCTCATTTCATTTAGAATATCAATCTCTTGGGGTCGATGGAAAGAATCGCATCTATATGGAACGCTCACAAGGATTATTCTATTCATCACATTGGAAGGTCATTCAACAAGGAGGCAGATGCCCTGTCCAGAAAAGGTCTCTCCTCTCCAAACCAATTTTGGCAGGTTTCCATCACTGTTG
The DNA here is from genome assembly GCA_000404065.3 of Pinus taeda. Lineage (NCBI taxonomy): Eukaryota > Viridiplantae > Streptophyta > Pinopsida > Pinales > Pinaceae > Pinus > Pinus taeda. The sequence continues at coordinate 142,563 of APFE030777227.1, forward strand.
GAGAAATTTAGCACAACATTCACGAATTCCGCCTCCCCGGTACATAGCATAAGTAACTCTCTTCTCCTATCTGGTACTTTGTATAAACCTGCTTCTTCAATATTTTTGATCCTCATATATGGTACGCAACATGAACCTCTTATATTCTATATTTACTCTATGTTTCATCATGTTTTATCATCTTCACTATTTCAGATGCTATTATTCAGCAAATCGTTATATTATTTTGATATGTCCAAAGACGTTATTTGTCATATTCTGATCTGATATGGATCTATATCATCCCTTTGTCTTATATGTTTTGGAGATCTCTCTTCATGATCTATTTGGGATTTCTCCTACTATCTGCCATATGATGTATACTCCAAATATCTATAAATATAATACAACTTTTTTTCTTAAAAAAAACTTATTTTTTTCTCTTTTATACATTTAAAATCACTTCACTATATACATTTTCATTTTCCTTAAATAAACGATATTTCGTCTGCATATCTAAAATAACTTTGAATCCCTTAAAGTTCTTATTATGGAAAGAGAAGAAAACACCAAAATTTGATTTTTTTCCTTATATTGATTGATAACGTTTTTTTAGCATTTAAATCTCTTGTGATTCCCAATTGGTGGATGACAGTGAAAGAGTATTGGAGCGAGCGGAGAGTTTCATTTTATTGAGAGATATAGTTTCATTCACATAATTTTTTATAATTTGGTGTAGTACTTAAAATATTTATTTATTTATTTATTTTTTAATTAATTTGAGTTCAATTATATATTAGATAGAAAAATAATTTATGGGATGTTATTGTGTCAATAGATGTCTTTTTATTGTAATTGATCACTTTAATATTTTTACTAATTAATCTTTTTGATTTGATGGTCTAAATTGAAATATGTCAGTATATTTTTCATCGCTACTACATCAATGGATGAAATTTACACCATTAACTTTCTTGCATATCTAAATCACATGTTTAAATCATACTTTAATTAATTTTTTAAAAAACATGACTAAAAACTTACCATGCCATTTGTTGATTTCCAGCTATCAAGATTAACACGAAGTAAAGGGATATGGAAAGATGAACCAAACTAAAAAAACAACTCAACAATTCAACATTTAGTGAAAATTTAGTATTCTACACTACCGATTAATAGCCACATATCTATAATTAACAATTAATAATATAATGAGAAAGAACATCGTGCTACAATTATCAAAGGTCTTCCAAGGTCTTCCATCCTCTGTTGTTGCTAGCAACATGGCTCTTGGGATTTTCAAATGCCCTCCCGTTACCATTAAAACAAATCCAAAAAAGCACATCCTACTCGATTAAAAACTAAAAAAAATCAAATACAACAGTGTGGCACCGGGTTATGAAACACCCTCTTGAGCTCAATAAAATCGAAAAAGAAGACATTCAAAATGATAAAAATGGCAATGTTTGTATTACTGAAAATAAAACTCACTAGTCAGCTCTACGAAAGAGAGTTTGAACCAGGAAAGTCTGGATCTGCAGAACACTCTACATTGTTCATCAACATTACACATTAAATAGAATGCATGGTTTTAGGGAAGTTAGAATAACTTCCTAAGAAATAGAAACTAATTCCTATCTTGATGCTACGTGAACCAACTGTACCTATTCTAGGATATTCTCCATTATCTTCAACACTCCCTCTTAATGGAGAATGGGTTCACATATATGCCTAACATCTCCCTAAATATTTGAAATTTTACTTTTCCAAGGGGCTTAGTGAAAATGTCCGCAACATTATCACATGTATTACAATATTCTAGATGAATTTCTTTAGATTGCACTTTCTCCCTTACAAAATGGAATCGAGTATCAATATGTTTCGTGTTTTTGTGAAACACCGGATTGTTGGCCAGCTTGATTGAACTTTTATTGTTACATTTGATTATTGTTGCGGCTGTCTGTTCTTCCCCAACATTCTGGAGAAGTCTTCGCAACCAAACCACCTCGCATGTTCCTGCACACATAGCTTGATACTCTGCTTCTGCTGACGATAAGGAGACTGTGTTCTGTTTCTTGCTGCTCCAAGTGATCACCCCGTATCCAAGACTGAATGCATAACCTGTTATAGATCTGCGATCATCTACATTTCCTGCCCAATATGAATATGCAAATCTTGCTAGTCTAACATTAGAAGAGTCAGTGTAAATAATTTCGTACTCTACAGTACCTTCTAGATACCTCAAAACATTCTTCGTTGCATTCCAATGGCTTTCGAGAGGCTTAGACATAAATTGGCTTAACACACTGACTGCATAAGCCAAATCAGGTCTAGTGGTAGTTAGGTGGATCAGACTCCCAACCAGCTGTTTGTAAAGTGTTGCATTCGCCGCTTTTGAGCCATCCTCACACTGCAATTTGATATTCTGCTGCAATGGTACCGGTGCAGACTTATAATGATCCATTCTAAACTTTTCTAACAGGCCTTTGACATACTTTACTTGAGATAGAAATGTTTGACCTGAATCTCTCCAGATCTTGAGACCTAAATAGTATATGAGTTCACTGAGATGCTTCATCTCAAACATCTGTGACATCTGCTGCTTGATTTCATCAATTAGATATATAACATCACCTGTAATTATCAAATCATATACATATAATGAAATCAACACTACGCACCTTTGTTCATCTTTCATGGTGTAAATATTAAGGTCATTCTTACTTCTATTGTAGCCAGCTTGTAGAAAAAATGAATCAATTTTCTCATACCATGACCTGGGAGCTTGTTTTAGTCCATAGAATGCTTTCTTCAACCTATAGACTAAATTTTATTTTCCCTTCTGGACAAACCCTTCTAGTTACTCTAAATAAACCTCTTCTTTTAGTTCCCCATTCAAAAATGCAGACTTTACATATAGTTGGTGCATTATCCAATGTTTCTTAGTAGCTAAGGCGATTAACATTCTGATGGTGTTCAATTTAGCTACATGGGCAAAGGTTTCTTCATAGTCTATCCCTTCTTTTTGTGTATACCCCTTTGCAACCAACCTAGCTTTTAGTTTTTCTATAGTTCCATATGCATTAATTTTCGGTTTATATAACCATTTGCAAACTATGACCTGTTTCCCTTTAGGAAGTTCTACCAATTCCCAAGTGTTGTTTCTGATTATTGAATCATATCCCTGTTCCATGGCTATTTTCCATTCATTACTTTCATTTGCTTCTTTATAACTAGATGGTTCAACAACATTCATCATACTAGTTATAAATGCATTTGCCCTATATCTTGCAGGAATTTGAGCTTTCCTACCTGATCTCCTGAGTGGTGGGGTGGTGGTTTCAAACCTTATTTATTCATGTTGCTGTTGTTGTTGTTGTTGCTGTTTCTATTGTTGTTGTTATTGTTGCTGTTGCTGTTGTTGTTCATCCTCTGCCTTTGTTTGCTATTGATCCTGATTGTTTTCTACATCCTCTTCTTCAAAGTACGAAATGTCCCATCCATCATAGTGCTCATCAGTTTTTTCACTATCCTACTCATGGAATTTGACATCTCTACTAACAAAGATCTTGTGAGTAGAGGGATTAAGTAATCTGTATGCTTTATATGACTAACAATACCCTATTAAAGTGCATCTAATGGCTTTTGAGTCTAATTTCTTTCTATCTTCCTTGGGTATGTGGGAAAATGCTTTACATCCAAATATTCTTAAGTGTTTTACTGCAGGCTTATATCCATACAAAGCTTCAAAAGGAGTTTTAAACTCAAGAATTCTTGTAAGACTCCTATTTTTTAGATAAACCGCAATACTCACTGCTTTAGCCCAAAAACTATTTAAAAGATTTTTACCTTTCAGCATACTTCTTGCACATTCCACCAAAGTTCTGTTCTTCCTTTCTATTACTCCATTCTGTTGTGGAGTATGGGGTACTATAAACTGCTACAAAATTCCATGATCTTTACAATATCTGATCAACTCATCTTTCCTATATTATCCCCCTTGATCAGAACGAAGAATTTTTATCTGTTTCCTTGTTTGTATTTAAACCATTTTTTAAACTGATTATAGTATTCAAATGTATGGCTCTTCTTACTTAAGAAATACACCCAAGAAAACTTTGTACAGTCATCAATAAACAGTAGGAAATACACTGCACCTCCTAATGATTTTGTTTACATGGGACCACAAAGGTCTGTGTGCACTAACTCGAGTATATCCCTCTACCTCTTTTCTACTCTAACAAGGAATTCTTCTCTATGCATTTTTCCTAAAGTACAAGCATCACAATAATTATGTACTTGCTTTAGCATAGTAAGATCTCTTACCATTTCTTTCCTTTGTCGTAACAGCAAATCATTGTAATTGATGTGGCTGAATCTTTGTTGCCAAAGCTCTTCTATAGTTAGGCTCGCTGTTGTCAATGCTCGAACTGGTGCAGGTCTCACATCCAACTTGTACAGTCCTCCTGTTCGGATTCCTGTAGCAATTGTCTTCATTCCATCTAGCAGATCCTTAATGTAACAATTAGATTTTAAAAATTCAAATTTCAAATCTTGATCTGTAACCATTGATACAAAAATCAAGTTCTTTGTTATGCCAGGCACATACATTACATTGTAAATTTGTTTAATATTACCATCAGATAGAATGACAGAAACTTTCCCACATCCTTTGATTTGATGATTTCTGTCATCTCCTAGGTAAATCTGTGCGCCTTCGTTGATCTCTTTAAAATCCTCCAGCCAGTGCTTGTTCCCTGTCATGTATGTTGACACTCCTGAATCTACATACCAAATGTATGCATCAACATTTTAATCACGATCTGCCATGAACAACCTCAAATTCTGCACCTGATCATTGTTCGCGAGATGACCTACATGTCTCTTTGGCTTTTGATGTTCTTCATGATACTTCTTTTTCCTACATTCCCTGGCAATATGACCCAATTTTCCGCAATAAAAACATTTAGTTTCAGAGTAGTTTTTATTCGGGTGCATACCTTGGGTCAAATTTGGCCATTTATGTGAACTTGCTCTGTTTTGTTGTTGTGGACCTCCTTTCCATTTGTAGAAGTTTTTCCTCACCACTAATGCAATATCGACACTCTGGGGCTTCAAAGTCGATCTCCTCTCTTCTTCCTACATCAGTGTACCTGTCAAGTCTTCAAAATGCGGGATCTTCTCTCTCGCATTGATCCCAGTGATGAACATCTGATAATCATTATTGACACCATTCATTGTAATGGTCATAAGATCTGTATCGTCCATTGTATGACCAATATCTGATAATTTGGATTTCAAATCCTTGATCCTTGCTATGAATGAAGAAATCGTGTCATTCTTCTCCAATTTAATGGATATAATCTTACTCTTGAGGAACAAAAGACGATTTGAATTTATGATCTCGTACAATTCCTTCAGAATTCCCCAAATCTCATTAGCTGACTTACCTTCTTTGATGTGCAGTATAATGCAGTCTTTCACTGACATCTTTAACATTGTCCTTGCTCTGCTTTCTCGTTTCTCCCAATTTGGGACCGATGCTGATCCAACCGTGGGCCTCAACTCATCCCCATTCACAATCGTCCAAGCACTTTGTGCTTCTAACAGAGTCTGCATCTTAAACTTCCAATTTTCATAATTGGAACCATCGAGCTTGTTATGCTCATTCATGCATGCTTCAAATATGTTGTTATTCATCTTGGCGATTTCGAAGAAACAAAATCGACAGGTAAAAAATGTTAAATTTACCCCAGATCTGTGATAGAGACAGATCATAGTTGTTCAATCTTGCAGCACACGCGCAGATCTTCGTGGCTTTCTTCTCAGCCTCTAGAGAACCTCATGTTGTCAGCTACAACCTTGTTCTTGGCTCCCTTTGCAATTTCTTTGATTTACACGGTCGTTGCTGATATTTGCCCAATATCTGAGACTTGTTGCTGAAATACACCAATTTTCAGAGACTAGTCGCAACCATCACTGATATTTTCCCAACATCCGAGACTAGTTGCTGAAATACACCAATTTTCAGAGACTAGTTGCAACCATCGTAGTTGTACACTGGAAAAGTGCGACAATCGAAAAATGAAATTTTCGGTAAGTGTAGTAAGGTATCATTGCGGCTATCCACTCAAAACCTGCGACGATTTCGGTTCAAAGAACCACCCACCAGTCAGCGTACAGGTTCCTCAGCCTTGACGCTCTGATACCATGATAAAAATGGAAATGTTTGTATTACTGAAAATAAAACCCACTGGCAAGCTCTACGAAATAGAGTCTGAAAGAGGAGAGTCTGGCTCTGCAGAACACTTTACATTGTTCATCAACATTACACATTAAATAGAATACATGGTTTTAGGGAAGTTAGATCAACTTCCTAAGAAATAGAAACTAATTCCTATCCCGCGGCTACGTGAACCAACTCTACCTATTCTAGGATATTCTCCATTATCTTCAACACAAAATATCTAGGAAATAGGTTTTAGGTGAGCAAGATTTTGTTCATGAACATTCTGGATCATATGACTACCTTCTATCAGTCACTTGCCATAGGGAAGATTAAGACAGGTCATAATGCTGAAGCAAAAGATCATACCTGAAGCGAAGATTAGGAATGATCATACTACTAGTGTCTCTCGCCCTTTCGATTTTTTGAATATTAAGATGGATCATAATGTTGAAGAGAAAGATCATATTTGAAGAGCCACGGTTGGGACATCCAACTAATGGGGTTGAGACACCCAACTAGACCACAACACCGAGAGGAGTTGAAGCCATATAGATTTGGTAGCAATCTAAGTTCATTGTAAATGAAATATCATTGTCTTTCCCTACTGAATACAATTTTTTGAGGTTATATTTCAATGTTTCTTCCACTCTTGTGTAGAGTCCTTTTTCGAAATGGAAGTAGCCTTATAAAACTTTTCCTAAACATGATTTAATAAAGGAGATATTGACCCGATGAAGATGATATGGAGAATGGAATATAAGGATCTGCACACCTCCCTCATCTTCTTTGCAATGAAGAGGATATCCTAATTGGTGCTTTGTGATGGAGTAGGTCAAGACAAGGATAGGTGAATCGATTATTAATTTATTCAAAGGTTCTCTATAAATAATCCTTAGCTTTGTAATTAACTGTTAAATTGTTAGTCAAATAGTAATGGAATCGTGGATTTAGTTGAGAATGATATATAAAGTTTCTACGCAGCTGAGAATCAAAGGTTCTGTTGCTAGGTGTGCCTTTTTGCTGTGAATTCTGATCACAAAACACTGAGTGCAGAAATGGTTTCAATGAGGTCAATATATGGGAAGGAGGAGCACAAATTGAGGTAGCCCTTGGAAATCATAATCAGATACAACATCATGACAACATTCAAGAGTATAGTGAGAGGAGAAGAGACGAATGCCATAGATATCTTGCTTCTCACTTGCATTGTATTGTCTGTGTAAGCAATCAAGATAGCTCATACATGACGATCAACATATCATTATCATAGTCAGCCCCATTCTATTGTGATTCTACTCAGCTGGTATTTCTATTAATGTAATGTTTAGCAGAACAATTAGGCTGAGAATATTTTGGATTATCTTGTAGACTCTTGCATTTTATGTAGATGCAAATGCAACAACTACTAGAGATTTGAGGTTTCAGATGTATTTTCAAATCTGGTTTCTATTTATGCCAAGCTCACAATTATTTTGTCAAGTGCTGCCTTACTAGCATTTACCCCAAGCCTAAATTTCACTCCAACATTCGTAGTTTATTTTATGACTTTGTGAAGAAGTTCTTAGTTTTACTGGCATCTTTAAATCATCTAATTTCTTCAAGGAAAGGTTAACGTTTTCTGTAAATTCAAATTTCTGAATTGTTATTTAACAATTTAGAGTAGTTTTTACACTGTGTACAATATTTATACTTGAATTTGTAAATTTTAGTAAACTTCCAAACCCTAACCATTTGAATAAATGGTTAATACCATTTTCCCATCTTTGAATAAACCAATAATATCATCTTTCCAAAATGAATGTTACTCCACATAATTGATTCTACTTAGTAAAATAGGTGTGACAATTCCTCCATCATACTCACAAAAATATGAGATAATGACATCAAGAGGCTCATCCATATCTCAAGAAAGTATATTATAATGGCAGTGATTGCCTTAATTTCTTGAAGTTAATGACTACAACTTTTGAGAATTTATCACACTCATCAAAATCATTTTGTTATTACACACTACCATTGTAGAAAAAATTGTTTAGTGAATCCTTTAAACATATTAAAAACAAATGGTATTATTCAAAGGGCAAATTTATTCTTGTCATCACACTAATCAAATGAATTTTGTTTGGTAATGTGAAGTTAGATTTCTTCTGTTCAGCGGATCCTTTTGACATATTATAAACCAATGGTATTATTCAATGAGCAAACTTATTCTCGTCATCATTCTAATCAAATGAACTTGGTTTAGCCACGTAAGGCTATCATTTTTCATGAATATATGTTTATTAGAAATGGATTTATTAAAAATAAAAACTATATTTTTTTAATATATAAATAACATAGTTATTTAATGGTGGAAATAGTTTCAACACTATTAAGAATTTTTGAACTCCCAAAATCCTGAAATTTGAAGCTATAACTCGGGTTTCCAAGAATTTTAACCAAATTTATCAAAAATATTATAAAATTTCCATTATTTTCCAATCAAATTGTAACATTATTAGAATTATATATCATAATATATATATATATATATATATATATATATATATATATATATATATATATATATATAAAACTAACCCAACTAATCAAAATGTGTGTGTGTTAAACAAGATGATTTATTTTATACAAGTTTTGAAGAATTAGTTATGTTTAAACTCTCCTCTATTATAATTGATTTTTAATAATGAATTCAATTCAATTGTGTATTTTTCTGTATTTGATTCATGTTCTGTATTTGGTATCACAACTACTAGGACAAAGAGTGTGCCACTGTAAGTTGCTTGAAGGAGAAATTCGAGCTCTCGAGTTGTACTGTTGTGCTAATATGTTGCTATGTTATGTTGATGTATAGGATTGTGAAAACCAATGTTGAATATTGTGCATAAAAAAAATCTGGAGATCGAGCGAATTACTGGTTAGTTGTCCAAATTGACTTGCATTTGAAATTAAATTTCCCATCGTTGTAGTTGATTTAGATGTGAAAGAAGTGCTGAGATAATGGGAACTTTGTAAAGCGGGGAAACACTTTAATTATTAGATATGTTTATGATTATATGTTTATTTTAGTCATTCATGTTTAATCTAAATCGCTTGGGTTTATAATTGTGTTCAACCATGGTCTGTTGCATTGTGACGAAGAGTTCCTCAATATGAAAATCACGCATGGTAAACAATGGTCAACCAAGTTTATTCTAGGGATTATATTATTTATCTTAGAGTTTATATACCTTGGGTTTATAATAATTTTCCCTTGGGTTTTTAGTATTAATCCTTTTGGTTTATAATATCAATCCCTTGAGCTTATTAATTTAAGGATTTTTATTCCTAGGGTTTAATATTATTAATAAGGTTTACAAAATTAATCCTTGGATCTAATATAAATCATTTTGGCTCATAAGAATGGTCAACCATGGTCCAATGTCACATTGTGAAAAATATTTTCTCAATATGAAAAATCAACCATGGTCCAATGTTGGATTGTGACAAAGATTGTCTCCATAAGAAAATAAATCATGGTCAACCATGGTGCAACGTCGCATTGTGAGAAAGATTCTCTCAATATGAAAATCAACCATGGTCAACCATGTTCAACCATGATAATTTTAGGGTTTACAATATATTTATCTTTGGGTATTTATAAATTGGGTTTATAATATTCATCCATTGGGTGTAATATTAATTCGTTGGGTTCATAGTCCCTTGGCGTTTTTAGCTCCAAGGGACTGTATAGCCTACCATAGTCATCCATGGTTATTATAGGGTTTATAATATTTATTTTAGAGTTTATATACCTTAGGCTTATAATATTATTCCCATTGATTTAATATTATTCCCATCGTTTTATAAAACATTAGCATTTCAAGGTTTATAATCTTTATTCCTCGTTTAATATTATTCACTTTGGTTTGTAATCCCTTGGGTTTTTAGTATTAATACCTTTGGTTTATTATCCCCCTTGGGTTATAATATCAAACCTTTGGTTTATTCATAGGGTTTAATATAATTCATATGGTTTATAATATCAATATGAAAATCAACCACGGTCTACAATGGTCAACCATGGTCGAACGTCGCATTGTGACAAAGATTGTCTCAATAACAAAATCAAGCATGGTAAACCATGGTCAACCATGTTTATTTTAGTGTTTATAATAATTATCTCAGAGTTTATATACCTTGGGTTTATAATAGTTATCACTTGGTTTAGTATTACTCCCTTGGGTTTATAATCCTTTGGGTTTTTAGTACTAACCCCTTTAGTTTATAATATAAATCCCTCGGGTTTATTAATCTAAGGGTTCTTATTCGTAGGGTTTAATATTATTCATAAGGTTCTAATATTAATCCTTGGGTCTAATACATGTTTATTTTAGGGTTTATATACCTTATGTTTATAATACCAAATGGATTAATATGTTTCATTATGACAAAGATTGATTTTGCATATGAAAATCAATCATGGTTAACAACGTTGCAACATCGCATTGTGACAAAGTTTGTTTCAATATGAAAATGAACCATGGTCAACCATGATAATTCTAGGGTTTACAATATTTATCTTGGGGTTTATATACCTTGGGTTTAAAATATTTTTCCCTGGGTCTAATCCATGTCTATTTTAGGGTTTATATAACTTAGGTTTATAATATTGATCCATTAGGTTTAATATTATTTCCTTGGGTTTATAATATCAATCCCTTGGGTTTATTAATCTAAAGGTTTGTATTGTCGGGGTATAATATTATTCGCAGGGTTTATAATATTAATCATTGGGTTTAATATAAATCCCTTAGGTTTATAATCATGGTCAACCATGGTCCAATGTCACATTCTGACAAAGATTGTCTCAATATGAAAATCAACCATTGTCTACCATGGTCAACTATGGTCCATTGCATTGTGACAAAGATTTTCTCAATATGAAAATCAAGCATGGTAAACAATGGTCAACCATGCTTATTTTAGGGTTTTTAATATCTATCTTAGAGTTTATATACCTTGGGTTTATAATATTTATCTCTTACATATAATATTATTCCCTTGGGCTTATAATCCTTTGGGTTTTTAATATCAATCCCTTTAGTTTATTATTCCCTTTGGTTTATAATATCAATCCCTTAAGTTTATTAATATAAGGATTCTTATTCTTAGGGTTTAATATTATTAATATGGTTTATAATATCAATACTTGATTTTAATATAAATTCTCTTGGTTTATAAGAATGGTCAAGCATGGCTCAACATCACATTATGACAAAGGTTTTCTCAATATGAAAATTAACCATGGTTAACCATGTTCAACCATGATAACTCTAGGGCTAAAAATATATTTATCTTTCTGTATTTATAAATTGGGTTTATAATATTCATCCATTGGGTGTATTATTATTTCCTTGGGTTCATGGTCCCTTGGGGTTTTAAACTCCAAGGGACTATGTAGTCAACCATAGTCAACCATGTTTATTTTAGGGTTTATAATATTCATTTGAGAGTTTATATACCTTAGGCTTATAATATTAAATCCAAAGGATTAATATTAATCCCTTGGATATAATATTATTCCCATGGTTCTATAAAACATTGAGATTTTAGTATTTTTAATATTTATCCCTCATTTAATGTTATTCCCTTGGGCTTATAATCCATTAGGTTTTTAGTATTAATCCCTTTGGTCTATTACCCCCTTTGGTTTATAATATCAATCCCTTGAGTTTATTAATCTAAGGGTTCTCATTCCTAGGGTTTAACATTATTCATAGGGTTTATAATATTAATTCGTCGGTCTAATATAAATCCCCTTGGTTTATAATCATGGTCAACCATGGTCCAATGACACATTGTGACAATGATTTTAAAAATATGGAAATTAACGGTTTTCCAATGTTGCATTACGACAAAGATTGACTCCATATGAAAATCAAACATTGTCAACCATGGTGAAATGTCGCATTGTGACAGAGATTGTCTCAATATGAAAATCAACCATGGTCAACTCAACCATGATAATTATAGGGCTTATAATATTTATTTTGGGCTTTATATACATTGGGTTTATATTATTATTCCTTTGTGTGTAATATTATTCCCCCGGGCTTATAATCCCTTGAGTTTATTATTCCTGTGAGTTTAAAATATCAAACCCTTGGGTTTATTAATCTAAGGTTTCATATTCCTAGAATGTAATATTGTTCATAAGGTCTATATTATTAATCTGTGGATTTAATATAAATCCATTGTAACAATCATATATATATAAAATTAATTAATTAATAATTTAAGATATTATTTATAATAATATAATATAATTTAATTTTATTTTATTAAATTAACAATTGTTATTAGAATAAATTATTATAAACGTATATAAAAAAAATTCAAAGATTATATTTTTAATAAGTAATAATATTAATTAATTAATATATAGTTATTAATTAATTTGGTATTAATATTTTAATTAATAATGATATTAAATTTATTCATAATAATTAATAATAATATAATAAATAATTAGTAATAATATTAATTAATTTTACATGTGGCTTGGATATAATTTTAATAATTATGGGTTTATTAATCTTTAGGGTTTATAATATTAATAATCGTGTGGGTTTATCAATCACTCGGGTTTAAAATATCAATCTTTGGGAAATCCCTTGTGTTTTTAACATTAATCACTTGGGTTTGTTGATAGCTTAGACTTATAATATTTTTTCCCTGGGTTTACTAATTCCTTGGGTTTATAATATTAAACCCTTCGGTTTATAATATTAATAATTTATTGGCTTTATAATTTAATCCCTTGGGTTTATAATGTTAATAATCCATTTGGTTTATTAACCCTTTTAATTTAAAATGTGAATTCATATGCTTTATTAATTCCTTAGGTTTTTGATATTTGTCCCTTGGGTTTGTTGATCCTTTAGCTTTATAATATTTATTCCTTGAGTTCACTAAATTGTTGGGTTTATAATATTAATAATCTTAAGGGTTTATTGATCCCTTGAATTTAAAATGTTATTTGTTTTTTTTTTACAAGATCGGTTACTTATATATTATAAAAACTTCGAGGACTATGTTCGATTACATATGAGGGGAAAAACATGGAGGAGAGAATCCAAAATGGGTGCGCAGACCCTTGATCCTTGTTGCTAAAAACACAGTAAGTGGCTTGAAATAGGTAACGGCTATATTGCCGAACAAAAGAGCCTGCTAACCGACAAAATTTACAATGCATATATCCTAAGGTTGCTGTTGGTTGACTGAGTCATCAAGCTGAGCTTCTTTTCTTGTGCTGGCCCTAGTCGAGGCTTCAACTTGCATGCTTTGGGTTAAGGTCTTGATGTGGGATATCGCTTCCTCCATGTGATTGCATCTCTCTTTAAGTGCCTCGATCTCTGCTTTCTGCTTCTACAGCTTCTTCCCTTTGGACCTGCTGTCTGCCTAGAAATCCTCTTTGAGTTCATTGAAGTGTTTGATGAATCTGGCGATCATAAAGGTATGTGCTTTGCAAAGGGTGCATTCACTGTTTGTGATGACTTTCTCCAGAGGATTGACTGTTGGCTCACGGGCTTCCTGCTGATCTGCCATTTCACAAATTTGATGAGTAGTAACTGAGACTTGTTGCTGCTGAAGATGGGAACAAAGGGAAGAGGCGGCAGAGGGAAGTGAAGTAGGTTGAGAGGGGGAGAGCAGGATGAGATTTCTGCTCGGGAGAGGGACAGAGGAGGTGGGAGAGGTGCTGGAAGCTTGTGGGAGGATGAAGAAAGAAGGGGGAGAGTGCTAATACAAAGAAACAAGCGAAAGATTAGTAATAAGAAAGAAACAGTGAATGAAAGCGCCCGAGTTTACCATGAAAGGAGACTCTCTGGATGAGTAAGAACGGCCTCAGGAGAAAGACTACTCTGGATGAAGGCTGAAACATAAACCTTCGGAGCATTGATCGCTTTGTGAAGGAAGGAAGAGGAGCTGCTTGATTTAAAGGATGAAGAGGGGCTTGACTGAGATTTCGGGCAGAGGGAATTCTAGACCTTGAGGTGACTGAGATGCCTGATAGAGATTTTGTTGCTAGCAAAAAAGATATTGGCGCGCAGACCACCTGTTTGAAGCTTGGGAATGACGGTTGGGGTCATGAGGAACTTGGGCTCGTACCTAGGAGATATGATAATGATGTAATCAAGGGCGTAGACTGGAGAGATGAGGATCTCTGAGGTGCAGTCGTGGAGATTTAGCAGAGGATAGGGGAGCTTGGGGGTATGCGAATTTCGGGAAGAGGGAGAGCCGAAGTGACCCAGATTCTATGGAGGAAGGGTGGGGTATGACAGACTAAGGGATTGTTTTGTCATAGGTAGTTTCATTCTCTCTGACTTGGCCTACTGACCTACTGGATGCCTTGTTGGCTTGACAATCCGCCTCAGTATTGTTACTTCTCAGCACATGTTTAAAAGTGGCCCCTGTTATATCTCTAATGTTGTCCATGATCCGGTTTTTAATGTTGTTCAGAGCTATTTGCTTAAAATCGCCCCCTGAAGCCATGACAACTATAATAATAGCTGAGTCGCCTAGAATGATTGGATTTTGCATACCTAGTCTCTTCAGGATTGAGGTACCCAGGAAGAGGCTATATGCCTCGGCCTTGTTGTTGGTCATGTTGCCCAAGCCCCATTCATAGGTCACCATAACTTTGCCCTGGTGATCCTTGATAACTCCTCCTGCACCTGCTTTTCCCGGATTATTTTTGGATGCCTCGTCGAACTGGAGGGTAGGCCTCTTTTGGTTTAGTATCCATTTAGTGACTTCCTCTTTAGTGCCTCTGAGCTTTCACTCCTTCCTTTTCTGGCCTAAGTTGGAGGTGATGTAGTTTCTTGTATCCGGGCTGAGACTAAATTTGCTGATCCATTCGGTCTCCCTTTTGTTCCAGCTTTCTTGGTCTGGTTGGGACATTCCATTGGAACTTATAGTCTCAGAGATAAGCGCTATTGTTTTTGCCAAGGTGCTGGAGATGCTGGGCTTCCGATTGTTGAAAATGCATTTATTTCGAGTGATCCAAATTTGCCAGCAGAGAGTAGAGGGGATGTTGTTCCACAATCTTTTGATAAGGTTCTTGTTTTTCTTGGGGTAAGGGTAGCAGTTTCCCCAATTTTTTTGAAGATAGGTGATCTGGTCGGCCGTTTCTCCTCTACTTAGGGGGCTAGTGATGAGGTTCCAGCAGCTTTGGGCAAAGGGGCATTCAAGAAAAAGGTGAAGGCTTCTTTCTTCAGCTGCTCGGCAAAGACAACATATAGAGGGACCTAGGATGCCTCTTTTTCCGAGGTTTTCAGCTGTGAGGATTTTGCCTTTAAGGAGAGTCCAATTAAAAAACTTAACCTTCGGGAGACAATCTGATTTCCAAACCACTTTATGGAGAGCCCAATTATTGGTGACCGTGGCGTTCTGGAGAATCTAGTAGCCTTCTTTGACTGTGTAATTTCCTCCGTTGGGGTCCCAAACAAATCTGTCCTCTGTCATATTGTTTATAGGAGCCGAACCAGATAGAGATAACTTGAGCTCAGTCCAAAGATCCCTGAGATTGTTTGGAGGGGAGAGGCGCTTCCAGTCCTGCCAACTGTTATTATCCCAAGTGGAGATGTCATATAGGCAATTTAAGCTTTTTGCTTCCAACCAAATTTGAAGAGGTCTGAGATTTTGAGTTAAATTCCTTGGTCTTGATCCCATGATTCGATCTGTCCAGATGTTCATATCTCTTTCACTTCCCGGAGCTCTGGAGATGTAATTTTTGAATTAGGGGAGGGCTTTTTTAATGAGCTTCCAAACTGGAGTGCACTGTCTATCCACAATTGGTTCTGAGAGGATGTTGGAATTGGGGCCATTCAGATATTTCCTTTTGATAACTTCTGTCCACCATGCGCCTTTCCCGTTGAGGATTCTCCAAATTAGTTTGAAACCCATCGCCATGTTGGATAGTCTTGGGATTTTTATTCCTAATCCTCCTTTTTTGACCAGGAGGGTGACTTGATCCCATTTGACAAGACTAAACTTTTTGTAGTCCTGCCTTCCTCCCTGCCATAGGAAGCTTCTAATAATTATTTCCATGTGTTTATGGGTGCTTGCAGGAGCTAGGGTGACTGCGAATTGATAAATGGGGAGAGCAGAGAGAATGGCTTTGATGAGGGTTGTTCTTCCAGCCAGGTTGAGCCAAGTCATTCCCCAACTCTGGAGTTTTCCTCTCAATTTTTCTATGAGTTTCACCCAGATTTCTGACTTGACCGATTCTTTTGCTAGAGTCAGTCCCAGGTACATGAAGTAGCTCTAGTTTCTTTGAGCTAGAATGTTAAGAATCGAAGAGATTCTTTGAATGATTTTCCAGGGGACGTTCCAAGTGTAAATCTTGCATTTTTTGTTGTTGAGATTTCCTCCATATGCTAATAGGAAGGAGTCTAGCATTTTCTTGAATCTTTTTGCCATCAAACTGGAGGCTCCCCCAATTAGGAGAGTATCATCTGCGAAGAGCGAATGATGTATTCCCTTGGTTCCTCTTACTATACTGATTGTTGTGATTTCTTTTTGCATTCAGAGTTTTTCCAAATGTATGCTCAGAGTTTCAGCCATGATGATGTATAGGAAGGGGGAGAGGGGGCAGCCTTGTCTCAGTCCCCTAGTGCTTCTGAAATAGTTGCTTGGTCTGCCATTAATCAGAGGAGTTGTCCAGGGATGAGTAATGCACTCCATGATAATGTTGATGAAATTATTGGATATCCCAAATTTCCTGAGAAATTCCTTCAGGAAGTGGTGGTTGACCCTGTCGAAGGCGTTTTCCATGTCTAATTTGATGATCATACCCCTTTCCTTCCTGCTTATGCTGTTGTGGATTGCCTCTTGGATAAGAAGGACATTGTCCGTGATTTGTCTGCTTGGGACAAAACCCCCTTGATTCTCTGAGATGAGGGAGGGGAGAAGGTTTTTTAGCCTTGTTACACTGAAATTTGTCACCATGACTATCTGCAGTTAATATGGCTCCATCAATAGTCATATTATCCTCCTTGTCAAGCCTTATACCTCTGCTCTTCATGTCAAACTTCAAAAAAGAGAGAAAGTCATTAAAAATCATGTTTATCTCTGGGTACGCAGGTTCTCTCTACCTTGCCTACGTGTATGCATCCCAAGCTCATTGTACCTGTGTACTTGTACGCTCTGTAAGTCAATGGATGGGTGCATACTCCTGTAAAGGTCAAAAGGCGCAAGTTTCATCTTAAAAAAGTTACTTGTGGTCACTTCTAGAGCTTTCTAGAAGAGTGTTTGACATGTATTGAGCGCCTCCAGATGGTTCATGCATCCCTATGATAGAGGAACTTATCCCATCAAGAGAGCAGCTACCCCATCCAAAAGAGGGAGTATCCCATTGATGTTGGAACTGAATAACTTCCTCTAGAACACTATAAATACAGGCATTGGGCCAAGGGAGGGGAGGTTGAAAGCTGAACATTCTAAAGTGTAGATGCTGCTGGAATTTGGACTTCCATTGTTGGCTTGTGAGGAGAGATTACTATCCTTTCTTGTTTCATTTGGGAGTGGGTGAGCTTGTCAAAGTAGAGGAAATCTCTTGTTGGACCCTGGGAGGAGCTTGCACAACACCAAGGCTCAGGTTGTAATGGTTCCTTTTTTGTTTCCTTAATACAAATAAGTCCATTCTTCTCAATGATTTGTTGTTAATGAATTATTTCATGTACTCCTTGGTCTATGTGATGAATATGCTTTGTTTTATGAAATATTCAGGTGTTATGTAATCGTTTGCTGTTAGTGTATGCAGGTCTTAAAGTGAAGGAGGAGCTCATCTGGATCAGCAAGGCTGGACTGCTACAATAAGCGTGGGACCTAAGGTAAGATCGAAAACATTTGAATTCTCATAGAATGATGTGTATCTAGAGAAGGATAGCTCTTGTTTGGTTTGTTTGTCATCAGAGAGTCTTAGAC
>APFE030777227.1:160750-181718 GCA_000404065.3 Pinus taeda
AGCGTTGGACCTAAGGTAAGATCGGAAAACACTTGGTTTCTCATAGAATAATGTATGTTTAGAGAAGGATTGCTCTTAATTGTCTTGTTTGTCACTAGAGAGTCTTAGACTCCTAGGGAGGTTAGGTTTGTCTGCAAAAATAACTCTTTTCGCATGACAAGCCTATTAGCTAGGATTTTGGTAATGATTTTGTAAGAAACATTACACAGGGAGATTGGACAGAAACGGTCAAAGGATAGGGGGTTGGGATCCTTGGGAATGAGGGCTAGATGGGAGGATTTGATGTTGTTCCCCATTTTGCATTTTAAGAAGACGTTTTTCACCATCCTTGTGAAGTCTTTCTTGATAGTCTCCCAGTGATTTCTATAGAAAGCCACAGTAAACCCATCTGGGCCTGGAGCCTTGTCTTGCTGCATACTAAATACTGACAACTTAATTTCCTCTTCCGTGACCTCTTGATCCAGCTCTCTGTTTTGCGAGTCTGAGATTTTGTTTTCGATTGGGCTTAGAAACTCCACATTGTCCTGAGGCTAGGGGTCTGCGGATAAAAGGGATTTGTAGTGTCTGTAGGTTTCCTCTTTGATTTCTTCCTGATCCCTTATCTCTTTCCCTTCCACCATGATTCTCTCTATTTGATTCCCTGCGCGTCTAAGTTTTAGACTGTTATGAAAAAAGGATGTATTTTTGTCTCCAGCCTTGAGCCAAAGACACCGAGATTTTTGTCTTTGTTCCTCTTCTTCCATCCTATTTTGCCTATATAGCTCTTTATACATTTCATTTTCTTTGGATTGGTCCTCCTCTGTGTACTGGATTCTCTCCTTTTCCTAGTTCCATTGCTCTAGTTGTTTATGGAGGTCTGTTCTTTTTTGTTTTCCTCTGCTGCGTAGTTTCTTGCCCACTATTTGATAACTGACCTGAGAGATTTAAGCTTGGTTTCCCAAGTGTAATGGGGCGAACCAATGACTTCCTTTGCCCACTGCTCCTGAATCAGGTTTCGAAATTCTTCTTTGCTGTCCCAAGCTTTGTTGTATTTAAAAGGGAGTGGCCCCATGATCCTTCCCTTATCGAGAGTCAGGGCCACGGGTTTGTGGTCTGAGGTGTAGCCTTGAATGATTTTGCTTTTGATGTTGGGGAAGCTTGCAACTATTCCTTCTTGAACGAGGATTCTGTCTAATCTCTCTTTTATGTTGTTGTTGCCAATTCTCTTGTTGCTCCAGGTGAACCTCCCGTTTTGCGGAGGGATGTCCACTAGATTATGGGTTTGGATTATGGTTTCTAGGGAATCTCTTGATGGATCTGCATAGAAATTTCCTCCTAATTTCTCATCAGCATTCCTTGTTAGATTTAGGTCTCCTCCAAGGAATATGTTCCTTCCTTGAACTGAAAGGAGACCTGTGGTTATTGTGTCCCAGCATGAGGCTTTGTCCCTATAATGATTTGGAGCGTAGATGTTGTATATAGTATAGTCCTCTTTTGAAGCTTTGTTCTGAATGTTGGTTCTTACCCACCAGCTCTGTGACTTTTGATTTGTGAGTTCCAATTTGTTTTTGTTCCATATGGTTCCTATACCTCCTGATGCGCCAACTGCACTTATCGCTGTGCCTGAATAATTTTTGCTTCTTTTTGTGTGGTTTTGAAATTCTTGGTATGAGATTTTGGTCTCCTGGAGGAGGAGAAGATTTGGCTGCTCGTATTTAAGAAGATCTCGGACTGCATTTGCTTTTAGGGAGGAGCCCATCCCCCTACAATTCTAAGAGACCAAGATCATCATTTATCGTGTTTGGTGTGGGTCCCGCTCTTCTCTTTCATCTTTTCCCCGCTTCCTTTTGATTTTTCTAGGAAGGTGTCCATTGGTTGCTGCGTTCCAGTGGCCATTTCTTTCGCTGCGTTTTCATCCCTGATTTCTTTATTGGACTTCCTGCCTACTTTTCTAGGGGGATCAGAGGAGAGGTTATTTTCTTTTGTTTTGTTTCTGGTTAAGATTCGATCCACAGTTGGGGGAGGGGAGGGCTGAGGGAGGGAGAGAGGGGAGGAGGTTACAAGAGCGTTGCCTCTGGGAGAGGGGGGGGATATGGGGTCCTCAGCTGACAGGGATTCAAAGGGGTTAGAAGATGAGGGGAAAGGAGGGGCTGAGCTAGACGGTTGAGAAGGAAGGGAGGAATTTTCCAGGGGGACCTTTGAGCTTGGGCCGAGAGGGGGGTTGGGTTTTTTCTTTTTGACTTGTTCCCATGCACCTTCAGAGATTTCAATATTTCCTTCAGGTTCATTTTTTTTTTATTTACTACATCGATTTGCGAAGTGCCCATACTCATGACATACCTTGCACTTGAAGGGTAGCTGCTCGTAGTCCACTTGCTGTATGTGCGTCCACTGATCTACTTTGATTTTGATGGCTTCCGGCAATCCTTTCCCCAGATCGACTTCGACACAAATCCTCGCGCAAGCATGCATGTTCTCCTTTTGTTCAGATCTGTCTATGAATTTGCCAACAGCATTCCCGATAGCCTTGACTGACTCGTCCCCCCAGCAGTGAAACGACAGATGGGGCAGGCGGACCCAAACTGGGACTGCATTAGGGACGTCCATCTCCGGATCGAAGTCTGGAGTCCATCTATTCAGGTAAAGACCCTGAGAGTCCATAAAATAGGGGCCATTTCTGAAAATAAGATTCCTATCCTCCTTTGATTCAAATAGGAAGGTGTAGAAGCCTCTTCCACAAAATCTGATTGCGATTTTCCCTTGCACTATCGAGTTCTAGTTGCGTTCGACCCATCTTGGGACTGATATGGGAGAGGGCCAGAGTCCCGTGAGCTGTCCGACCAGGCCTCTTTCTGCTAGAGAGATTGCAGCCTTCCTCGGGAGAGAAGGAGGAAGGGAAACTTCTGGGATTTCATCTAATTTCTTGATGAACTTGGAAGCAGAAGGACGGATTTTGCTTGTTGCATTCTCAGGGATGAGAGAAGCAAATTGTTTCTCGAAATCTTCTGTATCCGAAGGAGAGGGATCCGATTCCGCCATTAGAGAGCCATATCACTGGGGGAGCAAAGAGGGAGGGGGCTGCCAGAGAGGAGCCCCGGAGCTGGAGCTGAGCAGGAGGCCCAGGTAGGAGGGGGCGAATAGCAGGGGCCCGGGAAGCTAAGGATCACGGGCCTAGCAATGGAGCTGCCAGGCGCAAAGATGGGGGCGCAGCAGCAGCATAAACCCTAGGCAAACGCAGAGCCAGGGTGCACGCGCGATCTAAAATGTTATTTGTTAGGGTTCATTAATCCCATCTGTTTTTAATATTGATTCCTTGGGTTTGTTGATCCCTTAGATTTATAATATTTATCCCTTGGGTTTAATATAATATTTAATCCTTGTATTTATTAGTCACTTTGGTTTGAGGATTTATAATATTTATTTTAGGGTTTATATACCTTATGTTTATAATATTAATCTCTTGGATTTAATATTATTCCCTTGGGTTTATAAAACGTTGGGGTTTTAGGGTTTGTAATATTTATCTTAGGATTTATATATCTTGGGTTTATAATATTTATCTTTAGTTTAATATTATTCCCCTGGGTTTATAATCCCTTGGTTTTTAGTATTGATCACTTTTGTTTATATATTAATCCCTTGGTTTATTAATCTATGGGTTCTTATTCTTAGGGTTTAATATTATTCATAGGGTTTATAATATTAATCCTTGGATGTAATATAAATTCCCTTAGTTTATAATCTTGGTCAACCCTGGTCCAACGTCACATTGTGACAAAGATTTTCTGAATATGAAAATCAACCATAATCCAACATTGTTTTAGGATAAAGACTCACTGCATATGAAAATCAATCATAGTTAACCATGGTGAAATGTTGCACCTTGACAAAGATTGTCTCAATATGAAAATCAATCATGGTCAACCATGATAATTCTAGGGTTAACATTATTTATCTTGGGGTATATTTATGTTGGGTTTATAATATTATTCATTTGTGTGTAATAGTATTCCTTTGGGTTTATATTCCCTTGGTTTTTTAGTATAAATCCCTTGGGTTTATTAATATAATGATTCATATTCCTAGAGTGTAATATTGTTTATAGAATTTATTATTTCAATCTTTGGGTTTAATTAATTAAAAAATTAATATAAATTAAAAATAAAGTACATATTATATATAACCTAGTTAATTATAATTATTATTTTAAAATAAAATAAATTACAATATTTATTAATATTGGATTCATGCCATTTATGTAATAATAATTAATTGATTATTAATAAATTAGTATAAATTACCATATGATAAATATAAATATAAAAACATATTTATATTTTTAATTAATAATGTTAATTATATTATTATTATTATTATAATTAATAATTAATTAAAAATATATTAAAATTAATCAACAATAAAATTATAAATAATAGCTAATAAATTAATTATTTTAAAATATCATAATAACAATTTATTTATCAAAATATAGTTAATAGTTATTATTATGGCAAGTGGTGGATATAGGTCTATCTACGTATATCAACTATATTGGTAAATGTGGTTGTGCTAGTATCTATTTATAATGGGTTGTTACTATAAGGATTGAAAAACAATTTACTTCTAATGCAATATACTTCTAATGCAATGTTATAACTACTTATAATGAGATGCTATTATCAATATTGTGAAAAGTTGAATCCAGTGTAAACAGCCATTGAAATAATTTAATTCTCCATAAATAGCTTTCATCCTCTTCCTCAAAATTAAATTTAAATAGCAAGTCCACAAGTTATGATGAACCGTATCATTTAATATATTTTAATTTGGAGTAGCATATGAAATTATTCAAAGAATACTGGATTATTTTATCTATTTTACCAATTTATATCATTCAATATATTTTAACTTGGAGTAGCTTGTGAAATTATTAAAAAAATACTGGATTATTTTACCAATTTATTATTTAAATTATAATTCTAAAAATTTGGATGGATTGAGACGCCCTAAATCATTATCAAAACTAAACTGTCAAACTGTCCTTTACACATAATGGATACATATGTTCATTTAATAAATGACTAAATTATCTGGATTTTTTTTGAAAATGATAAAAAATGCACTTTATTTTGAATAAATTTTTTTTTTCATTAAATCTGAGGATTATTTGAAATAATAATGTTAATGGCATGGTGCTTTATCATTTTCAATTTGATTAAAAATATAAAAGAAATCTTAAAAGATTTAAAGTAAAATTATAATCGTGATTATGTATTATATATTATAATAAATAAAAAAAATATATGTTAATATACCATTTTAAAATGATCGGTATAAAATTTGCCAAAAAATAATTTTGGAAATTAATTAAAAAGATTTTGTAAATATTAATTTTATAAAAAAAAATTTATTATGATTTTATTATTTATAAATAAATATATTTATTTTTAAATCTAGGTTTTTGTGATCCATAATGAATTAAGAAAAGTTTTTTTTAGAAATTGAATGAGAGAGATTTTTGGCCTATGCGTTTCGAACCAAGAAGTGTGGTTCATCATCAAGATGAGATGAGAGGCAAACCACATTGAAGATTTTGGTCAATGTGTTTCGAACCAACCAATGTGGTTCATCTTCATGACAAAATGAAGAAATAGATCTAGGTAGTAGGTTAAATAGGAAACGAGGCCATCCTAACGGCTAGAAGAAAACGACTATATTTGACTTGGGGGGAGAAATATTTTATATTTTTTTTTTCTAAGTTAGATAATCTATTAATATGCACAAAAAAGTACAGAGAGGACAAAGCTTCAACAAAGTTTAACATAGTGTTTCAGCAAAAACCTGGACTGCCCCAACATTGGGGAAAGCAGTCCACAGAAAGCAAAAAAACCAAAAATGGTATCAGTTCTTAAGACTAGAATCCACAAAAGAAACAGTGAGGTTTTGCCATGACATAATATCCAGACAGGAGACCAGTTTCCAACAGATGCTAACAAAAACAAAAAGACTAGACAGAAGACACCTGGCAGCCGCGTCCATACACCTGGCAGCCACGTCAACCTAATTGAAATCATTCGGGATGGGTTCCTCAACAATTGGGCATGCCTAATCATCTGCCTCGTCCCTCGACATGCTGTCGTGTGGCTCCCCACCACCACCATGTGGCTCATCTGTTGGTTTGGCGTTGCCAAGCCTGCTAGTTGTCGCCTGCGAAGCTGACCTGTCGTGACTAGTACCACCTAAGGGGCGCGTGGCTGCAGAGCTGCCCCCTTCACCATGCTGACTGCCACCAAGGTTCTTGTCATCCAGAGCAAAGAAACCTTTGTCTATCATGTTCTTCCCTGTGCCTCTGAAATTGCTGCATATGAGGGCATCCTCTTGCCGCAAGTCGGAATTTTCCACCTAAGAGGCAATATGTTCATTGTCTTCAGTGAAGAGAATGGAAATAGTAGCTGTAATAACAGGCCTGTTTAGGGTGCTACAGAACCTGAATTGGGTTGAGTGGGGAGCGGGATGAAGGGGCAAAGGAAAATTAGCAGAGTAAACTGCAAAATCACCATGAATTGCACCTGAAGACCGAGCATGACCTCACCCACTTCTTGTACTAGGATATCTACCCGCTCCATATCTCTGGGGATGATGTAGTTCAGGGGAAGGAGAGGAGGCAGCAGGCTCAGGGTGCAGATCAGTTTGAGGGCGAGAACTGCCTCCCCGAGTTCCACCTCTTCGACTTCTCATTCGATGTCTAACCATGCTGGTGGCTCCCGCTAAGTGCTCAGAGGGAGCTGTAACAAAAGGAGCGATGATAGAGGGAGCGCTAATAGAGGGATTGTGAGGGGGAGCAGGGTCAGTCTGAGCAAAGGTTAGATATCAGAAACCAAAATGGGAATGGTGAAACCCATTTCCAAAATCAACGCAACAAACTAACCAGCAGCAACGCCCAGTTACAGTGTGTGTGTTGGGTTCATAGGCTTGAGGCGGGCAGTTGCAGTGGAGCAGGGGGGACGAAGAGACAATGAGCTGAGGTACCTCCATATCCAAAAAGTTAATGGCTTTTTTCCTCTTCAGACCTGCATTAAATGTTGCCTACAATGTGCCAAGAGGGCGTCTCAGGGTGGTGTGGGGAGGGGCACCATCAGCCAAGTGGCTCGTCCTCTCGCCGCCGGTCTTCAATGTTTTCATTAATATCAAAGTGTGTCACCCGCATCTGGGTATTTAAATATTTTTTATTACTTAATAATATTTACTTATTTATTAATTTAAATTATTTTTAAATATTTAAATTATTAATTTAATTATTATTGTTCAAATATAGCCGTTACTTGAAATTATGGTCTCTATATTGCTCTCTATTTAAGCCTTTGTCATGGTCTGCCTCTTCATCTGCTCCTAATTATGAACCACACTTGTTGGTTTGAAACGTGTCGGTAAAAAATTTCCCTCATGTGATTTCTATCGAAAGACTTTTCATAATAAATATATTTATATTTTTTAATGATTTAAAATAGGATAAACATTTTTGTTTTAAATAAATTTACAAAATCATTTTAACAATATCTCAAATACCTAACTACATACCTTTTCTTTTTCTATACTTCTAAAATCATTTAACTATGTACCTTTTCCTTAAATAGACAAGTGTAATTGATTTTTTCTTATGTTGATTGATAATGTATTTTTTTGGTAGTAGTAGTAGTATTTAAGCCTCTTGTGATTCCCAACTCATGTAAATTTATATCTAGTCTTTCCTGCCTTTGGTAGTGTTGGTGAATGACACTGAAAGAGTATTGCAAATATGTAAGCAGAGGGTTTTATTGAGAGGGATTCTTTTGATGTCAAGTTGTCTATCTTTGAGCTTGACCACTAGAAAACAATGTTATTGTAGGTAAGTTGAAGTTGTTTCTACACCTCGTCTGTGGCCATACAAAGAAATGTCAACTCCATGAGTTGAAAGCCCAGTCTAGAAGTAGATGTCACCTGCACCTATGGTGAGTCTATGATCTCCAATCTAGAAGCACTCTTCTTGAACATTCCATGTTCTCACCATCCATGCCAACAAATCTAACTAAGTCTTCATGCCTGAAATCATGAAAAAATTATATAGTCCACAATCTCTCAAAGTCTCTATTGTTTCTGGATGATTCAAAGTTGTTGCATCTTAATCTTCATGTTCTCTCTCCCTCAACTCCATTTTTGTAGATCAAAACCCTGCAAATAAACATGGAGGATCATTAGAAAACATTCTAATAATTTTCGCAAAGAGATTTGGGCGTTTTTTCATGTTTTTTCAAAGCCCTTGGCGCTATGTGTGGGCCCCTTTTAAGAATAGACTGGATTTGCACAATTTTGGTTTTCAAAACCCATACAAACCACGATTTTCTATGTAAAAAATCGGGTCGATGTGCGCAGACCCAATGAGGAGCAACTACACACACCAAAGGAAATTTTTAACTTAATAAACCCCCCTAAAAATGTTAAATTTATAGTGAAAAGCAAAATGAAAGCAATCAAAACGAAGATAACAGAAAGATCTCTTACCTAGAGAAATTAGTTTGTGATTTGGTCCACCGGTTTGGTCATAATCCACCTCTTAAGTTTTTGGTAAAAATGCACTCTCAAGGACTCTCAAATGGTAAATTTTTTTTTACTTTTTTGGACTTTTATAAGCTTTTAGGCCCATTAAAATATTTTTTTTTCCTTTAGCTTCTAAAAATCTAAATTTTTAATGTCTTTACTATGTTTTTTTGGCAGTAATGATAATTTTAGATCTATAGAAAAAGTAAAGGTATGTAGTTACGTATTTTCTACCGATGAGTACATTTTTATCACTTTTTCGAACACGTTAAAACTTATGAAAAAGTGAAACACAAGAGTTCTCTTTAAGCCTTTTTTAGACTCCCTAGAAATGAAAAGATTGTTGAGTATTTGACTATTTGAACTCGTAAAAGTAAATGAACATTCATCTATTTAGTATAAGTTTACCCCTTTTACGGATTGAACTAGACTATTTAAGAAAAAGTACACTGTGGAGTTTACTTGTGTTTTTCTCCTCGCTCCCTAAAATTGAAAAACACCGAACTTTACTTTCTCTATGCTCATTAAAACTTTACGTTGAAAGAGATGAATGAATTTCATTTTCATGTCTTTTCATACTCTTTAAACATGAAAACGAAATTGAGTTACCCCTTTGTTGAACTCGTTAAACATAAACAGTGTAGGGCTCGTCAATCGTGACGAGAACGAACCACTTCTTCCTAAGGTTTGTTAAAAATACTCTAAAGGATTCATCCAAAAGATGATCTTAAAGGACAAGCATATGTTATCTTCCTCAAACTTGCACAAAAGTAAAGAGCTACTTGACAGTAATGGTGGGGTGAAATTAGGAAATAACGTTTTTTTTTGTATTACAAAAGATAATGTGTCCCCATAGGAGAATTTTGGGGTCTAAAATGGGTCTCCTAAGGAAGTAATAAAATAATAGCTAAACCAATAAAATAATATTTATGAATTTGCAATTCACTTTTTTCACCACAATCCATGTAACAATAGTGAAATTCAAAAAATTGTACCCAAAATAAAATTAATAAAAAAATTATATTGATGTGACTATAAATAAAAATGAGTTTTTGAAGAAAAAGTCATAATCATTAAACAACTAATACATTTGTCCTTTGTACTTAAATAACTTAAAATAAATTACAAATTTCATAAATTCTTAATTATATAATACCAGTTATTAAAATTTAATATATTTAAATAATATAAATATTTATAATACCATGTAATTATGATTATAAAAATCAAATAATAAAAATAGAATAATGTAATATATTATTTGTACTAATTATAGTGCTATTGATTGATTAATAACATAAGAGAAACAATCATAAATAATATATCTATTACATTAAGATTATTTTCCATAATATTATTTAATATTAATATAATCATAAAAAAATGAATGAGTTGTATTTATTAAAGAAAAAAATATTGGATATAAATAATATAATATACTAAACTTAATAAATTGGAAATAGTATATAAAATAAAATAAAAAAATATAAAAAATTCAAAATATAAGATATTTGGAGAAGTGTTAAAGACATGAAAGTTGTATAGGGATATGTATTGGTCTTTCAAAAAAAATATGAAATGCCAATAATAATATTTTATTCAAAAAATCTGAAATGAGTTTTATTATGATTACTTTATTTTATGACTTTAAAAGTACTTAGAGCATTATTATGGTTAACCATGAGTTTTTATTCACCATTGAGAATGTGACAAGTAAATACCTTTAACTCAAGCAATGGCACCTCAACCATGAGGGATGTTGTCATCCTCTAAAATGTGTTTGGTTCTCATAAAGTGAATTTTGATTGTACATTTTCCTTAGGAGGCCTATTTTTTACCTCAAAATTATTGTAATGCTCTTGAACATGACCCTTTGTCTCGTTTGTGTTTGGGTTGGGAAATCCATTTGTCTCTCAGTTGACTATACCTTATTACAAGTATTAAAACTGGTTTCTGGTCTATTTTTAAGTCAAATGTTGTCAAGTCAGAATGTCATGTCACCAATATATTCAAGAGAAGTCCAACCTCAATCAAAATTACCTTGTAATTTTTAGCCCTCAATCGCATCGATCATCCCTAAGTTAGTCCTGGATTACTCCAAATTTGTTCTTCAAAAATTGACATGAGTTTCGTGACATAGGCCCTCCTGCCATGGGTCGCTTCATATCGACTTCAACTCACTATCTAGGAAGTTGATCTAGAACCCTTCTTCAGTACCTTGGAGTTTGCATGCGTTAATGGCAGGTTTCTCGTCTTCGACGACATGTCTCATCATTGACCTTCGATCGAATGATTTTATAAGTATTCGACTTCAAGACATCTTTTCACACTTCATAGATTGTACTGGAAATACCTTGAGAACCATTGTCATTATTGGTGGTTTCTATCTCACTTGTTAACGGTTCACATCATTGACCGGTAATCAAGTTTTTCTATCATGTTCAACTATGAGACATTCACTCACATGATTAGATTCATACTATGGATCGAGAGATGGAGATCAAGACCTTGGATCTAGTTTCATCCATCTAAGCTGTGAAGAGTTATTAAATATTCATTACTGTAAAAATAGATCCATTGATGGCTACATCCATATTGTGTCGTCTATTGACATGGATCTTTAAATGTATTTTCATATTGTTTATTTAAGATATTTATACTTTGAATATGAGAATGCCTACCTCACTGATGATTATATATTGCATTGTAACATTTGATTGATTATTTCAGGTCTCTAATCTAAACCCTGGTATGAAAAAGTACTTCAGTTGTCAAAATTTTTTATGAATTTTCACTTTAGGGGATAATTTGTTACACGTCATTTTGTCACATTAGGCAAATGACCATCAGTTTGAATCTTTTGTTATCTATCAAAGTGTTCCAAAGTACCCCCCTGCAAGGATAGAACCTAAACAATCCCAAAGAGAATGAAATTTATAGATTACAAGGCTCGAAAACCTATTTTTAGTTGTCTCCATGGTTCCCTAGCTAGTTTATGCAAATACACGGACTTGAGCATTAAAGTCAATGCAAAAGTGTGCTCCATCTTACACTATGGACTGTGTACATGAATTAACGTAAGTAAAAAATATAATGTAAAATCTAGAAGCTTTATCGGGCAAATATTACCTAATAAAAATCTTCAAGTTGATGCTTACTCAAGCCCAATCCTTCTTGTCATGGAGCTAATTCCATCTCTTTGTGGATCCCCTATCCCACCATTTGATCTTATCCCATGGGAAGAGGATCTTAAACCTCCTCCTCTTGGCCTATAAATCAAACATAGGCCAGAGGGTTTGCGACGACCACTGAAGGTAGGCTTATGTTATAGAAATAGGGCTAGAAGGATTTTCATCCAAGGAGAAGGTTGGAGATCATGGGAAGAGGCTTGTGACATCAAGGAACTCAAGTTGTAAGTTTGTTCTCCTTTGAATTCAATAAAAATCAACTGGTATTTCCTAATCATGTCTATTCTTATATTATTTGTGAGACTCCTTGATCACTCACATGGTTTATAATTGGTTATTGATTCAACTTATGGTGTGTGTTGTGTTAAGAACTTCATTTACCTTTGATTGTATATGTTAGATCCTTTGATATTTTTGTATGTTTTTGTCTATGCATATCTCTTTTGGAGCATCATGGAGAAATTGTGGAAAGCATTGGAAAGGCCTCTAAATCATTGAGGAGAAGTTGGCTATGGAAAGAATTGAAAGGACTTCAACATGCACTTCATTAAATCGGTAAGTGATTCTTCACATATTACTTGTTTCAATCATTCATAAGCTAATGAAAAGCAGCAATTATTTTCTTGTATGTTACTAGGTTTTGTTTGAGATCTATGGAGATCCATATTATCTATAAGAAGGATTAGTCTGCCTAACAATAACCTCTTGTGAAATGGACCTAGTAGAAATGATCAAGAATGTAGAACAACATGATGGAAAATAGCAACAAATGAAAGAAAAGTTGCACAAAGATGGTGGGGATGAGGAATATCTTCTCATCGATGACAATGTAATAATATTCAAGAACATAATATATGTGTGAAACACTGATGAATTGAAAAGGATCATAATGAGAGAGTACCATGCCAAACCATATTCAGGCCATTCAGGGTACAAAAAGACTCTAGCCATTAAAAAGTACTATTATTGGCCAAATTTAAAAAAAGAAGTGCTTGATTTTGTGGATAAATACATAGAATGTATGCAAGTGAAAGCATAATTATAACATCCAGTAGGTTTATTTCATCCCATTCCCATTCTGGAATGGAAATGAGAGGTGACCTCCATGGATTTCATCACAGGTTTACCAAGAACCTCTAGGAAACATGATGAAATTATGGTGGTGATTAAAAAGTTGAACAAGGTGGCTCATTTTGTGGCGGTTAAATCCACCAACTCCACTAGTGAGGTGGCCAATTTTTTTATAAAATAGATCATGATCTTGTATGGAGTTCCAAAGAAAATCCTCTCAGATAGATATGTTAAGTTCACTTCAAGATTTTGGAAGGAACTATTTGTAGGTTTGGGGAAAGAGTTGGCATTCAGTACAACATAGCATCCATAAAAGGATGGGAAAATAGAGAGGACAAATAGGATCTTCGAAGACATGTTGAGGATGTATGTGATGCAACAACCCAAGAAGTGGCTGGAGTATCTTCCACTTGTAGAGTTCGCATACAACAATGGGTACCAAGAATCCATAAAGATGATTCTATTTGAGGCATTGTATGGGAGGAATTGCAATACTTCTATTAGTTGGAGGGATATAGTGAACATAATCCTTATTGGGCTTGACTTGCTCAAGGAAATGGAGCAACAAATTCAGATCATCAAGCAAAATTTGAAGGTGGCATAGGATAGACAAAAAAACTATGTATATTAACATAGGGCGCATAAAGAGTTCCAAGTTTGGAAACATTTTTATTTAGAATCAAATCCAAGAATATTTCCTTGAATATTGAATCATATGCCAAGTTGGCACCACGATATTGTGAGTCTTTTGAAATCCTTGAAATGATTAGATCAGTGGCCTATAGGTTGCCTTTACCTTCATCGGTTAAAGACCATGATGTTTTTCATGTTTCTTTGCTTAAAATATATGTGAAGGATTCTAATCAAGTGATTGATTGGTATGTGCTACAAGTCGACCAAGAGGAAGACTTCCAATCAGAACCACTTTTCATTCTAGACCAAAGGAACCCCATGCTCTGGAATCGAGAAATAGAGCAAGTCAAAGTGCAGTGGAGGCACTTTGGGCCCGAGGATGCCACTTGGGAAATGACTGACTCCTTGAGGACAACATATCCCGTTGTTTGTTCATTGAAGGAAATGTATATATAATTGTAAATATTGTATAGAGTTGTACATATAAATCTACACAAAACAGTATGTGTGTCTCTATTATGCTTCATGTGTTGTATATCATTAGGCAGACAAAATACCGTATTGTGGACAAGACAATTGTTCCCTAGATTTAATGGTTGAATCTAGTAGCAAACAAATAAACTAGTAAATCTTTCTCTAGGTTTATTCCTATTGAATCATAAGCAAGAGTACTGGAATATGAAATTCATACCTTTCAAATGAAATTAATGATGAAGATCTTTGTTATGGTTTGATGCAACCTTCAAATGCGCAAAATCCAGACCTGCAAACACGATAATAACACAATATTAAAGGCATATTATAGATAAATGACTCAATAAAATCCATACTAGTGCTCAAGGAAACTAGTACTTAATATCATTATCAATGGAAAAAGTAAACACACAATACATCAGCTCCATTGAACAATATAGTGAGAAAGAAACACTCTTTTGTATTATAACTGAATGAAAAGGAGTAATACAACCTTATCCTTGATGTTTCAAACCTCTTTACAATAGTCTCCAATCATCCCTTAAGTTACAAGCTTTCAACCTCAATTTGACAGCATAATTTTACATTTGAAAAGTCCCCCTTTACCCTCTGGTCTGTGTTGAATTTATAGGCCAAGAGGAGGAGGTTTGAGATCCTCTTATCAAGTAATGAGATCCAAAAAGAGAGGGGTTAGGGTTCCACAAAGAGAGGGAGTTTAATTCATGAACCAAGGGATGAGGCCCAAGTAGGTAGGGGCTCAAGGCCTTTTAGTTGAGAAATATTCCCCCGATGAAGCTTCTAGAAATTGCTTTTATTTTTACCTATGTTAATAGGCTTACACACTTTTCAGTGGAGAACAAAGTGTAGGACTCTGTGAGCCATTATGACCAAAACTATGTTTGCACAGGTAATGATTAGGAAAAGTATGCAAGTGCTTGAAAATAGGCTTTTTAACAATGTAATCCAGGATTATTGTTATCTTTGGGATTTTTTTGCTTTCAACATTGTAGGGGATTGATTTGGAACACTTCATCAAATAGCAAGAGATTCATATGGGTGGGAATTTTCCTAATGATGAAAAAATGGTGTATAATATATTACCCCCTAAAGTGAAAAGACAGAGAAAGTGTTTGAGGACTGAAGCGCTTTATCATGAAAAATTTCGGATTAGAACCCAATTGGTTAGAAACTTGAAACAAACAATCAAGGATTACAATACAATATCTTCATATAATCATCACTAAGGTAGTTATTCCGATACTCAGTTACAGGTATTTGAAATAACCAATATAGGAATGTACGAAGATACATGTCAATAGTAGACCCAGTATGGTTGCCAATTTGTTAGCCGGACAAAATCTTGTATCGAGGACAAGGCAAGATCTCCCTATATTCAATGGTTGAATCTAGTAACAAATAAACAAACTAGTAAATCTTTCTCTAGGTTTATTCCTATTGAATCATAAGCAAGAGTGCTGGAATATGAAATTCATACCTTTCATACAAAATGTCTGAAGAAGATCCTCAGGTTTGATGTAGCTTTCAAATGCTCAGAATCCAAACCTGCAAACACAATAATAACAAAAGATCAAAGGCATATGATATATAAATGACTCAATAAAACCCATACTAGTGATTAAGGAGACTAGTAATTAATATCATTATGAATGGAAAAATAAAAGTAATCAGACAATACATCAACTCCATTGAACAACATAGTGAGAAATAAACGCTTTTTTGTATTATAACTAAATGAAAAGGAGTAATACAACCTTAGCCTTGATGTTGAAAACCTCTTTCCAATAGTCTCCAATCCTCACTTAAGTGACAAGCTTCTAGCCTCAATTTGACAACATAAGTTTACATTCCAAAGTCCTCCTTTTCCCTTTAGTATGTGTCGCATTTATAGTACAAGAGGAGGAAGCTTGAGATCCTCTTTTCAAGGGATGAGATCCATAAAGAGAGGGAATAGGGCTCCACAAAGGCCCAAGTAAATAGGAGCTTGAGGCCTTTTAGTTGAGAAATACTCTCCCAACAAAGCTTCTATAAATTGCTTTTTATTTTTACATATGTTAAGAGGTTTGCACACGTTTCGATAGAGAACAGAGCGCAGGATTGGATAGGCCCTAATGACCAAACTTTGTTTGCGTAGGTAATGAATAGGAAAAGTGACCAAGTGCTTGGAAATATATTTTTTAACTATGTAATCTAAGATTCTTGTTATCTTTGGGATTTCTTTGCTTCCAACATTGTAGAGGATTGCTTTGGAACACTTCTTCGAATAGCGAGAGATCTGGATGAGCGTACATTTTCCTAATGATGACAAAATTATGTATAACACATATGGATGAAGAACATGAAGGATAATGTTCCCGCAAGGGGAAGGGGTTTATGACAACCCCAACCATGTTTTCTCTCATGAAATGCAATGTAAATATTTTTACAAAAATGGTTTGAGAAATTGGACATAGATTCGAGAGACTAGGGAGGTTTCTTGCTAGGGATATTAAGTTTTTCATGTTGCAGGAAAATTTGAACTGGTTATGACAAGCATTAAAGGTTGGTTGGTGCAAAGTTTATGGATGGATATTTTCAGAATTGATGGAACTACAAGAGAAGTACGCAATACATGTTTCTTTGGAAAACACTACAAGAAAGGGAGGACAAAGAAATTTATGGAAAAAAAAAAAAAAAAAAAAAAAAAAAAAAAAAAAAAAAAAAAAAAAAAAAAAAAAAAAAAAAAAAAGAGAGAGAGTGGAGGGGAATCACTACATAGTAGGTAACCATGAGAGAGGGCATTGAAGGAGGTATGATTCATCCATCAACAAAGTAGGAGAGAAAGGGAAGATGACAAAAAGAGAAGATAGTCGGATAAGGAAGGAGTCTTGCAGAAAGAGGAGTAATAACAGTGACAACAATTTTGATTAGCAATATTGGTAGGAAGGAGATCGCTCCCAGGTGAAGAACAATGACCTCTTGATTCCCTATTTAGCCAAAGGATCGATATGGTCTTTCTATAGAGTCCCTTGATGGATGGGGTGGAGGGTTTCTCCTTGGATTCCTAAAAGGAGGATCTCTAAAGCATTTCTTGTTGTGTTTGTTTATGGTGGATTTTGGAATTTGCAAAGGGGGTGGAACCATTGTGCTATTTTTTGGAGGGTGGAGAGTTGTTTCTCTGGACTCCATTGACATTCTTGGGTGGAGAGGAATTTTTTGGATTCCATAAAACTATTGGTTGTTGACCATCTAGAGGGTGGAGGAATGAACCTTTAGATTCCCTAAGATTTCGTAGACTACTTTGATAGTTTGTGGATGGAGGTGGGTGAATCTCTAGATTTCTTATTCGAATTGGTAGCAAGTGTTTGAATCCTTTGAGAAAAGCCCCTCAATCTCTGGAATTTGGCTTGGGGGTGACAACAAAGTGAGGACTCGCTACAGTTGTCTATGGTTGGGTGGAGAGTCATAGTCCCTGACTTAGTTGCCTTGAAATATTTAAGATAAGTTTTCTTTTGTACTTGCTTGCATTTTATTAATTGTATGTTGCATTTCTTAAATGAAATGGTATTACTGATAAAAATACACAATTATTTGCTAACATTATAATAATGAATAACGTGTTGTGCAAGGTATTTAAAATATAGTGACAATATGTTGCATTTCTAGTTTGCAATGTTATACTGTGGGAAATACTTGGTTTTGTTGTTAATAATACACCAACATATATCACAATGTGCAATGTTAAAGGCATCAGGATAATTTATAAGGAGGTCCTTAACCAAACTATAACATAATCAACATATGAACTCTTTTCATTACAAGTACAATGGTTACATGGAAGGTAACCTATGTTGATAGGGCCTATGTGTAATGTGTTGAAGTGTTGGTTACATGCCCTTCATTGTTGTTGTAATGCATTGGGATAATGATGAGGATTTTATACTTAGTTAACCTTAATAATCTATGATTTTACACAATGTGCTTCTTCAATCTACTATGAAAAATGCCTTGGTGTTGGGTTACATTATTCACTTTACCAGGATTTGGTCCAAAGGATCTATGTGCACTCTTGAGTAGGGCATGACATCGTTAGAGGGGTTGACTTGATCATATATCCTTGTATAGTATATTTGCAGATGAATTTATTCTCTGTTTGGATAGTTACCAAGCCTTTTTAGATTGGGATTCTTATCATGAATAACATTTTGATGTTGAGAGGATTTGGTTGCTTTTTGCCTCAATGGCTGATAGTAGCCATCATGATTTGAGGTGAAGTATCTAGTCTAGGAGGGATTAGTTTCACGTCACTACTAATATCTAAATGCCCTTGAAACCCCTAAATAACGTCCCATTGTCACCTGTAGGTTTGTTGTAAATCTTAGGGAGCACCTTAGCATGTGATAGGAGATTCAGAGGCCCTTCAGGAGTCATCAAGTCCTTAGCAGGGGGCAGCTGAAAGGCCACATGTGCAGTCATCCCTTGAATTCCTTGTCCATTAAAGGGGAACACTTGAAGACCATGAACTTATCCATTATGCATCGGTCCATAAGGCCCATGCCTATATTTAGACCCAAAAGAGGGATTTCTTATTTCTTCGAGCAGTGTTGATCTCCTTGTGGCCTTCTCAACATCTTGTGAACCTCGTGGGCTTGGGAATATTGAATCTGGTGTAATATTAGTAGGGATATCATGAGTGAGTTCTTTAGTAAACCTTAAGGCCCATAATTGAACATTAGTGCACATCCATATGTGTATGGAACCATTACAGCTAAGCCATAATTGAACCGACTCCTGAATGGCATTGTGCACAAAAGGAGAGAAAACGTTTGTAAAAACCATTAGGTTCAAGATTGAGCATAGTGCTCATGATTTGGAAAGACCTCCCTAATTAGACCATGGCAAAGTTATCCAGTGAACAACGTTGCGGCGAAGTCAGGCTAAGACTTAAACTTATAACTTTAATCAAATAAAACTTATCCAATGGTTGACAAAAAACCTCGCCATGGAAGCCATGGATTGATTGCCTAGATTACGCCTTATAAGCATTGGGTGAAGGGTGGGGTGACATGGCCCAGAGGCCACATCCAAGAAAATTTTAATTAGTAGCCCTAGGGAATGGTCGCACTGATTGAGCACTAGGCTAGCTAGGCTTATAGTGCAAAGGTAGGGAGTGTTCTCATTAACTAGAATGAAGCCCACACGATAGCTCATCTTAGAGGATATATTCCTGTAACTTCAGGTGGGAGCTTGCTATAGAGGATTTGGATTACATGGGCCAGGACATGGTGGCCTTGACATGATCTCAATTGTAATCACATTTGTGCAAGGCAGCATCTGAGACAATTCAACCCGTAAGAGTCTTCCCATCGTTTAAATCAGAAGTGTTGGAGGAAAATTTAGGAGAGGAAATGTCAGGATGACTCAGAAAGACATTCATGGCGAGAGTAAAACCATGGGCTAACCATGAGCGAGAACTGCATGGAGGAGTGGCTCACCTGTACACGCAATCCTAGAAGTTATCCTTAGAAGGAATAAAGCAAGGAATATAAGGAACGGGCCGGATGACGTATGCACGAGCCATGATGACAGACCTATGAGCCCAGCAGTTCCACTATTGGTTGAGGGGTGGACCCACCTAACAAGTGAGCCAGTGAATTACCCCAGAACATTTATGAGAGCACTTGAGAAGGGAAGCATGGTGATTCGGCATGGGATGTCGTGGAATTGCATCATTGTGGACCAATTGGAAGCAAAGTTTGTATGAAGGTATGGTCCATCGATCCACGTAAACTTGGAGGAAAGACCCTGGCGACATAGTTGTAGTGAATTTGAAGAAATGTTGGGATGACGTCAGTGCAGGATGACGTGTCCTAGAGGTTTAAAGGGGAGAAGTTGAGGAGAAGAACCAAGATGATGTGTCCCGAAGGTATCAATCATTAAAGTTCAAAGGAGGGTCAAGTGAAGGGAGCACCAAGATGATAGGATTGGGACAACGTGGAGGACCCTATGACATGTAGAGTTTGATGATGTGGGTCTGGTGCAACATGGTAAAATATTATAGGTGCCAGGGATATACATATGGTGGGAGCCCCATCTTGTTGTTGTGTGCATGTTAGTAAACCCATAGGTGGTTTGGGAAACTAGAGACCACCTTGCGACACCCACTACAGTGGTTTCGAAAAATGTGATGGATGGGTGTTTTGAATTGATCCCTACCATAGATTTGGTGATGGGCAGTTTTGACAAACGCCTTTTGTGCCACCCTTTCCCTTGTTAACATTTGCGCATGTTGACCTTTCGCAAATCATTGATCTGGAGCACGAGCATTGTGGATGTTGATATAATTTAAATAGTTATCTTATGTATATATATTTGGCTACAGTGGAATTTGGCATCGGATGGGAACCAGTGGGTCAATCAGAAGGTGGTGAATCACATTTGATCGATGGGATGCGCACTGGCAATTTATTGTTATTATATCTACCAATAATGTAAAGTGTTAACCTAGGCGAATATCCGTCGATGATATATAGTGTTGACCTAGGCAAATATAATATCTATATATATATATATAATATATATATATATAACCTTTATACCAAAAAATGTTTAAAAAATGTTATTATATAAAAAATAAATAAAAAAAGGTTAAACAAATATTCATATACTCTAGTTTATACATATATATATATACATCCGAGTTATAATACTCTGGTGTAGAACAAGAGTGGTAAATCTAATTAAATAATCCCACCCCATAGATAGGAGAATTGATAAGGAAAATGGACATAAGAGACAAAAAAAATTATCTCATTTTTCTAACAACATAAGAGAAATTGGATTAGTAAGTGGACATTCCACTAAGGTAAGTGGCGTGTTTACAACTACAAGTTCTTTCAGACCAATATAAGGTTTTCCAATGTGTGATATATGAGCAGTCATGCAAGCTTCCATTTGAGTGCAGTCTTCTCCTCCATTTATTCTACCAACCCTCATCACGAGCAAAAGGGGTGGCCTCTCACCTGAACACCTAGCCTAGGAAAATATTATTT
>APFE030777227.1:182129-216332 GCA_000404065.3 Pinus taeda
ATTTCAAAATTTATAGACAAATTTTCATCTCATTCTTAATTTATTTAAACTAGTTAAGGTATTTTACCTTGACAACTCAATTAGGGCTCATTAAAAAACAAAAAACATGAACAAATTCCCTAGTTTCATTTTCAACCTACACATCCCACGTTCCATGCTAGAATTCTCAATTCACAATGGGCACTCTTCATATTTAACCCCAAAGGATGTGTTCATTGGCCAACGACAAATAGTAAATAGGTGGGAATCTCAACAAGTCCACAAGTTATATATAAGTCAAATTTCTATTCATAGTTTCAAAAGGAAACACATTAGAGGAAAAATGCAGGTATTCTCACCTTTACCAGGTTTTTTGATTACCACCTAAAGCATATGACAATGAAATAAAAAAACAAAGAGAGATAGTCCACAATTTCAAAGGCCATATGCCTTAGTAAACAAAAATAACATACAAAACACTTGTATCCATGCTAGTCGTTAGAAGTGATGGAGGCTAGGTTGTCTGGAGTTGTACCAGGAGGTGGCAGAGGACAAAAGGAACATTGGACATGCTCCTTGAAATGGGTCATCCATACCTCCATTTTCTCGATCTTTTGTGATAGAAAATTCTGTCTGTGCCAGACCACCACAAGATGCTCTCGGATATTACATTGAAAATAATGCATTTTTTTTAGAGTTGTTATTAATTTAGCATGATCCTCATGTCTAACCTGATCTGAATTCTCCAAATGATCCAAAATTGACTGAACCACATCTTGGGAATGCTCCATGCAACAGCCTTTTCGTTGACTGTGGCCACCCTAACACATTGACACATGACGCCTAGAACTACCACGACAAACTGAACCCCCTCATTGTAGAATAGGTGGAGTGAGGCATCCCCAACTCCTAGCTGAGCCCTCATGTCTACCACCTCAAGCAGCTGACCCCGCACATCCATAGTACCCCAAATAGCCAGCACCTCTGCCTTCTGAAGTCACGTAGCTCAAAACCTTTGCACTTTGACCTTTCAGACTCCCTCCACCATTGCCAAACACTAGCTTAATCTGAGGACGACACTTAGCCATGCCTAACCTACCCGAATTAGGTGGCACTTGGGCTGAGGACCACCCTGAGCAAGGAACCGAGTGCATGCTTTAAACCTGACACCACATAAGCAAGATTAATACCACCCTTCCAATAGCTCCCAAACAATCCACGCAGGGGTCAAGACCTCCAACTCTGGTTGCACCTCCTCTCCCTTCGACGTTGGGCACACACAACTTACAAATCTATTTCCCACCTCCAACCAGCAGCATACACCCCCCTGAAGCGACTCCTCACAATTCCAACAAACCAAAACTCACGACAAGCTCGCCAATGGCACCATCCTGCAATCCAAGACCCTATGAACTGGTTGGGGATGTGCACTTCAATAATTCAGTTCCACCAAAGGAAAATTCGCAAACAACCTAGACTGAAACAACACCAAACAAACCAGAAGCCACAACGAACCACCCCCATCAAACACACATGTGAAAAATCGATTTCCTGATTCCTACTACAACAAACTGATTATATTTCACCTACTTATTAAATTAATTGAACAAGTTACAAGGAGTTTTCTATGCAAAATACTAAAATACATACACTACATCCTACACCAAAATAAACTTCGGGAACTAAATACAACACAAGAGAGAAATAAACAT
The DNA here is from genome assembly GCA_000404065.3 of Pinus taeda. NCBI lineage: Eukaryota > Viridiplantae > Streptophyta > Pinopsida > Pinales > Pinaceae > Pinus > Pinus taeda. Next base: position 183,821 of record APFE030777227.1, read on the forward strand.
CACACACATCTACACATTTATTTTTGGACAAATTCCCCCAGAACAACCCAATGCGGGAAAACCGGTGTAGTAACTCTGAGGGTTTTATTATTATGCAGTAGTAATTTCTTAATACAATCTCTCTATGTCTTCCCAACAATCCTTTTACAGATAATATGACCAACAGAGAGATTTGTGAGATTACCTCACACTATCACTGGAAGTCCTGGATGATCCAGCCCTTGAATAAACAACCCCTAGTTTCCTCTATGTAGTGTTTGTGTTAGCCCAACGTCACACGATCTAGGACCTGCGTCACTCTTCTCGGCTGATCGATTTGCCTCTAAGATTAAGACTTATGCTCTCTCGGTCTCACACTCTAGCTTCTAGCTATAGAAATCAAACCCTGCAAGAAATTTCAGACTCCCTCAAGGCTTACGCGTTGCCTCTGTATCAGCCTACACTGCCTTTGCGTGGCTCTGCGTTAGCCTCTCTAGCTCTATGCTGCCTCTATTGGATCTATCTTTCCCTTATCTGCTGAGAATTCTTAGACCGGGAGAAATATCCCTTCGAATACTATCCCTGCCCCTCTTTGAAAAATATTGCTATCAAAAATCTCTCTGGCAGCTGCTCTGCTTCAGAAAATCAAACTTTTGGTCTTCTCATTGTGTGTTCTCCAAGTGCCCCTCAAGCCTCTTCTTATATCTTTCTATTGGACAACCAACAACCCAGATTAACTTCTAATCAATGGCTTAGATTATTTTGGATTGATCCTCATCTTCTTCTAGAAGTTACACCCACAGTTTATATTAATACCCATTAATTATTTTAATTTCTTAAGTTTAAACTTAGGGTCCCATTAAAAATAATTAATTATTTTAATAAAATTGTCTCCTGGTGGAATTTCCCAAAACAATTTATGGGTATTGGAGAATGCATGTGTCTAAACCTCCCTACAAATTTTGCAACTTAGAGCACATCTGATGCTACCAAAACTCAAAACTCCCTCTTATCGAGGAATATGCTCTAGCAATGCACCCTACTGAAGCATCACTCTACTCTATAACATCTCCTTCTACATTGCTGATGTCTGACATCCTGTCCACCAACTATTGCGCAAATGCTACTACTACCCCTAACACTATCAACACTACATCCGCACTGCAACTCCCTCTCAATTCTGCATCCATGCTGCTACTGCCACTGCCAACTGCATGTGCACTACAACCTTCTCCAGTTGTTGTTGCTACTGCATCAACAATGGAAAAGCATCTCAAATTACTAAACTGGTGTTTAGTATGATGTATCTAGTTGTTGGATTTCTAACTGTTGCTAATCTCTACGCTAACCCTCTAAAGCCTCTATGATGCTACTAACCTCTATTCTGTGCCATCTACACTACTACCAACTCTGCTCTGCACTGCTCAGTCTCTGGCACTACTAGCCACTACAACTGTCACTTCGACACTTCTCTACACCAACTGACACTGGTCTATCCTACTACTTATGATCTGAGCTCCCATAGCAAGGAATTGATCCGAGTTGTGGGCTCCGCAAAGATCCTACCCATCTACAGTCCTTTTGAGCTACAACTCTAAATCACCCCACCTCCCTCCTGGAGACGCATGGGTTGTCATGGGGAAATCCTCCTCCTCGATCTTCGTGGCTGCAACCTTCAGATCATTCTTCTCATCTTTGTCCTTCTTCATGAGAGGACATTGTGTTGCATAGTGACCAAATTCACCACACCTAAAGCATTTGATCTTTGAAACATCTTTCCTCTTCTTTCGCTACTCCTACTGCCCCTTGGATACGAGGGTTGCATTCTCTTCCTCATCCTTGGGCTTCGAACCACTGCTACTATTACTGTCAAGTTTACACTTGACCATGTCTCTCCTCAGCTCGTCTTGCTTAAGAGATGCCCACATTTCATCCCATTTTGGAAAAATCGCGCTGCTAAGGATGCTCTAGAAAAAGACTTGTCACTCCCCATATAGTAAATTTAGGGCTAGTCTTACCATCTTGGAACATTGAGGTGCTGACCTCACTGCTGCCAGCTCATCTCGAGTCTCCTGAAGCTTTGCAAGGAATGGATCAATGTGTTCCCCCTTCTACATCTACATAGACCTCATCTTCTGCTCCAAGTACATGTTTCGTTGCTTGAAAGAACCAATGTTGACAATGCATCCCACATCTCCTTGGCAGTGTTTCTGCCAGTGATGTGACAAACTATATGATCTTTTACTCCATTGAGGATCATTCTCTTTGTCTTCGCCATTTCTCCCTTGTACTTCTTGAGTCAATATGGATCTGCAGGCTCAGCTACCATGTTGTTGACATAGACTTTATGAAAATGCTCATCCAGAAGGCATGACATCCTTGCCTTCTAGATCACATAGTTGGATGCCCCATCCAACCTATCTTGATCTCTTAGTCCACCGGCTACCATCTCTACCAATCAAAATTTCGAATGACCTCCTCTCTCCTGCTGCTGCTCAACAAATGAGAATTCGAATTCCCTGGCTTAGAATTATCTAAGGAAGAAATCCCCTCAAATGTCTCTCTTTTTCCTTCTAACATTTTTCTGCCTAGCAACTGTTTGCAGAAAAACTGCCTCCCACCAAACAATACCTCTTTGTTGAAGTTGTTGCACTACTCCCTTTGACATTGGAAAAATTCGATCTGGAAGTCTTACCTCTCTGTTGACTCACTCACAGAGAGAAATTCCTTGAAAATATTTGCCCTCTTGGCTTGGACAGTGCAATCCCTCTAGGTATTCGATTTTCTACCTACGCAACACTTTGTCCCTCCTTTTCAGTGCCAGGTTCTTCCAGATCTACTCTTACTTCACCTACAGCTCTGATACCATGTGAAAAACCAGTTTCCTAATTCCTAGTGTAGCAAACTGATTATTGTTCACCTACTTGTTAAATTAATTAAACAAGTTACCTGCAGTTTTCTACATAAATAATGAAATACATATACTGCAGCCGACACCAAAATAAAAATGCTGAAACTAAATACAACACAGAAGAGAAATAAATATCACACACATCTACACAGTTATTTTTGAACAAATGTCCCTGGAAAACCCCAATGCGGGAAAACCGGTGTAGCAACTCCAAACTCACCCAAGGCTTATGCGTTGCCTCTGTGTGGCTTTGCATCAGCCTCCCTATCTCTATGTTGCCTCTGGTGGATCTCTCTCTGCCTTCTCTGCTGAGTATTCTCCGACAAGGAAAAGTCTCCCTTCGGATACTATCCCTGCCCCTTTATGCAAAATATCACTATAAAAAATCTCTCTTGCAGCTACTTTGCTTCAGAGAATTGAACTTCTGATCTTCTCACTGTGTGTTCTCCAGGTGCCCCTCAAGCCTCTTCTTATATCTTTCTGTTGGACAACCAACGCCCAGATTAACTCTAATCAATGTTTTTAATTATTTGCTGATCCATCTTGGTTTTGTTCTTTGGGCTTCAAAATATACAATTTACTTACAAATAATTAGTAAGCAAAATACCAGAAAGATGAGTTAATAATATTCTATCTATTATATTTTATATTTTTAATAAGTATTAAAATAATATATATATATGGTGTAGTTTAATTTATAGATTGAATAGTTTATTTTCACGAGAAATCACCAAAATCAAGCAATACAATTTCAAGATTTTTTGTTGTTTAAAATATAAATTTGAATGTATATATGGATTCAACACCCTAAAAAACACTTGATACACTTGAATTACCCAGATTAAATAATTCAAACTCAAGTTTTTAAAAGTTTATGACAAATTTTGATTAAAATTAACCAAAAAAATATCATAAAAAAATTATTTGTATATAAGTTAAACTAATCCCATAAAAATACATCTATAATAATAACAATAATTTATTATAAAATATTTCATTTATAAAAAATCATAAATATTTTTTAAACAAATTTAACTACCCTCACCCAAGCTATAATAGATAATCTCAAACCATACTTATTTATAAACTTCATTATATGTAATATTATACACAACATAGCATGTTCCACCAAAACAGTAAACCCAAAATCCAAAATAAACATTATATTGATCATTATTTTATTTCTAATATACACTACATAGCATAGTCAAAAATCATGATTGTGTATTATGAGTAAGCATAGCATAGTCTGCAAAAACGATAGAACCAAAAATCATGATTGTGTATTATGAGTAAGCATTATATTGATCATAATATTTTATTTCTATATTAATTTTTATTGATTTGTTATAATATATTTATAGTATCTTAAATATTTAATTATTTTATGTTTTGGAGTTTTTATTATAGGAATATTTTTTGTCAATTTTTTTTTAATATATAAATAGATTTAGTTCATGAGAAATTTTTGAAGTGATGAGATTGTGCAGAGATCATGAAATCCAATGATTGATTCAAACAAATTCTAAATAGATTTCATAAAAAAAATATACAAAAAATTTCCAAAACATAAAACAATTAAACTACCAAATAATTATCTAAAACAAAAACAAATGATCTCCCACCCATAAACAAAAACCAATGATCAGCCATGGCCATGCAAACTTCACTGAACACTAGAGAAGATTGATATAGAGACGATGTTTGATAGCCCAACATATCTTTGGCCCATGTGTCATCCATGTATGGACATAGTCTTGAGGTTCCTTATCCCCGGCTTCATTGCTCATTGCATTTCCCTTCACAATGCATGTGGGCAGAGACTTATTTCCATTTCTATAAAGCTAACACTTGAACATGCAGGTGGTGATAAAGGAAAAAGTCTGCGAGTTATTTTTCAAATGACATTTTGGAAAGTTTCACGTGCTCCAATATATACACTTCAAAGTTTCAAACATCAACAATTACATGCAATCAGATGATATTCTAGTCCTTTACGTATAATGGATAATTATGGTCATTTAATAATGACTAAATTATCTCAAATTTTTTTGAAAATCATGAATTATGTTATTTAAATAATTTATTTTTTCCATAAAGATTATTTGAAATAATAATTATGGTCATTTCATAATGACTAAATTATCTCGATTTTTTTTAAAATCATGAATTATGTTATTTAAATAATTTATTTTTTCCATAAAGATTATTTGAAATAATAATGTTAATGTAGAATTAGAAGGTATAAAAATTTAAAATTCAATCCCATGATGTTTTATCATTTTCGATTTGGTTAAAAATATATAATAAAAAAAAGTAAAATTATAATCATGTATGTTAATGTAGAATTAGAAGGTATAAAAATTTAAAATTCAATCCCATGATGTTTTATCATTTTCGATTTGGTTAAAAATATATAATAAAAAAAAGTAATAGTGAATTATAATCCCTGATCATAATATAGTTGTAACTTTTTTATTAGATTTATAGGTTAGAAACAATAGATGTAATATTCTTAATTATATATTATCAGGTAAAAACAAAGTAAGTTATTTTAATATACAATCAAGTATAATTGTGTGCATATCATACATTTGAAAATAATTGTTTTGAAAATTAATTAATTTTTCTCTCTGTATTATTATATATATATAATTTTATATTTTATATAAATATCTATATATTTTTAACATTTTAAATTTGTTGATAAATCTAAAAAATCATTTTAACAATATTTCAAATGCCTAATAACATACCTTTTTCATCAATAAATATAAGTTCCTTGATATATCAAAAATCAAATCACTTAATTAGATACTTTTTAAGGTAAATATATGAGAGTTATTCTACATATCTAAAATAATTTAGAATCACTTGAAACTCCTATCAGTATAGATCTATTTTACAAATCTAACATGAGCCAAGAGGATCAAATTTCTTCAAGTGCAAACTTATTTTAGAGCAAAAAACAATATGTAATTTTTCATTGTTTAATTTATTCTTGAATGCTATAAAATTTAAATATAAGTAAACATTAATTCATGTTAAAATATTTTATTCATAACTTGGATATGTTATTATATATAATATTAAAATATTTTGTTTTAACATTTTTTTTTCTATATATAGATATATATGAAGTTAATATTCACATAAGTTAGTTAACATAGATTTTTAAACATATTTTTTTTTACTTCTAATTATCTTACATGAAATTATATTAGGTCATATTGACAATTAATTAAAGAATATTCTTTTTTTTTTTTTACAACTCACATTGCTTTTTTATTTAAAGAATATTTTATTTGTTATTTTAAGAGGAACACTTTTCTATTTAGAGAATATTTTATTTTTATTTTAAAAGGGACATGTGTCAACTCCAAGTTGAGCACAAACATACTTACACATAGCTTTCACACTAGGCTATAGAATGAAGCTCTCGGTGCAATTATAAAAAAAGAAGATAGAAACAAGAAAATATAATTGATATTTTCTTATATTGATTGATAATGTATGGTTCTTTCTTTTTGGGTAGTATTTACGCCTCTTGTGATTCTCAATTCATGTAAATTTATGTCTGGTCTTTCCTACCTTTGGTAGTGTTCGTGGATGGCACTAAAAGAGTACTGCAAATGAGCAAGCAGAGGGTTTAATTGAGACCCCAAACAAAAAAGAAAATAACCATATAGATAATAAAAAAACACAATACAATTATCTCATGCATTTAGATAAAAAAATTACAACACAGTTATCTCATGCATTTCATAGTTCTTTTATCATATACGATGAATTTGAATGAATTATAATTTACCTTCAACAAATTTTTTTACCACATTAAAATTCCAAATTAAGTGAAATTTGAAGCATCTTTACTCTTTACTAAAGTTGATACCAACTCTTAAATCAAAGTAAAAAGGTTAATTCAACCCAATAAATCCAAAATCTTGCTGTAAAATCTTTTAATATTTTTTTTAACTATTCTTTGTAAATGAATGGAAAACCATATCCTATGGATATATTAAAATCTCTATACACATTAATATTTTCACTTAAAAGTTGTAATATTTGTAAATAATTATTTGATTTAGTTTTATTATAATTTTTGTTATCATGCCATGTAAAAAAACATCATTAAATCTAATATTAATGTTATTCAACTTAATAACTTTTAATTAATACAATATTAAATTTTAGATAGTTCTTTTTTATTTTTTATTATAATGATACCTATTAACTCTAGACATATATAGGAGGGAAGAACAAAGAAATAGAGTGATAGAGGGAGTGAGAGAAAGGAGAAGAGGGAGGGATACAGAGATGGAGTTGGAAGGAGAGAAAGGGAGGGAAGAAGAAAGACATAGAGAGAGAAAAGTGGAGAGGAAGAGGGAGTGATAAGGAAGAGATGGAGAGAGAATGTTTATGCTTAGGGGTGAGGTAGAGAGACAAAGTCGAAGAGATGGAGAGAAGGGGGGAGAGAAGGAGAGAGTGACAAAGGTTGAGGGCAAAGAGAGAGAGAGAATTGAGGGGGAGAGATAGAGGGTGGTGGGAGAGAAAGGGAGAGAGAGGAAGGAAGAGAGTGAGGACGTAAGAGATAGAAGGAGAGAGGAAGGGAGAGAGAGAGAGGAAGGTAAGAATAAAGACACATAGAGAGAAAGGTGGAGAGAGTGAGATGGAGTGATAATGGAGATGGAGAGAGAGGGAGATATGAGAGCAAGAGGTAAGAGAGATAGAAGGGGGGAGAGGGGGAGAGGGAGGGAGAGATAGATAGATATGGAGAAATAGTGTGTATGTTTTGGGGGCGATATAGAAAGACAAGAGAGGGTGTGAAGAGAGGGAAGAAGAGAGAGAGTGGGGGGAGGAAGAGGGAGGGAGAGATAGATAGATATGGAGAAATAGTGTGTATGTTTTGGGGGCGATATAGAAAGAAAAGAGAAGCAGAGAGATATAGAGATATAGATGGAAGGTGAAGAGAGGGAAGAAGAGAGATAAGAATATTTCTTGAACTAGAATCATTGATTTCATTGTAGATGGTGATTTCTAATCCTATTTGATTTCTTGCAATGAAGGAGATAAACTAAATTAGAGGGGAGAGGAGGAATGAAGAGAGAGAGAGAGAAGGAGAGGAGTGAGATAGCGAGATAAGGCTAAGAGAGAGAGAGAGAGAAACAAAAATGGATGGGGAGAGAGGACGAGAGAGAGGAGAGAGGGAGGGAGAAAGTGACAGGGTTAGAGAGAGGGGGTGGAGAAAGTGATAGAGTAATAGGGCAAAGAGAGAGAGGGGGGAGGGGGGAGAAAGTGACAGAGTTATAGGGAAAAGAGAGAGAGAGACGGATGGGGGAGAGAAAGGGATAGAGAGGGAGGGAGAGAGAGGCAGAGAGAGGAAGGGACAAAGAGATGGAGTTGGAAGTGGAGAGAGGGATGGAAGAAGATAGACATAGAGAGAGAAAAGCAAAAAAAGAGAGAAAGGGAGTGAGAAGGGAGAGATGTAGAGAGTGTGTGTATGTTTGCGGTGAGATAGAGAGATAAATAACGAGAGATGGAGAGAGATATAGATATAGATGATCCAAAATCTTTTTCTTATAGATGTGTTAAGGAATTACATGTATAAATTGTAACTTAACATAGAAAACTTAATGTGCACATGAGAGAATAGGAGAAACACATAAAGCATGAAAGAAGACAACAAGACTTGATAATGAAGTTCATTTGAATTTGACTATGTATCTAGGCCCTGCTCGATCAATGGGGAGGCCTTCATTCATTAAGTGGCATGAGAAAGAAGAGTACAAGCATCAGTTACAAAAAGGAGTTTTATACCTCCATACTGAAAAATGGCCGAAAAATGCAGAACTTTGATGGAGAAAAAAATAGTGCCATTGCATTCGTGGCATCAAAAAATGTTGAAATCATATAAAATTTGTCAATTTTTGACAAAGTCAAAATTTGGCCCTCTTGCAAAATTTTGCCTCGAACTACGTGCACTGCCTCCTCTGTCTGGGCGCACTAACAAACTGTGTTTAAGTATAAACTGGGTGATGGATTTTTCAATGAAACTATTATAGTGCAGTTGGTGGAAAGTCCAATTAATATGGAGGAGGTCGGGCGCTCAAACCCCACCTCCTCCTTTTTACATATAACAAATTCTTTTTATAACTTTTACAAATGAAAAATTTTTAATTAAAGTTTTTGGTTGGGTCGTGGCCCACCCACCATACCTTCCTCCTGTTGGCTCCACGCATTATGGCTATTGGCTTGTTTTGGGTTGGTTTCACACCCCAAGGGCCGACCCACCCACTCCTTGTCGTTGTTTGTTATGAGTGGCGGGGGTGGCGGGGTCATGGCCACCCACCCTTTTGGGTTGTGGTTTCGTGGGAGGGGTTGGGGGTTGTGGCCTGCCCCTCCACCATATATGTGTTAATTATGTTGTGTGCGGAGGAGTTCGGGTGGCCGGGTTGGTGGCCCACCACCCCTTTTTTATATATATTTTTTGTTATATGTAACAAAAGGGGGTTATTTTTGGAAATTCAGTTTTTGACTGAAGGAGTCTTTTTAATGAGGCCATGATTTTGCCTGGAATCTGACCGAAGTTGGCAAAATTTCATCCACTGGAAAAAGTCCAAATTGTGCTTTCATTAATCCTGCCCAGTCATCAAAAGTCAACCCAACTTTGACTGCCTCTATCTCCTTCATCTGGACTCGAATTGGAGTGACGTTCACACTGTTGGAATTAGGGTGACAAGCACTTCGATCTGATGTCAAGTTAATCACCTTTCCACCACTTTGAATTTTGAGCCTTTTCCATACCACTGGTGTCTAGAGATCCTCCCGGATCAATCCTCCCCATTGAGGAGCTTTTGGACCGCCAAAAGCTTTATGCAAGTGAGAGAATTGTTCCCTCACTTTTTCTTTTTCCAGCCATTTTGCCTTGCTAGGGTGCATCCCCTTGAAACCAACTCGAAGGTATTCCACATCTCCCTATCGTGAAGTCCTAGTTCTTCTGTCAAGGATGATGTCTTTAGGTAACTCATCGAGATACTCTGGTGCAAAGTCATCAACTATAGGAATTGTGCCCACCTCCTTGGTGTCCGTAACCAATGGTGGCTCATAGAGCTTTAAGTTCTCCACATTCGCTATGGAGTACATTCGCATATATATCGGCAAATCGAGACGAAAGGCATTGTTTCCAATCTTCTCCAAAATGGTGAATGAACCATACTGGATTGGTCACAACTTCTTCCCTTCTCCCTTCATCCTATCCTTGCTGATATGGACCCACACTTTGTCGCCCACTTGAAATTGATGGTCGACTCGGTGTTTGTCATGTCGAGCCTTGTAATGGGCTTGACTTTCTCCAACTACTCTTGTACTGCTTGGTGAATCAATTGGATCTACTGAATGAACAGTTGTGCTTTGTCCCTGTCATCACGTCCACTGGAGTCATCTTCCCTTCCAAAGACCATATCAAAAGGGTCTTTTGGTAGGTAGCCAAAACATGTCTCAAATGGTGAACGATGCGTAGATGAGTGCACTACTCGGTTGTAGGAATGTTGCACATATGGAAGATGCTCATCCCACAACTTAGGATGTTTCCCACAATAGCCTTGCAACAAGTGTACCACAATGCATTTGACAACCTTTGTCTGTCCGTCAGTCTGTAGATGGAATGTCGTGCTTCTTTTTAACTTGGTGTCCATCATCTTCCACAAGCTGGTCCAAAACTCTCCGAGAAAGCGAGAGTCCCGATCTGACACAATTGATGTGGGCAACCCAAAATGGACCCAAACATACTGAAAGAAAAGATAAGCAGTCTGCTCTACAGTGATCTGCTTTTTACAAGGCATTTCAATACACATCTTACTAAAATGGTCAACGCTGACATACAAATAGTCGTGATTTTTTCTAGACAAAGGCAAACCTCCTACAAAATCCATCAAGACACTTTCCCATGGACGACTCGGAATGGGGAGTGGTGTGTAGAGCCTGAGTTTTCTATTAGAGGACTTTGAAACAGAACACATCACACAACCCTTTACATATCGAGTCACAATGTTCTTCATATGAGGCCAAAAACAGAATCTTTGTACATGACACAAAGTTTCTTCAACACCAAAATGACCAGACAAAAGGGAGGTATGGGCCTGCCGGATTACATGTACCCTTTCTCCTGTGGGTATGCATGATTTGCCAAGGTGATACAACAGTTTCCCCTGCAAGTGATAGTTTTCCACCTGTGAACCATGGGTTAGTTTTACATAAATCTCCTTAAAGTCATTATCGTTAGCATATTGTTCAGCATAACTTTCAAAAGATAATGAAGCATTATGCAAAATAACAGAAGCAGAAATAGGAGGGCGAGATAGCATATCGGCCACTTTGTTGCTAGTGCCCTTCCTATACTTTATTACCAGATGAAACTGCTGAAGAAAACCCATCCACCTAAAATGAAAAGATTGCTTTAACTTGGTCTGTGACTGAAGATACTGCAAGGGTTGATGATCCATATGGATGATGGTCTCCTTGTAGATCAGGTAGTGTTTCTACTTTTCACACTCTGGACCAAAGCATATAACTCCTTGTCATAAGTGGGGTAGTTTATCATAGCCTGAGAGAACTTCTCTGAATGGTAAGATATCGACTTCTTTTGCTACATTAGTACAACTCCCATGGCTTATCCGCTGGCATCTTTCTAGATCTCGAATGGCTGCTAGAGATGTGGTAAGGCCAAGACTGGTGCAATGTTGATCTTTTCTTTCAATGTTTCGAAGGACTTCTACTGCTTTCCTCCCCATTGAAAGACTTGCTTCACACTTGTCAATTCATGTAAAGGCGCTGCAATAATAGAGAAATTGGCAATAAATCTCCTCTAATATTGTACTGCACCCAAAAAGTTGTGAACCTCGGTTACACTAGTAGGCTTAGGCCAATTTACAATTGCTTCAACTTTAGAAGGATAAAGTTTTAGCTGACCATGACCAACAATATGACCTAGGTAAACCAAAATGGTTTTCCCAAACTCACACTTTGACAATTTTACATAGAGTTTTTCATTTTTCAATACATCAAGCACTTTCTTCACATGACATACATGTTCATTCCAACTTTTACTAAATACAATGATATCATCTAGATATACAAGAACAAATTCATCAATGAAAGGCCTAAAGAGATCATTCATGACCCTCATGAAAGTGGCTAGAGCGTTGCAAAGTTCGAATGGCATCACCATCCATTCGAACAACCCCTGTTTGGTCTTGAAGGAGGTTTTCCACACATCCTGCTTTGCAATTCAGACTTGGTGATAAACACTACGCAAATCCAATTTGGTGAAATAGATAGCATTCTTTAACTGATCTAATAAGTCATCAATGCGGGGAAGAGGGTAACGATTTTTCACTGTGATTTTGTTTAGTGCTCGATAATCCATGCACATCCTCCATGTGCCATCTTTCTTCAACACTAAGATAATCGGTGAGCCACATGTAGAATTACTTGATCTGATGACCCCTTGGTTCAATAGTTCCTGAACCTACTTTCAGATCGCCTCCATCTCAATGGTCGACATCTTGTATATGCCAATATTCGGTAAAGGAGAATCATGCTGCAAATGGATCTCGTGTTGGATTTCCCTCTTCAAAGGTAATCCCCTTGGTTCCTGAAACATTTCATCATAGTTAGAAATTAATTCACATAATTCCTTTTTATGCACATGATCACAACCCTGGAAAGCATCAGATAATTCTGCATCTTTTCCTCTTACAATCATAAGCATTAAACCCTTACTGGAATTCACCAATCTCTTCATTTTCCCTGCACTTACAAGGTTGGCATTGATTTTAGTTTGATGAGCCCTTACAATATATTCTACCCCATCTTTTGTGATTTGGTATTTGTTTTCATGACGTAAGAAGATTGCCTTTCTATCATATAGATATGGACTCCCTAACACCATGCCACAGATATCCAATGGTATCACATCAAGTTTTACCTCATCCACTAACTTAGAAGAGATCACAAATTTAACCTTACACTACTTATTTATATTCAGTTGTGCTTTATCACGTATCCATCCAAGTGGGTAAGGTTTTGGATGTGGTTTTGTTTCCAAGCCTAGCTTCTTTACCAAGGACTCTGAAATTAAGTTTGCTTGGGATCCGGTATCAAACAGAGTTTCCACTTTGGTATGATTTGTGATAACTCTAATATGAAATAGCTCAATTCTTTTTCGTTCATTAGGAAGAGACTCGTCTATTGAACTAGTACCTTCATGTGATTCAGAATTAACATGACGTGTAAGAGTACTTTTTGTTCCTGCTATTGTGATCAATGCTTCATCTCCCGAATCAGATCCAAGGTTTTGCTATACAGTTGCCACTGTCTTCTACTTGCCATTTTCTCCATACTTCTTTGGTCTCTTTTCCGGGTACTGTTTCCAACAATGATCGTCGTCATGACCTTCCTTTTTGCAGTGAGTACAATAAGGTCTTTCTCCTTCATCTTTCTTGGTTGATGTCATCCTCTTCTCCTTTCCTTTTCCTTTCACTTTGGGTTTACCATTTGGAGGTTTAAAAGGTGGTTTCTTGAAATGATCATCTTTTCATTTTTCCCCTATTCTCAAGATGGATTGCCTTCACACTGGCAGAGTCAATAGTAGTTGGTTCAAACAATAATAATGAATGTCTAAGGTAACTTTGTAATGATCCAATATACTTAGTTATTACTTCAGGTGAGTCAAGTGCAATGCCCAAATTAAGTGCTTGTTTTCTAAATTCCTCTGTAAAGCTTTGAACATCCTGACCTCTACCTTGCCTTAAGTATTGCCAATCCATTAAGGCTTTTTGTTTGTAACCCAAGGGATAGAATTCTTCCTTTAGTGCACAAATGAAGTTAGGCCACGAGGAAAGAAGATTACCCACACTCTTACTGCTTCGCAATTTTCTCACTCACTAGACGAGAGTGGTGCTACTTAGTCAAAGAGAGGCCAGTTGAATCTTTGCCTCGTCCTCATCGATCTGCTGAATGTTGCAGTAGATTTCAATTTTCCTAATCCAGTTATTAAGCTCTTTTGCATTACTTTCACCATTAAACATGGGAACATCAAATTTGACATCTAATTTAAAGAAAGGTTTCTTAGATGCATCCCTTGAATTTCTATGATGATGGTGATGAGAGGAAGAAGAACTTTCACTCGTGGAAGGAGAAGGAAGGGGTTCTCCTCCACCATTTCCATGCACTAAACCTTGTTCTTCTAGATTTATCTCTTCTGTTTTCTCCACCCTTGAAAGCAACTGACCAACATTCTCTGCTATTGTATAGAAGGTTTTGTGGAAATTGTGTTCCTCTTCATAATGAGCCTCTTCATCTGCCATGTTTCTCCTTCGATGTGCACGCCCCGTTTCGGGATCGAAAGACTTTAGTTTCCCTTTGTCTCTTTGGAGCCTGTTTCTTGTTAGCATACAAACATGCAATTCACATCTAAAAAAAGACTAGCTCTGATACCAATTGATCCAAAATCTTTTGCTTATAGATGTGTTAAAGAATTACATGCATAAATTGTAGCTTCACATAGAAAACTTAATGTGCACATGAAAGAAATGGAGAAACACATAAAGCATGAAAGAAGACAACAAGACCTCATAACGGAGTTCGTCCGACTGCGTCTCTAGGCCCTGCTCGATCAATGGAGAGGCCTTCATTCATTAAGTGGCATGAGAAAGAAGAGTACAAGCATTACTTACAAAAAGGAGTTTTATACTTCCATACTGAAAAATGGCCAAAAAATGTAGAACTCTGATAGAGAAATGAATAGTTCCATTGCATTCGTGGCATTGAGAAATGTTGAAACCATATAAAATTTGTAAATTCTTGACAAAGTGAAAATTCGGCCCTCTTGCAAAATTCTATCTCAAAGTGCGTGCACTACCTCCTCTGCGTGGACGCTTTAACAAACTGCATTTAAGTATAAACTAGGTAACGGATTTTTCAATGAAATTGTTATAGTGCAGTTGGTGGAAGGTCGGGTTAATATGGAGGAGGTCGGGTGGTCAAACTCCACCTCCTCCTTTTTACATATAACAAATTCTTTTTATAACTTTTACAAATGAAAATTTTTACTACAATAGCTCGCACTAAAGATTTGAATGGTTCACGATTTCAATTGCACTTCTCATATAATTGATATGAAAATATGGTAAAATTAACAAGGGTGACAATAAGTATAGTAGACAAAATAGTTGAGATTGATCCAAGAAAGTAACATAGACTAAAAAAATAAAGAACATAGTTATATGATCATTTCAGGAAAAGAAAACATGGTATAAGTTTCAAAGTATGAAGTTTATCTCAAACATATACATAATAATGATAATATAAAAATATGACATTGTTGCCCTCACTTAGAACCAGCACAGATCCATTTAACTCTAGATCTATCATGCACTGAGAGGGATCGAATTTCTCGAGGTGCAAACCTTTCCTCAAATTACACTCCAAAAATAAGGTTTGCAACTCAAGGGATTTGATCCCTCTTCGCGCATGATAGATCTGGAGTTAGATGGATCTACGCTGGTTTCTTTGCAATGGGATGTTATATCTATCTATAGTAGGATGTTATTATTACGATTGAAGAACAATTTATTGGCAACAGAATGTTATATCTACTTATAGTGAGATGGTATATCAATGTTGTGAGAAGTTGGATCGAGTTTGGACAGCCATTGAAATAGTTTAATTCTCCAAAAGTGGCTTCCATTCTCTCTCCCAAAACTAGTTTTAAATTTTAGTGGTGAACTTGATGACCAAGTCAGTTTGATAAATATTGCAAGTGAAATATCTAGAACATAACTTGAAATAAGCCCCTAGGGTTAATTCAATTTCCCCATTCTTAAAGCACATTTGTTATTAAGAAGACACAGGGTCAATTATCTCTACACTCTAGGGAACAATGCCATGGTTAAACCAAAAAAAATAACTAATGCCATGGTTAAACCAGAAAAAATAACTCCTTAGATTGCATCTGCCTAATACAAATTTTCAAAGATAATCACAAATCTATGAAGTCCCATAAACCAAAAAAAAAAAGACAACCAAAATTTCAATATGGGTGCTGTGCGTTATTATCCTTCCTGAAATGAAGGATGCACAATTTAATCATGGGATTCCCAACAAAGAAAGAGGTCGAGGTCTATTGTCAAACTTGTTATTATCATTCCGGAAATGAAGCATGCACAATTTAATTATGGCATTCCCAACAAAGAAAGACGTCCCCTTGACGCAGATATTTGAATTGAACGAGCTACATCCTGACAAATTTATCACATCATTCTTATTTCAATACACAAGAAAGGACGGTAAAGCAAGGCTGCTGGCATTAAAAAAATCTGAATAAAGGATGAGCTGTATATGATATTTTGGGAAGTACTGCAGCATCAGGACGTGCAGGCAAAATCGTAGCAACTTCCTGTAACGAGGCGGTTGGCATTAAAAAAATGTGAATAAAGGATGAGCTGTATATGATATTTTGGGAAGTACTGCAGAATCAAGCAAAATGCTAGCAACTTCCTGTAACATTCGGGAAATAACAATTACAATAATTACTTTCGGGAAATAACAATCACAGTAATTATGAGGTATAAAATAATAAATAAAATAACATTAAAACTTAATCCACAAGACATTCACAAGCGCAAATGATTATTTACAGAATAAGATTTGATTTTTTGTTGGTCGAACTTTAAATTGTGAGGCGAATTTCATTGGTTAAGATTGTTGATAAAAATTTTTTAACCACATGATGAATTGGTAATTGCCAGGCTTAATCCATGGGAGACCCAGGATCAAATTTCATAGCTGCCACTATAACAGCAAGAGTATAACCAACCACTTGCAAGTCAGATATATTAAGTTCCTATGATTTTAGCAAGAGCAGACTCACGGGAAAGGGGAATCCACAGCAAATTTTTTAAAATATAGTCTAGTTCATAGTTACCAAATTCACTAGTATTGGGAAAAAAGATACGGAAATTCGCTAATTCAGTACAATTGCCAAACAATTCGCCTAAATTCCATCCTTGATGAAGTAAAATAGATAAAAGAAGGTATATATAGAAAGAATGATAACTAGATATTAAAAATATAGAAAGTAAAAATGAAATTAGAAAAATTATGGTTTTTCAGTCATGGGAATTTAGCAACAAGGAAAAGAAAGAATGACATATATAGAAAGAAAAATAACCAGATGCTAAAAATATAGAAAGTAAAAGTAAAATTAGAAAAGTTATGTTTTTTCAGTTTTCCCAATTTAGTTACAATGAAAAGAAAGAATCTTTGAAAGTGTTGGATTCTTTATTGGTGATAGTTTTTTATTAATGGAATTTAACAACGAGCAAAAGAAAGAATGACATATATAGAAAGAAAGATAACAAGATGCTAAAAATATAGAAAGTAAAAGTAAAATTAGAAAAGTTATGTTTTTTCAGTTTTCCCAATTTAGTTACAAGGAAAAGAAAGAATCTCTGAAAGTGTTGGATTCTTTTATTGGTGATAGTTTTTTATTTATTGAAAGATTATATATTATACTGAGAAATTATAGATAAATTTGTTTTATAAATGTGCATCTATTACATAAATAAATTTCTAAATTAAAAAAATATTATATTTGAGATAAAAAAGAGAAGTTTTTTTAGATGACTTTTACCTGTAAGATTGTTATATGATTAAAAATTTTAGTTAATAAAAATGATTTAAAATTTAAAATAAATAAAGAACCAAATTAACAAATATACTATTCTTTAAGATATCTATTATCGATTTTTGTCTAAATTCAATTTTTTATTATATCATACTGAATTCGACTTCGAACTTGGTAATTATGATCTAGTTTATAATAGGCTTTTCAGCATTTTTGTTCTCTTGAAAAATTAAAAATTATAGATGATTTAAATATCGTAACGTAAGATTTCTATTTTACAATATCCTAAACACATAAATATTTTGATGATTATCCATTTTTATGGACCATTTAATTTGTGTGAAGTAAATCTCCTTAGGGAAGACACCAAACCGCAATAAAGGGAAATTTAAATGTTCCTTGCATTTCTTCACCTTTGGGTTGACAGGTTCTGTTGACTCGGGTTGGCTGAGTCGTGTAAGGTGGCCATTTCTCAAGAGCCTCCATCCCTTTTTCCTGCAAAGTCTTTATCCAATCTCACGCTCCCACTGAATTTATTGGCCTCCGCCCACACTTGGGCGACAAGACTTTTACTTGATCGTCATTTCTGAAGGCCTGAGAAAGGCGACTTCCGCTTCTGTTTTGCGGTTCATGTTTGAAAATAAATGAAAACGGCAAAAAATCAAATTGTTATTGAGATTTATGACTTTAAATATACACGGAATATTTTATTAGGGAGATTGTTAATTTTATATAGGAAAAAATTAAATAGTAATTGTAATTGTACATTTAAATGGGAAATTGTAATTTTATTAATCTCTCATACATTTTCTGATGGCTTTCTAGAATTGACGTTAAGGGATTTTGCATATTTCACTAATTATGTTGCAAATTATTCATGAAGTTGATGATTTGATGGTGGTTTGGTGGTTATGTTGCAGATGTTCCAAAAATTGTGTGACATGTTGAATAAGGAGGAAGGCTTACATGTTTCGAGAAAGGGGTGTGGTTAATGTCAACCTCCTCTTCCAGCTCTACTTCCATTCCGCCTTCACCACTTAAATTTGCAGTGTCTCCTTTATGTTCAACGTGCTGCCCTCGAGGGCTCACCCCTCTCCACGTACAACCACGTTGTTAGTGCATACTCGCACCAACCCCACCCCACAACGACCACTTCTAGACGTTCACTAGATCACATAAGTCTAACCATCACTCTAAACCGATGAGCGACAAAACCCAGCAAGAATGATCAATTTTCCCCTAACTTGGAATCTCTTCTTTCAAGTAGAAAACTAGAGCAAGGAGACAGCCACGATATGGCTCTGCAACAACCTGCAACAACCACACTTGTGGCCCTTTAGATGGTTATCTCCAACTCCAGCCAACGGGCTTGAAGATACCCAACAAAATACTAAAGAGCCTAGGACCACTCCCATAACCCTAAGATTTGCTTTCAACCCTCAATTGCAACAATCATTAACCATGAAACCCAGGTGACCTTGATACATCATCCACTAGAGATAAAAGCAACGAGTAACAAACACCACTCCAAGGCTCTACCCTTCTACGAAATGAAGGAAAAACATCATGAAAACAACGGGAGTAGTCAAGAAAGCTTATCAGAGTTCCTACCTTCAGAGTCCCAAATTCGAAATCCTCCTCCTGCTACCACATTCAAGGTGTGAACCCTCCACATAGAACCCCCCCCAGAGGCAGAGCTAACTCCAACTTAAAAGCTCACCCAGATTCTAGACTTGGCATGTTTTCCTGCTAACATCTCCACATGAAATTCCCATCTTGCAAACAAAATCCTCTATCATTGTGAACCAAAGACGAAGAGGTATGCATAGGTTGGCAACCTGTGCAGACTCTTCGCTATCTCTACCCCCTTCTTGTATGCCCATACCCCAAACTACAAACAAAAGTGTCACACTTGCCATCCCATGTTTAAAACAATCTGCTACAATCTCAAAGCTTTGTAAGGGTTCATATTAGATGTTTGTCATCCTCCACTTGTATTTCATTATGATAGTCAATAAGACCTAGTCATTGCCCCTTCTTCCATATAACCATGTTCCTCCATCCATCAATGGTTAATTTCATCAACATTTTTTATTAAAATTATCCAAAAATAATATATACTATTGTATAATTAAAATCCATAAATTTTTATTTGAAATTTCAATCAATTAAAAATTAAATTAATTTTCTTATAATCATTAAAAATAATTATAATCATTAACTATCTACCATAAATTTTTCTAAATTTTAATTTTAATTTATCAATTAATAATTTAATATCAATTAATATTAATCTTATCATATACATTCTAAGTTATTAATATGTGAAAAATAATAAACTCTTAATTATTAATTTTTAAACTTTTAATCATTATCTACATAAACAACCATAAACACTTTATCTCGTAAATTTATCGACCTTCATTTATTAGAAAATAACTTCGACATTTTATAGAAAATATGTTCAACATGGTTTTATAGTAAAGTGTTATTTTTTTTTTTGTTTAATCCCTCAATGAGGGTTTGTAAAATTTTAAAACTCTAAATCACAAAATAAGATTTATTCTTAGGATGGGTTCAAAAGGCGCATGGATTTGATTTTTTTATTTTTTATTTATTTTTCTATAGAGATGATTAAAAGTTTTTTTTAAGGAGGAAAAAAGCATCAATATTTTATATTGAGTTAATATAATAAACTTGATTATATAGATATTGATCCGCCGATTAACTGTTTATGGACATAGATGTATCTGATTTAGCTTTATATAAATATCAGCAATATTAACAAAACATATAAAAATAAGGAGTTGTTTATAATGCGATTTTTTGGAGATTCTCGTGAAGAAATTCGGCGGAAGAAATCGAGGTTAAATCTTGATTTGTTGCAGTTAAAATGGTTTTTTAACTGCATATTTGGATTCAGCACCCTGAAAAACCCCTAGAAGGCTTTGATTGCGCAGAAACAAGCTATCAAACTTGCCATTCCAATAAATTGTTGCCGGTTGCAGTTAAAATGGTTTTTTAACTGCATATTTGGATTCAGCACCCTGAAAAACCCCTAGGAGGCTTTGATTGTGCAGAAACAAGCTATCAAACTTGCCATTCCAATAAATTGTTGCCGGAAAACCCACCAGAAAGGTTTTCAAAAAGTCTCATTATAGACAACTGCTAAAAATAAAGTGGCATGATGATATTGTGTATAAATAAACAAAAATAGCATATGTGTAGAGAATCTGTAACATCAACAATTATGATGATTATGGGATCAGGAAGACCAGCAAAATCATATATAGGTAAATCTGAATGTAACAGACTTATTCAATTATCCATGTTTCCAGTTAAATCATACTTTTCCATTTTTGAAAAAAAGTTAATAATCTTGTAAAATAAAACCCTTTTCTAAACCATATATTTAACAGGATCACACAGTTTAGGTGTGATTAAAGTTTTACAATAAATTAATATCTATTTATAAGAACAATGGTTGAATTGATTTACTTTACGATTATTACAATGGGAAAGAATTTGGTTATAAAATTAAATGTAGTTTAGGTGTGATTAAAGTTGTACAACAAATTAAGATCTATTTATCAGGAACAATAATTGAATTGATTTACTATAAGTTCTTTATAAATTATAAAATTAAATGCATTTAATTATTAGTTTTCGATTTTTTTTTGGAAGAGTTGAGTAAAATTATTTGTCTACTTTCTTCGTGTAATAATTTTTTTTTTATTTTTTTATTTAATATCCTTAACCTTATTACAAAGTATGAGCGATTTTAATTATTAATATTTATAGGAATATATAACATTTTTAATTCAGATTTTGTGACATTTTTTTTTATTTCATTAAGTCAATGAAGATTTATTAATTTTTTTTTTTGTTTAATCAAGGGTTTAGATTGATTTTCAAGGGAATATGTTCAACATATGATTAATCTTAATGCTTATCAATAGTTGTAGTGTATTAAAGAGTTTGTTAGGTTGCATTGACTTTTAATAAATTTAACCTAGAGATTTGAAATTTTTCCAATTCTAATAAGTTCATCATTATTATTTATAACATTCATTTATATATAAACAAATTTTATTTAGCAAATGGTCCATTACTTTTTATAAATTTAAAAAATTAGATTCATGCCATATGGCTCCAGCCCACTAATTTCTTAAAGATTTGAGATTATTCCAATTCTAATAATTTCCTCCATGATAAGTTCCTCATTATTATATTTATAACATTTTTTTATAATTCTTTTTTCTCTAAATTAATATTGACCCATAACTCCTTTATACATGATTAATCACATAAATACGTACATTAGTAAAATATTCTTCATATTATAATAATATTTTTTATTATATTTATGAAACCTTCAACTATATCAATTACATTAAAAAATTATAATTGCTAGTAACAAATACTTTAATATTACACAAATACTTAAATGTCACATTAGTTCATGTAATGTCTTAGAAAACTGTAAATATTTTATTTTACCACAGTAGAAACAAAACTGGATATTATGATTATTACTTGAATTAAGTATTTAATGGTTGTTAATTATTAAAGAGAGAAATTTTTTTGAGTATTAACAAATCTTGTAACTTTTCATAACAAGGAAGTTAGGGAACACAGTTGCTAAGAAAACCCTAACAACCTCCCTGATTATGAATGCTCCAAAGAAAGCCCTGGGGGCATGGAGAGAGGGAGGAGGAACAATGCTAAGAGGTCAGACCGTAAGAGAAGCTAACTTTGGTGATGACCAGATAGCGAAAGCACTGTGTGTGAAAGCGTGCAAGAAGAGATTGGTCTTGTGCACAAGTTCGGGGGGAGACTTGGACTTGATGACAAGTCTTATGGTTGGGAGGATAGAAATCCATAAATAACAGAGGTGACTTCAACAGTTGAAATTTCTTCTTTATTACAACAGTTTAGGTAGGTAAATAACCTAGAATAATCTATTTGATGTAAGATGTTCTATTGAATGTTCAGATTTGGTAGAATTTAATACCTAAAATGAATATTGTACAAGAATATCTGAAATTTAGAGGCAAATTATTCCTACATAAATAGAGTCTGGGCATTTAGGTACAGGAAGATAGTCTTTATTATGTTCTTCTACTAGAAAGGAAAAATAGAACTAAACATGCATAGCATAAACAAAATTAGAATTAAGCATGCACAACATAATGATAAATAGAACTATGTCTAGTTAGTTATGAGAAGAAAGAGTGAATGAATAATTCCTTGCAAACAAAAAAAGAAAAGAAAAAACAGAGAAATTGAATGATGGTATACGTAGAAGCAATAGGAAAAGCTTGTTTAACTTTCCAAATTAAAATAACCACTATAACCCTCCTCTCTTTTTTACATTTCCTGTGATTGGCAAATAAAATCCAAAGAAGAGGAATAATGTACATCGAATAGTGGAAACTTGAAATCTTTAGGAAGAAGCTACCATGCAAACACATTACCAATGAGCATATATATTCATATAACAAGTGTAACCACACAAAACATACAAATATATATATCGCAAGCAGATAAAATTCTCGGCACGAGATTGGTGCATATAAGAATTAAAAGAAAGGTGAAATGAAGAGCCACCAATATTGCGTAATGGAAAAACAGAACTTAAACATGAACACAGTACCTCAAATATTACACATTTGGAAAATAATAGAACTTAAACATGACTAGTGCCCCAAATATTACATATTTCATATAACAGAACTTAAAGATGACCCAACTTCTCGTATGCATCACTCCCCAGAACTCGGGAAGGTGCAAAACAATGAATACCCAATTAAATAGTAGTTTAAAAAAAAGAACTGAGATAGCTGTGGCTACAAGCTTCACATGCCAGAAAACAGAATGCCTGGAAGTGCCGCAGAGAAGGGACTCGGGCCTTCTATCAAGTTTCCAGATATTGGTAGCATAAAACCCTGAAACAATTTAAAAGGAGGCTGAATGAATAAACTATAAGATGGTAAAGGCTTCCATCGAAAAAACTTTGAAAATACAGAGTTTCGTGTAAACATCTCAAACAAAGGTAATTTCCCTATTACCATAATGATTCTCTACAGTAGGCTCAATCTCAGACCAAACCCTTAGTCCAGAATTTAAACAGGCCACTTACACCACTATGGATATGGAAAACCCTCGGCAGAATACTCCAATTGTCCGAGAACATTAAGCATCGAATCAATCATTCAATCCCCTACTCTGTTAATTTGTAAAAACATGGCTAGACATGACATACATGTAATCCATTAGACGACTGGAGCAGGAGGTTGGAAGCAGGTTCCGCGAAACCCACTACGGTGATCTCTGAACACCTCATGACTGCTTCTACATGACCTGCAAACCAGAATCAACAACATGTCAAATGAAAGTCAACAGTCGATGAACTAAATGTAAATGTCAAGAAAAATTATCCATATAACTTGTTTGGTTCTTGCTGCACCTGGGAAGCGAAGCCATCTGCCTCGAGAGTCTTTGCCAGAGCCATGATATCCTTGGCACTATACAAACCCTCATGAAGCAAACCCCTAGTAGCAGAACTAAGAACCAAAGAGTAGAGGTGAACAATGAATCACATTGCCAGCAAAAAGAGCATTGAATATTTCCAGAACGAAACATAGCCATCAAATCAGAGCCCCAGCTTCCACATCGTTGATGAAGCAAGAGGAATGAGGTAAGAAGTACAACTAGTAGGCAGCTGGATGAACGGATGAAGCCTACTCTTGCCACGACTCTGTGGTAGAGCATAACCATTAATACATAATAAATTTGCAAACCAAATCCACATGTAGCTAAAGCCGAGAATGATTTGAATATAAAAAGAAAATCACTTGTGCATTATATCCTTGTCAGATCTTGATTATTCGAAGGAATTATTGCATATGGAAGTCAGCCTAATTCTCATACCTAAGTACAATGCATTATAGCCAATACATTGTAAATATTTTATACCATGTCGTAAATCTTCCATTCCTTAATCGAAATTACAATTAGTGAATTTTTATTTTTATTTTTGATATCTATGTGAATATGGAGGTGTGACAAGTGATATCAGAATCAAGGTTACCAAACTAAGGCCTCTAGAGCCAAACAGATAAGCAAATACAATTATTGTTAATTGATAGTCTTGTGCATGTACAGAAAAAGAAGAACATGAGAAGGACACAGAAACATGACAGGCCTAGGACCTGCAACTTTTCCTGAAACCAACCCTGAAGTATGGGTACAGTTAGGAGAAGAATCTCGTAACACAAATCCTACAATATTGGAGATTGTGCATGAATTAAAGAACGAAGTGGCCCGACTACGGGCAGACAATGAAAGGTTAATGTTGGAACAGGAAAATATTATGAAAATCCTATCAAATAAGAAAAATCAGCGTCAACCGATTCCCAGCCCAGAACATGGACATATGTTAGGAGAACAAAAGTATCGAACTGAGTATGCGGAAACAAAGGGAGGGGAAGAAAATCAAGAGGAAAAGTCAGATAATGCCTCTGAGCATAAAACACAGAAGAGGGAGAGGACAAAACTACAAGGGGAGTTTCAGAAAATAAAGTTGCCACTCTTTGATGGGGAACTAGAGGAGGTAGCTGAAGCCTGACTTATTAACATGAATAAATATTTTCAGCTATACGAATATGACCACAACTTAAAGGCTCGTTTGGCCATTTTCTAGCTGCAAGGAAAGGCCACCTTATGGTGGGAAGAGGTAAAAATTGTACGAGGGGTAAATGAACAAAATATAACCTGGGAAAAGTTTCAGAGATACTTTAAAGAAACATATGTAACTGAGCGATTCTACAACGAGAAGGCAAAAGATTTTCATGACCTGCAGCTTGGACAACAAACAATGGATGAGTTTATTACTAGATTTACCTCCTTACTTCGGTATGTTCCTTACATACAAGAAGAGAAGTAAAAAGTACAATTATTTTTTAGTAGTTTACCATTGTTCATGAAGGAGCGAATTGAGTTCGATAACCCAAAAATGATGGATGAAGTCATATGGAAGGCCAGGATATGTTATCAACAAAGAAAATATAAAGCAGAAGTTATGGGGAAGAAATGGTTTGAACAAGAAGGGCAATAAGTTTGTTGTTGGAAATAAGGGAAACCAAAGCAATATCAGTAAAGGACCTCCCAAGGGTCATATTAACAGAAATCTGCATAGAAATCAATCCATATTTAGACCTCCCCATGAACCCAAACCCAGTGAGAAATCAGGCAGAACTGAAATGGAAGTAAAAGCTAGACCCCCAGTACAATGTTGGGGATGTGGAGGGCCACATTACATTAAAAACTATCCTAACTGCAAAGGCACTGAACATATTCTGCATATTCACGAGGCATCTACCGTAGGAGATGAGGCCCGGAGTATTCCAAAAATCAATACCTCTCTTGAAGATCATCAGGCAGAATACTAGCTGACTATGGTGGAATTTGAAGGTAAAATCTTTGATCTTTTAATTGATCTTGGAGCTACATTAAGTTATATTAGTCCTAAGATAGTTGGGCAATGTAATTTACAAACTTTCATGTTTAAAAACCCCTGGTTAGTATAGCTAGTAACAGGGGCAAAGAGACATGTGTTGGCCAAGGTCAATAGTTGTCCTTTGAAAATAACAGGTCAGCCTTTTGGTGACAGATCTAAATGTACTTCCCCTAGGATCTTATGATGTCTTGATAGGCATGGACTGGCTGGAAAAGCATTAGTCTGTTATAAATTGTAAAACGAAAAATATCTGTTATATGAATGAGCAAGGAGACAAATAGGAGATACAAGGCATTTTGAGACCACTAAAATTACGTTCAATAACCGCCTCTCAGCTGGAAAAGTGCATCAGAAAAGGATGTCAGATTTATGTTATTCAGGTTGGTTATGACAACTCTAAGGACAAGTCTATTTCCCTGGAAAGTATCCCTGTAATACAAAATTTTATAGATATATTTCCTGAAGAAATACGAAGGTTGCCTCCAAAGAGAGACATAGATTTCACCATTGAATTGGTGCCAGGAGCAGCCCCGGTGTCCCGTGCTCCTTATTGTATGAGCACACCAGAACTGACAGAACTAAAAATTCAATTACAGGAGCTGTTGGATAAAAATTACGTCCGCCCTAGTGTGTCGCCTTGGGGAGCCCCCGTACTATTTGTCAAAAAGAAGGATGGGACCCTATGTATGTGTATAGACTATCGTCAGTTGAATAAGTTGACTATTAAGAACAAGTACCCTTTGCCTCGCATAGATGAACTATTTGATCAAGTGAAAGGGGCGATGATATCTTCAAAAATTGATCTACGATCAAGATACCACTAGATCAGTATCATGGAGGAAGACATAGATAAAACCGCTTTTAGGACCCGCTATGGACACTACGAGTTTGTAGTGTTACCCTTCGGGCTAACCAATGTCCCTGTGACCTTTATGTGTCTAATGAATAGTATATTTCATAAGTATTTAGATAAATTTGTATTAATGTTTATTGATGACATATTGATTTATTCCCAGAATATTGAAGAACATAAGGAGCACCTTAGGATAATGTTGCAGACTCTTTGGGAACATCAATTGGAATTCAGCAAGTGTGATTTTTTTAAAAGAATAGATTCAGTACTTAGGCCACATTATTACCAAGGATGGAATCGTTGTAGACCCCTAAAAGATAAAGACCATAATGGAATGGCTAGTACCAAAAGACGTAGTTGATATAAGATCTTTTATGGGACTGGCAGGATACTATAGAAATTTGTTGAAGGATTCTTCAGGGTGGCCTATCCTATTACCTCCCTACAAAAAAATGGAAAAACTTTTAAATGGATAGTAGAATGTCAAGAGAGCTTTGAGCAGCTTAAGCATCTGCTCACCACCGCGCCAATTTTAAGCATAGCAGATCCAAGCAAGGACTATGTAGTGTGTACAGATGCCAGCAAGGAAGGGGCAGTTGGAGTTTTAATGCAAGATGGGAGGGTAATCGCCTATGAGTCCAGGAAATTGAAGGAAAATGAGCAGAAATATTCTGCCTACGACTTAGAATTGGCAGTTGTCATTCATGCATTAAAAATGTGGCGTCACTGTTTGATGGGTAGGAAGTTTCTTTTAATGACTGATCATCATAGCTTGACTAATTACTTCAAACATCCCACTTTAAATGCTAGACAAGCCTAGTGGGTAGATTTTCTAAGTGGATTCGATTTCGAGATCAAACATCTGAAGGGAAAGGATAATGGGGTAGCTAATGCTTTGAATTGAAAGGTATGTTGTCTTTATGAAATTTTTTACAGAAAAGTGCGAATTACCGTCGACGAATTAATTAAAAAAGCAGTGAAACAGGACCCAGAATATTAGCAGTTAGGATAGCAAGCTCAAAACACAAACAATCATGAATATAAGCTAGGATATGAAATGGATTCCACAGGTATGCTGAATTATAAGAAAAGATTATATGTGCTTAACCAAAATAACATTAAAAATCTGATTCTGGATGAATATCATAAGAGTCCCTATGCAGGACACCCAGGATACCAAAAACTAATTACAACACTCCCAAAAGAGTACTACTAGCCAGGTATGAAAAAGGATGTAGCAGATTATTTGACATGCTGCCTGGAATGTCATTAAGTAAAAACAGAACACTAGCATCCCGTTGGGTTACTGCGCCCATTACCAATTCTAGAGTGGAAGTGGGAGACCATCTCCCTTGATTTTATTATAGGACTACCCAAATCCAAGAGGCAAAACGATTCAATAATGGTGGTAGTAGACAAATTAATAAAATCATCTCATTTTATACCAATACAATCCACCTTTAGGGCGTTGCAGTTTGCCAATATTTTCATGCAAAATACTTTTAGACTACATGGGCTGCCAAAAACTATAATTATTTATCGTGATGTAAAGTTTACATCAACCTTCTGGAAGGCCCTATTTGAAGGGTTAGGTACTCAATTAAACTTCAGTACCGCTTATCATCCTCAAACAAATGGGTAGACAGAACAAGTGAATCAAGTAGTGGAAGATATGCTAAGAACATATGTAATGCAGCAACCATCCAAATGGGAATATTACTTACATCTGGTCAAGTTTGCTTATAATAACGGCTACCATGCCTCCTTACAAATGAGCTCGTTTGAAGTTTTGTACGGACGTAAGTGCCGCACACCATCTAGCTGGGGGGGGCCTGAGGACAAGCTGATGTTGGGACCTGAGATGTTAAAAGAAATGGAAGAAATTGTTAAGAAGGTACGTTCTAACTTAAAGGCTACCCAAGATAGGCAAAAGAACTTCGCCGATCAAAAAATGAATTTCAGGGAATTCCAGGTAGGATATCATGTATATGTGAGAGTATGCACTAAGAAGAGTACATTACAATGGAGTGGGTGCGCTACGTTAGCACCCCGATTTTGTGGTCCATTTCAAATTTTGGCAAGGGTCGAGCTAGTGGCATACCAACTCGCCTTACCTAGCCATATTCGAGTTCACAATGTTTTCCATGTGTCCGTATTGAAAAAATATGTTTATGATCCTAAACACATAATCAGTTGGAAAGATATACAGGTAAGAAAGTTCCTTAAGTAAGCCAAATGAAACTTTAATGATAATAGAAAAATAATTCAAGTTATTGCTTTTTCAGGTCGAACCGGAAGGAGAATTCTTGGTCGAGCCTTTGATTATACATGATCGGAGAGAAGTAATGCTGCGGAAACGAGCTATCACCCATGTTAAAGTGCAATGGCAGCACTTTGGGCTAGATGAGGCCACTTGGGAGAATGAACAACTCATGAAAGAAGCCTTTCCAAGACTGGTTGCGGCAAAAAAACATCGGGATGATGTTTGATTTCAGGGAGGGAGATGTAATGTCCCCATAAAAGTGTAAATATTTTATTTTACTGCATTAAAAACAAATTTGGATATTATGATTATTATTTGAATTAAGTAGTTAATGGTTGTTAATTATTAAAGAGAGAAAATTGTTTGAGTATAAAAAAATCTTCTAACTTTTCATAACAAAGAAGCTAGGGAAGGCAGTTGCCAAGAAAACCCTAACTGCCTCCTTGATTATGAATGCTCCAAAGAAATCCTTGGGGTGAGCATGGAGAGAGGGAGGAGGAACCATGCTAAGAGGTCAGACGATAAGAGAAGCTAAGTCTGGTGGTGACCAGATAGTGGAAGCACTGTGTGCGAAAACGTGCAAGAATACATTGGTCTTGTGAGCAAGCTCTGGGAGAGATTTGGACCTGACAACAAGTCTCATGGTTGGGAGTATTGAATCTGTAAATAACAGAGGTGACTTCAACAGTTGAAATTTCTTCTTTATTATAGCAGTTCAGGTAGGTAAATAACCAAGAATAATCTATTTGATGTAAGTTGTTCTATTGAATGTTCGGATTTGGTAGAGGTTAATACCTAAAATGAATATTGTACAAGAATATTTGAAATTTAGAGGCAAATTATTCCTACAAAAATAGAGTCTGGGAATTTAGGTACAAACTCAGGAAGATAGTCTTTATTATGTTCTTCTGCTAGAAAGGAAAAATAGAACTAAGCATGCATAGCATAAACAAAATTAGAATTAAACATGCACAACATAACGATAAATAGAACTATGTCTAGTTAGTTATGAGAAGAAAGAGCCAATGAATAATTCCTTGTAAACAAAAAATGAAAACAAATAGAGAAATTGAATGATGGTATACGTAGAAGCAATAGGAAAAGGCTGGTTAACTTTCTGAAGTAAAAGAATCATTGTAAGCCTTCTCTTTTTTTTACATTTCCTGTGATTGGCAAATAAAATCCAAAGAAGAGGAATAATGTACATTGAATAGTGGAAACTTGAAATCTTTAGGAAGAAGCTACCATGCAAGCACGTCACCAATGAGCATATTATATTCATATAACAAGTGTAATTGCAGAAGACATACAAATATATATATATATAGCATGCAGATAAACTTCTAGGCACGCGATTGGTGCATATAAGAATTAAAAGAAAGGTGAAATGAAGAGCCACCAATATTGTATATTGGAAAAACAAAACTTAAACATGAACCGAGTACCTCAAATATTACACATTTGGAAAATAACAGAACTTAAACATGACCAATGCCCCAAATATTACATATTTGATATAACAAAACTTAAAGATGATCTAGCTTCTCATATGCATCACTCCCTAGAACTTGGGAAGGTGCAGAACAAAGAATACCCAATTAAATAACAGTTAAAAAAAAAGAACTGACATAGCCATGGCTACAAGCTTCACATGCCAGACAATAGAACACCTGGAACTACCTCAGAGAAGGGAATCGGGCCTTCTATCAAGTTTCCAAAAATTGGTAGCATAAAACCCTGAAACAAATTAAAAGGAGATTGAATGAATAAACTATAAGACGGTAAAGGATTCCATCAAAAAAACTTTGAAAGAACATAGTTTTGTGTAAACATCTCAAACAAAGGCAATTTCCCTGTTATCATAATGATTCTCTACGGTAGGCTCAATCTCAAACCAAACCCTTGGTCCAAAATTTACACAGGCCACTTACACCATTATGGATATGGAAAACTCTCGGCAGAATACTGCAACTATCCGAGAACATTAAGCACCGAATTAATCATTCAATCCCCTACTCTGTTAATTTGTAAAAACATAGCTAGACATGGCATACCTATAATCCATTAGACGACTGGATCAGGAGGTTGGAAGCAAGTTCCGCAAAACCAACTACAGTGATCTTTGAGCACCTAATGATTGCTTCCGCGTGACCTGCAAATCAGAATTGACAACATGTCAAATGAAAGGCAACAGTGGATGAACTAAATGTAAATGTCAAGAAAAATTATCCATATAACTTCCCTGGTTCTTGTTGCACCTCAGAAGCGAAGACATCTAGCTCGGGAGCCATTGTCAGAGCCATGATATCCTCAACACTTTACAAACCCTCATGAAGCGAAACCCTAGTAGCAACGCTGAACTCACCTGAAGTGAAACCCTGGTAGTAGAGCCGAGAGCTAAAGAGTCAGAGGTGAATAATGAATCACATTGCCAACAAAAGAGTGTTGAAAATTTCGAGAACAAAATATAGCCATCAGATTGGAGCCCAAGCTTCCACACCATTGATGAAGCCAGAGGAATGAGGTAAAAAGTATAGTTGGTAGGCAGTTAGGTGAACGAATGAACACTACTCTTGCCACGACTCCATGAAAGAGCATAACCATTAATATATAATAAATTTGCAAACCAAATCCGAGTGTAACTAAAACCAAGAGTGATTTGAATATAAAAAGAAAATCACTTATTCATTATATCCTTGTCAATATTGCATACGGAAGTCAATCTAATTCTCATATCTAAATACAATAGATTATAGCCCATACATTGTAAATATTTTATACCATGTCGTAGATCTTTCGTGACTTAATCGAAATTACAATTAGCGAATTTTTATTTTTATTTTTGATATTTATGTGAATATGGAGGTGTGAGAGTTCAATTTCATAACATTTTTTCAACGTTTCTTTGAGGTACCAAATCACATCAGCGTATTTCTGATAGCTCTCCATCCTTACATCTTGTACGTGTTTGGTGAGAGGGCCACATATCTCTCATAACTCTCCAACCAAAGTTATATTATACGCTCTGCATGTTTGAACCATATGTCTTCGTTGACTTCTCTCAAATATTATTTGAGATACCAAAACATTTTTATACGCTGATGAACCATATGTCTTCGTTGACTTTTCTGAAATATTATTTGAGATACCAAAAGATTTTGAATGCTTTTTCAAATTCGGATATCTCTGAAGTCTTATATAATTGTGTACATATTATATATTGAAAAATATATGTTTTTGAAAATTGATTAAATTTTCCGTTAATGTTAATTTTATTAAAATATATACATTATTTTATT
>APFE030777227.1:222522-304475 GCA_000404065.3 Pinus taeda
GTTGATGAAGGTGACCTGTTGACCAAGTAACATGCAGTATCCACCGCCTCTGCCCAGAATTCTTGTCCTAACCCAGCACCACTGAGCATGCTTCTTTCCCTTTCCATTAACATCTTATTCATTCTTTCTGCAACTCCATTTTGTTGAGGTGTATATGGAGTAGTCTTCTGTCGTGCTATACCACACTTCTTACAGAATTCTTCAAATTCCATACTACAAAACTATCCACCATTATCTGTCCTCAGAACCTTTATCTTCTTCTCTGTCTGGTTTTCCACTAGAGCCTTAAATTCTTTAAATTTGTCAAAGACTTCAAATTTCTTCTTAAGGAAATATATCCATGTATTCCTTGAGAAGTCATATATAAATGATACATAGTGCACAGACTTACCTAGTGATGGAACCTTCACAGGTCCAAACACATCACTGTGCACAAGCTCTAATATCTATTTCACCTTCTTACCACTAGAAGGGAAACTCACCCAATTCTACTTCCCATATACACAAATTTTCACATAAATCAAAATCCAGAGAGCTATTACTCATACCTTCTACCATACCTTTACCATGAAGTATTTGAAGGCCCTTCTCGCCAATATGTCCAAGCCTTTGATGCCACAGCATGGTCTTCTCTCCAGAGACCACTAGATTTTTTGCTCCAGTTTCGAGAACCATAAAATTGTTGCACCCATCAATAACAGTGTTACCTTGTAGCTTTTACAGAGTTCCAATCCGAACTCCCCGCATCAATACCAGTGCTCCCCTCACCATCTTGTAGGTATCCTTCTCGAAAAATGTTTTTACACCTGCATCATCCAACTTGCTTACATAAATCATATTTCTGGCCAATGTAGGAATATGCAGAATACCCAAAAGTGTTCTAACCCTTCCACCTTGTAACTTCCACTTTACTTTTCCACGACCAATGATTCTAGCCTTCTTATCATCCCCTAAGAAGACATCACCACCATCGTATTTCTCATACTCACAGAACCACTCTCTATATGGAGTGAAGTGAAAGGATGCACCTGAGTCAATCAACCATGCCTCATGATCTACATGTGTACTTGAAGAAGCCAAGTATACATCCCCACCTTCATCTGAGGTGGTTTTCGCCTTTGCAGAAGGAGCATCATTAGATCCTTTTCCTTTATCAGGAGCTTTAGATTTACAATCCATTTTGTAGTGCCCTTCCTTTCCGCATTTCCAGCACACCACTTTTACAGGTTTTCCTGCAGATTTAGATCTCCCTCTAGATTTAGATCTCCCACTCGATGACTTATTTTTGTTTCTATTCTGGGACCGTCGTCGTACAAACAAGGCATTACCATTCTGGCTCTCCTTATTTTTCCATCTCATCTCCTCTGTCAGCAAGGATGATACTATTTCATCAAACTGCAAAGCAGTTGCATTGCTACTTATTGCAATAACTAGACTATCCCACGAATCTGGTAGAGAACACAACAAACTGATGCACTTATATTCATTTGAAATTTTAATATCAACAAATGCTAACTGACTTACCACAGTATTAAATGCATTCAGATGCTCTGTCACCGAGTCTCCATATTTCATCCTCAGGTTACACAGCTTTTTCTGCAAGAATAGTTTATTCACTAGAGACTTAGATTGGTACAAAGTCCCTAACTTGTCCCACAAAGCCTTCACCGTAGCTTCCGCTAATACATTCAACAATACGAAATCTAAGACACACAATCGTATTCTGCTCTTTTCCTTCCGATCCAACTTCTTCCATTCTTCATTGGATAATCCCGTTGGTTTAGTACCTGGATTTACCGCGATCCATGATCTTTATCCGCCAACAGAACTCCATCTTGAGTTTTACCAACTGAAAACTCTGACCATTAAATTTCTCAATCTCTATCTTTCCACTGCTTGCCATCTTCTTTCACCAACAGAATTGATCTCGAGATCTCCCACTGAACAGGGTCAACCACAGGCCCGAGCAAAAACCCTTAGCAATAAAAGCATCCCCTTGAAGCTAAAACTGCTCTGATACCAAATGTAGGTTTTAACCCCATACAGAAATTACCTACATACGAATTCTAAGAAGCATAAAATAAATAATGCGAAAGCATAACACATAAAACACATATACACAAACGCTTTTCCCTGGATCCCAAAACCAGGATTACCAGCTTGATTTTTCATTATGTTCCTTTCAATGTTATAATACATATTTATACATGTCGAAGCATCCAATACCATGGAAGGAAAACCATCGTGTCCAATACCATGGACCGAAAACCATCACGTCCAAAAACATGTGTGAAAATCATGCACAAAACCATAGGTGGGTCCACCCATCCTAACATAGGGTCCAAAACCAAAATTTTCTAGGGCATTGCCCCAAACCCCATAAAGTGGGGTTATGGGTATGCCTCAAACCCCTTGTGAACACCCCCCCGCTACACAATCGGCGCAATGAAGGGTGGCTCCGCCCCCCCTCTAACCCCCCTATTCGCTACGTAGGTTAGTCATGGAACAATCCAACACATTTGTGTTGGGCAAAGGAAGGTGGGTGGATTTCACCAATGAATTCAAGACTCCATTGTTGAAAAGGTGCTTCAGCAGAGATTGGTTTTAAGCACAGGGGTAAAAGCTTTTTCTTTCCTTCAAAAAATTGACATTTATGACATGAGGTTACAAACTTCTTTACATCAAAAAACCAAGTAGGTCAATAGAAACTGGCTCTAAGAATCTTGTCGGCAGTGGTTTTCCAATAAAGATGTCCTCCATAGTCACCTACATGAAACTCTTGTAACACCCTGTCAGATTCTTCTTTCAATAAACAGTTAATAAGGACACCTTCATGATTCCTCCAAAACAAAACATTGTCAATTATGCAAAATTTTAAAGATTTCATTTTTAAAAATCTTCTCTTGGTTCTGGATATTTCAGGAGGAGCTTGTGGATTTTGTAAAACATATATGATGTCAGCATACCATGGTGATTCAATAAAGACCTGGCTAATTGGTGGAGTCACCATCTCCTCTCCATTATCCATTTCCACAATAAAATTTATATCTAAGACCTGACAGTTCGATTTAGCCATGAGCTTGGCTAAACCTTGGCCTTTGATTAACTTCTTTGGTTTGATTTCTAGGTCATATTCTAATATAGTAGCAATCCATTTCCCTCTCTTTCCATCTAGACCATCCTGAGTTAGGATATCCTTGACTACTGAATTGGGGACATATGCTATTATATGAGAATATAAAATGTAAACTCTAAAATCTTTGATAGCTTTGACCAAAGCAATGGCTTGCTTTTCCATTATATTGTAATTTAAAGGGGCATCTCTCAGGGATTTGTTAAAAAAGGCAATAGGTTTTTCATAGCCATCATCATTCTTTTGCAGTAGAACTGTAGCAATTGTGTGTTCTGAGGCAAAGGAAAATATAATGAAATCTCTATCAAACTTTGGATTGATTAGAATTGGTGTTTTTGTTAAGGCTAGCTTAATATCTTCAAAGGATTTCTTAGCCTCAATGGTCCATTTTATGGTCAAATAGTTTTTCAAAATATCGTTTAATAACCTAATTAATTCTACTAAGTTAGAAATAAATCTCCTAAGAATGTTAATTTTCCCTAAAAGGCTTGTAATTCCCTAATGCTCCTAGGATGTTGTTTCTATAAGATGGCTTCAATTCTTGTAGGATCTATTCGGATACCATCTTTAGAGATTATATGGCCTAATAACTTTCCCTCTTCTAACCCAAATAAAGATTTTTTGGGATTCAAAGAAATTCCATACTTCCTGCATTTGATGAATACCTGTCTTAGATGATCTAAGTGTGTGTTTATCAGATTTTGAGAATAAAGTGATGTCATCTAAATATATTAATAGGAAGTCATGAATTTCCTTAGCAAAAGCTATGTCCATGGCTCTTTGGAAAGTGGCTCCTGCATTATTTAATCCAAAAGGCATATTCACATACATGAATATGGCCCAAGGAGTAGTAAACATAGTTTTAGCTTGGTCATCTAGGTGAAATAATCTGATTGTAACTAGAAAAGCCATCCAATAATGAGATTTTGGTTGATCCTACTACCCTTTGTAAGATATGATCCATTTTAGGGAGAGGGT
Organism: Pinus taeda; assembly: GCA_000404065.3. Taxonomy (NCBI): domain Eukaryota; kingdom Viridiplantae; phylum Streptophyta; class Pinopsida; order Pinales; family Pinaceae; genus Pinus; species Pinus taeda. The sequence goes on from APFE030777227.1 coordinate 226,634, forward strand.
AATTGTCTTTGAGTGAAACTTTATTAAGATTCTTGGGATCAACACAAAGTCTGATCTCACCAGTTTTCTTTCTTGTTGGGATCAAATTTGAAACCCAATCAAAGAATCTAATTGGTTCTATTATCTTGGCTTCATACATCCTTCTGATTTCTTTTTCAATAGAAGGCAATAGGATGGGATTGATCCTCCTAAGCTTCTGCCTGAAAGGTTTATGGTTTTATTTTACGGGGATAGTGTGTTGTATGATGCCGGTGTCATAGGATTTGAAGTCCCCTTAACTCCAAGCAAAGACATCTTGGAATTCCTTTAATAGTTCAAGGTATTTCACTTTTTCAATAGGAGGCAAGGACTTTGAAAGTTTGATCAATTTTGGATTTTCCTTAGTGCCTATATTACACTCTTCTATATCAGATTTTAAGGGTTCTGTTATCACAAAATCAACCCCTGATAGGTTGTTGATTAGGTAGACCTTGAGTAACTATTTCAAACTTACTTTTGGTTGAGGCTTAGCCTCCCCAACTTGAGAGGGCTCTCTCAGAAGATTAAATATTTTGATAATGAATAAGATGGCTAACTCTACAAAACAAATGAACAAGTGTAAATGGTTGAACACAATTAGAAAATACTCATTGGGGTAATGGAGTCAAGTATGCTTCAGTATGACAGTAATGTTAGCTTTACATAGAAGTCAGGGCATCTAGAATTCAACACATTGAGAATACATCAAAAAACATATAAGACCACACATTTTATAAATGTATGAAGGAAGTTAGAGTACAATTAGTGATTTCTAAGTAATCACACATTCATACCATTGTAGATAATGAGAAGAGAACTGTACAAGACATTCTAAACATTGAATTCCTTCTGATTCCTGAGAAGTAAAGCCAAATACTATATTACTTAAAACGGAGTATTACACAAAGCATAGTATGAGAGTTTTTTTGAAAATTTCCAACCCTTGATGCATTGAATTTTCTCCTATATATAGAGCTCCTTACACAACTGAGATTCCTCCTCCAACGTGAGGGGAATTCAAATTCTTCCTACTAGGACACCTATTGATACTTAAAACTAACTATCAAATGTAACTGACTGTTGACTGGCAGTTCTAGAGACCTAAAACAATTAGGAGTATAACTCCTCATCATGTTGGTAGTAGCATTGATTACAATCCAAAATCGTTCTCTGACAAATGGACTTCTTCAGCTTAGTTGTGGTGATGGTTTGAAACTACCTGCTGACCTTTGATGCCTCATCCCTGTACTGTTCCTAGAAATTAGGAAGCTGCTCCTGTTTTTCTGCTTTTGGCATCCATAAGGATCTTCGAAATCAATTATCTCTTTTGTTTTTCTTAATTGCATAAAAATGCATTGGATTATCTTGTTTTCTATACACGGTAGACGTTTCTCATATACACGTGTTAAGACAAAACTTCTTTAATGGTGCCCTGAGCATTATGAAACAATACCAGCTATGAAATAATGACCATTTACATAACATAGAGCTTAGAGTTCATAGATGTCCTTCCTCTACTTGTTTTGCCCTTGTTGGATGTTTACACTTTGTAAATGATCCTTTTCAGAAATTCCCCTTCAAAAAGATTTCCCTTTTGTCTCTCAAAATTGGTCCATCAAATCATAATATGCAGCTACAGCAGTTTCGTAGCGCACTACGAAACTGCTGTGCATTAGGCATCACCTATAGCAGCTTCGTAGCGCGCTACGAAACTACTATGTAATTTCAAAAACACAGTTTAAGACCAAAATTTAACTTTCTTAAGTCTTTCTTTTTCTTGAAATGGCTTTTCCATCTGTCATGAAGCTGTTCAAAACTGAGTATATAGACGCCAGTCTTCAAGGTAAACTTCAAAGGGTAATCTATCAAAATTTAGGACTTAGCATTACTTGTTGTGTGATTTCTTTTAGCTAAGGATGTCCTTCACGCTGACTTAGTTTTATCTTCAGATCTTCGATTTGCCTCTTCATAATTCTGGTTCCAGCTCTTAGTTTTGCATTGACCCTTTTGATATATCTTTCCTCTTTTATTACAGGGACTGCCTAGGTGTAGTATTGAGCATGACAATTGACCACTTCGGGAATTGAAATCGTTTTATCTTCCCACAGAGCCTCCATTTTATTAAAATAAGCTTCCTTGATTGCATGTTTCCTTGAGGTTTTTCTCAGTTTGGAAATTTCAATATTTGCTAACTTCAATTTCTTTTCCAACTCTTCAAAACTACATTCCTTTTGTTGAGAGATAACTGCCTTACCTCTATCGTTTTTATGTAGCTGCAATGATGTTTTTGATGAAGCCATAGGTCTTTCATGAGATTTTGTTACCTCCCCTGTTTCGCTTGCTTCTGGCAGCGCCTCTTGTATCTCTCTTGAACGCTTTTTCATAGGTATTCTTGGCTTAAAAACAAATTCAGGGACCTGATCATCAAATTCGAGCTTTTTAGAGGTTTTGGCCCTTTTGGTTTTGCCTTTACTTGTTTCTATCAAGTCTGCTCAAACCAGAGGAGATTCTTCAATGTCAATTGCTTGAAGCAAATCATTCAGACTTCCTTTTGAAACTGGGGTTTCCTCAGTAACCACTGTCTTGCCTTTTTCTTTAGCTAACCAGTTCCTGGTTACTCTTTTTCAGACCGTTTCACTTGTGGATTGTTCTTATACCTCTTATTTGACCTGACCTTTCCCTTTTTGTGCCTATTGGGGTGTGTCTCAGATTATTAGTGATCTTGTGGGCTCCTTTACCCATTTCCTAGCTTTCAACTTGACAAATCTCCTTGATCTTGTTTCTGCACGATGACTAACTATTGGTGGAGAAATCTTCGTAGCCTGAGGACTGGGACCAGTTTCATATTTGAAGCCAGACATAAACATGAACATGGACCACTTGTTGTCTATTTTTTTGAGCTCATGCAAAACGATCAACTTGACTAAGCTGTGACGAAACAACAAGGTCTCACAGGCTTCCTTCTTCAACTGAACCTTGTCACACATTTTGCCTAAGCTACGAAACAAATAGAAAGGCAAATCAAGAGATATCTTTCCAGTGAAATGAAGCAGAAGCTTGAAGTGATAAGAATACACCTTATGATACCTCCCCTCACAGGTGAAGTATATCTATATGCAGGTAAGTAAATTGGCATATGAATCTTTGACAAAACTCCTGGGCACTGATTTGTTTAAGTCTGAATCAATGCACTCTGGCTTCAAAAATTCCTTACATGGAGTCATATTAAACTTGAAATTTTTAAACCACCTCTCCTATCCCCTTGGAATTTCAGTGACTGCATATATAACCTCTAGAGACATTGGTAATTCGAGCACCCCAACTTTCGAATTCAATCCTATGAAATTTAAAGCAAATTCCCTGGTGAATTTCATATGGCCTCCTTGAAGTTTCTCAGAAAATCTCCAACAGCCAACCTGCTTGAAGGCTTGTTCAACTTCATTGTTCTTTAGGATAATATCTAAGCCTTCAGGTTCGTTCCTCAGACACCTGCCTGACCTATGATCTTTCCTTTCTGTAGACCCCTCCATGGAATTCCTGCAAAGTGAAGATTAAAGAAGATTGCACCATCTTAATCTCAGACACTGCCTCGCTTGAAATGGATAAGGAAAGCTGCCTCGCTTGATCTTCAAATAATTCTAATTGAATGCCTATCAATTTTCTCCTCATGCATGAACCCAAACATAATCATGACTATGAATACTTGGCTCCTTTTTTAAACTTGCAACCTGAGCGTACCAAGACACCTAATGACCCTAATGATGAGAACAAGCGGTTGAATGTGATAGGCAAAGTGTATGAGCTGACAACTGATGACGTAAAAAATAATGGATTTTGATAGATTTGACAGCTAGATGATATTTGCTACGAATATGCATGAATCCCCGATTCCGTAGCGCAACCAGTGCAAATTTTGGGTTTTGCGCTACGGAAACTCCTAGACATTTTTGTAGCACATAAGAACCTTAAAACAAATTTGATACATGGAATCTATGTGTGTTGTAGGACCAGTGATGAGCAAGAACGGAATGTTGACCCTATTTGACCATATCAACAAGACTCTTTTCTAGAACTTAGACACTAAAGCAACCATGTAAAGACTAGACCAAGACTAACACCAATCTTTTGGAATAAAACTGATGCTCAGAATTTAGAAGTCATTTCTTAAGTGATAATGGGCTCCATATTTGGTTTTCTAGGGACATCATTTGAATCAAACAAGTCTTCCAAAGGGGTTAATCCTTTGGGCAAAAAGTTGTCTATGAGATTAATGATTTCATAGTATTCATTGATTATCTCATCAATTTCAACTTGCTTTAGGTTTTATACATCAAATTTTGTAAATTTAGTAGGATGGAATCTATCTATCTTTCCATCTTCTATTTCTTTAATTTCTATTTCATCTTTAAAAACAGGATCTAATGTTATGTCAGTATCTATACTACTATTTACAAATTCTCCCTCTAAGGTTAAAAAATTGTTTATCTGTTGGTCATTAGCAAATACTTGCCAGTTTTTCAAGTTATTTGGGATGGCAGGCTTATGCCTGACCTCAGCAGTGTATTGATGGTTAGGTTGAAATGGTAACTTACAAGTGCTGACAAACATTGCTAAACTATGAGCCTGCATATTATGCCTCCTAGGAATTACAACAACTTTGGTTTCTAGGGAAGTGTTTAGTATTTATAATGGTTCCTTTGTAACAACTTAATCTAGGGTCTTTGGTCATATACACAACTTTAATCTGATTTATCACTAATTCAGAGTCTCCCATGATAGAAACTCTTATAGCTCCTAGCTTTCTAACTAATTTAAGACCTAAAAGAAGTGCTTCATACTCAGCCATGTTGTTCGTGCATTTGAAATTCAGTCTGTAAGCATGGCCTTCTAAATGATCATTCTCTTGATTATATATCTGCACTCCTTCTACTGCTCCTAACTTATTCATTGATCCATCAAATTCAAGGTGCCACAATATCTCATGTTCATAATTTTCACTGTCAGGGGGAAGAAAATTTTCCCTGTTTGCTGCATCTTGATTATCTTGTTTATTGGAAATCTCTTGAGTTTGGACAATTTCTTTTTTAGTTGTAATTGCAATTTCTTTAGGTTCTAAAATAATATTGTTTGAAGTGGTTTGTTGTTTTTGTTCAACATTATACAAAATAAAAGAATCAATGTCAGAATGTAGGGAGTAGAAAGGAAAGTTTTGAGGTCTATCCCGGCTACTTGCCACATATTTCATTAGGGTCTCTCTGTACAGCGTTTTAGGTTGTCCAAACACTAAGATTGTAGCATATGACATGTCAAGTTGCAAAGATCCTTGGAGTTTATCCCCTCATGATCTAGACAATAGCATGCCATATTTAGGTGGGATGTCAACTACTACTATATCCATGAGAATGGTCTTAGCAAGATATTGTATTAAGGAAACACACAGGTCTTTGATTAACCCTAGACATTTTACTTGACTTGAATCAAATGAAAATAAGTCCTTGTAAGTTCTAGTAATGTCCAAGTTTAACTTTTCCATAACTGATTTAGGCATTAAATTGTGTGAAGCTCTTGAATCTAACATTTCATTGTGCAAGATTATATCATGAATGCTAAGGCTAATATAAAAGGGTGGTATCCCTCCTTCTAATGGTTTTCCATTAACATCAAGACCAAATATAAGCTCAGGTTGATCATCAAACAAGATGTCAGAGTCTTCATTCTCAACAAAGTTTAAGGTTTTGTTATTTGAGACTTATAAGTTTCACTTTTAATCAGCTTTGTTAAGGGAACTGGAATTTTTATTTTAGCCACCTATGCTCCCAAATTGAAAGGCAAAGGGGCTTTCTCTGTTTGAGTGCTTGGAATTTTCATAGCAAGAATTGGAGTAGGTTGCTCTTGTTTTTCTGCATTTGAGGTCTTTTTCTGTGGATTTTTTAATATGGTGTCTAGAGATTTCTCCACTGCCTGCTTGGAGGGGATTGAAGTGGATGTTTGATAATTAGGGGGTTGGTGATGGGTTATATCTACAATGGTGGGACCAGAAGGATTCTGATTTGGTCTGGGGAGGATTTGGAGAGTTTTAGTAACTGACGTTGTTTTGATTTTCTTGGGTTGATTTGACATTGATTTCTTGGTCTGGTTGGGAGTATCAATATTATTTTTACTCCTTCAGTTGTATTTTTTATGTACCTCAAAATTGGTAGAATCATACCCTTGCTTATAATCAAATGATTCTTTGGATTGGGTCTGCAATTGTTGCAGCATATGCAGTTTTTGATATCTTAAGTCAAGAAGATAGTTTCCTCATCATCTAATCCCATCAAGTTAATTTGTATGTCTTGTTTAGGGTCATCTGAGTGGGATGTTTCAACATAGTTTTCTTGAAATGGAGGCCTAATATTTTGATCCAGTCCATTCTTTCCAGTATTTTTTATTCTAATTCTTTCTAAAGTTTGGACTTCTCATTGGAGGTGCCTATTGATTATCCCATTGAGGCTTCCTCTCAATGTTTTCTATCATATCCATCAGTTTTTACATACCCTTGGTTAGAACATCTATTTTAAGGTCAGAGGGTGAGGCTTCATCTTTGGCAGGTCCTCTCCTTTCATTCCTAACCCTAGCTCTTTTTGCTAGCAAGTTGGCTTCTACACTAACTGCTACATTTTGAATGTCTTCTAAAGTTGGAGGATTTCTCTCTCTGAGTTGGAAGGCCATATCAATATCAAACCCATCAGGAAAATTTATTAGTGCTAAGTCAGGTGGGAGTCTAAGATTGATTGGTTTTACATTGTATATATTGTTAAATCTGGTAAAGTAATCATGGATTGTTTCATTTGATCCTCTTATGATGTTTTCATATTCTGAAAGGAATTGCAAAGGGTTATTTTTCTTTTCCCATCTATCTAAAAATTGCTGATAAAATATATCTAAACTATCTATGCTATTAGCAAGTAAAGCTCTAAACCATTTCCTAACATCACCTGCTAGAGTCTAAGCAAAAAGTCTCATTTGAACATCTCCAATATCAATTTCATGCAATTCAAAGTAGTTTGTCATTTTGTTTACATGATGATGTGTTGTATAAGGTCCTTTGCCATCAAACTAGATAATTTTCTTTTGGTAATCTTGTGGCATGGCACCAAGTGGGGCAAGTAACACTAAAGGAGCATATCTATTTGCCATGGCACTAAGTTGGGCAGGGCTAAGAAATGGGGTTGGGGTACCAGGAGATGATACAGTAGTTGATGGAGAAATAGGAGTAATAGGTGATTAATGGGTAATGATAGGTTGGTAGGGAAGTGAAGGTATAAATGGAGGTGAAGAATGAACTTCAGAGGTGGAAGGAAATAAAGCTAAACTAAGGTTAGTTGACCTTGGTTCAGAAAACCTAGGGATCTTAGCAGTAGTAAGGGATAACTGAGGGGAATTTAGAATATACTCATCAATTGATTGGTTTGCCTTTTGGACTTTGAGGTCTGCAATAAACTCTGGATATAGAACTATGTCATCAAGTGCACTTTCAGACTTGGCTCTAAATACGGAAAGGTCAAATGACTCATCAAAGGGGAGGTCTTCTATAAATAGCCACTCATCAGGGCATGAATCTGCATTGATTGAAGGTGTTGGACTGACTAAACTCTCTTGTCTTTTGGATCTTCTTGACATCATTTTGGGATTATCCACTACTGGGGCAGGGTTTGGATATGGATTGGCCCTAGTATAGTGAGTTCTCCTTGAAGCCAGATTTTCGAGTTTTTCTAATTACTTTCTTTTTGTGAAATTTTGTGAATAACTTCTAATAAACCCTTTGAGAGGCTTGAAATAAAGATTTGAATTTTTCTCAAAGGTTTATTAAAACTGAGGCTTTGAGTCCCCAATATATTCGCCACTATGTTATCACTCAGAAGCTTTCCTTAAAAGTTATCAAAAGAAGGAATCATCCGAGGTAACCACAGAACAATATTTTAGGCTTAGGTTTGAGCCAACCTAAGTCTAGAGAGGGCTCTCTATTTATAATTTAGCTTTGTTTTTATGGGATTTTAGGCTAGTTATTAGTGTTCGTGGGGTTTTGTTTTGAATTAAAGATTGGGTGGTGGAATTCTTAGGGCAAATGGATAGAGCTACGTCTTCAAACCATTGGGCTATGGAGTAAATAAATGGATATCATAACTAGACCAGATCATTAAGGGGAATGTTCATAGGGCAGGCTAGCAAAGCAAAAGGAAAATCTTCAGGTATGATGGATGAAATGATTCTAACCAGGGTGAAAGGGAAATTAAGAATCCTTGGACCGGGATCGAAATGAAGAATAAAGGGCGATCATGAACAAAGGGCAATTAAGAATCCTTTGCTATAGATTAGAGGAGAAACTATGGAAGAAAAGGAGCAGTTAAGAATTCCTTAGCTAAGATAATTTAGGAGAAAACATTTAGAATGTGAAACAGTCAAGATAGAGTGCATTCAAGCAATTTTTGAAATATCAATTCTTGTTATACATTTAGATTTTTGAGAAACAAACAAGATTATGAAGAAACATAAGAGAAAACAACAATAAACATGAGAGAATACTTATTTGTATTTCGCTTTGCACAAGAATCCTATAAAATATATGATCTTTATTCCTTGATCCAACAAGCCAATCCAGTCATTGATACAATAGAATTTTGTTTTGAAAGAAAAAGTGTATAGAAATGTATGGGAATCCACACTACATACTTTGAAATGTGAAGTATTTATACAAAAAAATAATTGCAAAATATCTCATAACAGTTTGAGATTTAATCTAGGGAATAAAATATCTTCATGCATGAAGATAGAGACAGATGTGAAACTGCTTTTTGTTGTCCCTTTTATTATGGTGTTGTTGGCTATTTCTGTTGATTTTTGAGCCCTTTAAGCTAGCTGACAATTCTGGTATTTCCATGATGGAATCTTCTTTACTTTGATCTTTCACTGATACTCTTTGACTCTGTTACTCTTTAACCCTGCTTATCTATCTTTCACCTGTTTCACCTGGCTGCCTTTCAATTTACTGTGGTAACTTTCTGATGTAAAATTTTTTCATACTAAATCTGTCATTTTTTCCCACCATTCTACCTCAGGCAATCTCACTTTTAACATTCTTCTGTAAATTTCATTTGCCTCTGTGTATTTTGCAAAATTAGGTTTGGTGAGAAATAAATGTTTTACCTCATGTTCTAGGAGAAACAGTGTCTCCAATGTATCATATAATACTTTGCCAGTGGACAAAGCTTTAATGCCTTAAGAGCTAGCTTGTTCCTTGGCTAACTTCTTGAGTCTATCACTATAATCCAATTGGGTCATGAGTTTTCATGGATGACCATAGGATTGGGAAGGCCTTTGTCCCTCAAAATTTGAAATTTAGCTATGAATCTATCAATGGCTACTTGCATGTTATGACATTTTTCTTCTAAATTGAGCATGAGGTTTCTTTTGGAAAGAAGCTTTTTAATCTCTAGAATGGCTTCAGTCCTATCTTCTACACCAAGCTCATGGAGCTCATATATGTTCTTACTATTCAGGAGGTGGATGGGTTGATTTTCATCCTCAGGTTGGTCTCCTAATTCCTCCCTTACTTTTTGGATAGCCTCAGTGGCTACCTTCACCAATTCAGTTTGTTCAAATATAACTTGGATTGGTGGCCAAATATCATTGGCAGAGTCAATGATACTGGCCTAGAGCATCTTTTTAGTCTGTCCTAGTGGCTTCTATAGTGTTAAATCTTTCTCTAGGTCTTTGATTTTCTCACCCATTCTTAGGGCTTTTTGTCTCTTCTCTTTGCTAAATTTGGGCAAGTTTGCAACCAATTTCTAAGCTTGCCACTTTCTCCTTCAATCTTTTGATTTCTGTAGCTTGGATGGACATCTCTTCCATAGCTTTTACCAATTTTGTTGTTTTTTCAATTGAAGTACCTGCTGCTGTAGTGGACTCAGTTGAAAGTGGCAGTTCTATGGCAGGTGGAATTGTAGGTGCCAATGATGTTGCCATTGTGGAAGGAACTATTGTTGTCACTAGGGGGATGGCAGTTGTGGAAGTTGTGGCCAGGTCACTTTGCTTGGACTGAATCAAAGTGTCCAACTCCTTCTCTGTTTCTTTAAGATGATCATTTAGCTTTAAGACTAAGTACATAAGCTCTTCATGTCCTTTTTGTGCTTCTAGGACTTCCATTGTTTGAGGGTGGTGTAGCTGGGGAATTTTGAGACGCTTCTTTAGTGCAACATTTTCATCATTCTTCTTTTTAATTAGCTACTCTGTTGCTTTCACATTCTTGGGATCATGTCCCAATCCTATCACTATGTCCTCTAAGGACTTGATTCTTATATCTTTGGCCTGTGAGGAGGCCTTCTCCAACTGAAACTGGGCTGACATATTATTTAAAGAGTTCTGCAATTGGTGGGCTGATATGGCTTTCCCTATCAATGTAGAATAAATCATTTCACCTATTTTCTTATGCAGCTCAATCTGGTCAATGGGATGAATATCCCTTGCTAGTACTTCAAAATCCACTCTTTTAAAGTCTGTTGTTGCCTTTGGGTGCTGAGTGGTTGGCTTGATGAAGGTCATTTGCATTCTCCCCTCTTTAACATCATATGTTGACATAAGCCTTATCTTATTGGTAGGGGTCATCTTCAAATACTGTGCATAGGTTTGGGCTTTCATCCTCTCATTCCTAGCCTTTATTTCTTTGTATCTCTCTTTGATGTCTTAGTCTTTATTTTTTGGCATTCTGAAAGAGGATACCTCAACACTTTGTTGTCTTTCCAACATCTGAGTGTGTGATGTGAAAGGTTTTAGGATGCCTCCAAATGGAGTGGCCTGCCTGCTCCCATCTCTTTCTGTGTTGGTAACCTCAGCTGTCTCCTTTGTATATTCCTGTTCAGAGACATGATTCACTCTTTGCCTCTTAGCTTAGCTTGTCTCTGCATAGGATTGTGATGCTAGTTTTTTTGAAGTAGAAGCCCCTTCCCTGTTTCTCTTGAGGCTTTTCTCCTCATTTAGAGGAGTCTGTAAGACTGGGGGGTACTCATGGTGGCCTCTAGTCTATCTGTTTTCTCTAATTGCTCTGGTACCTCTGATAGGTCTCGTGCTTCTAATTCTTCTTGTGCCTGTGATCCTTCTTGTACTCGTGATTCTCGTGGCACCTGCAAGAAAGAACCCTCATTAAGCTATTTTTCTAGATCAAGTAATGTGTTTTCCACAACAACTTTAGTACTATCCCTGTCCTTTAAAATGTTTTCCACCCATTCCAATTGGTTGGCATACTTTTCTATTTCAGGGATGTGATGATGAATATAGGGAGTCGTCTTTTTTCTGTTTTCTAGTGCAGATGAAATCCAAGGGATCATATCTCCATATGAAGCTCTATTTTAGATTTAATCTTTGAAAGATTAGGTCTGCCTCCTTCCCAACTTCTCGGGTATTACAAATAAAGGGACCTAATTGGTCTTTGATCCTAAGCTGGGCCTTCTTTTTGGCTTTGACAAAATGTACCTCATCTAATTTGATTATCTTCCTGTAGTACTCCAGAGCAAATAACTTCATTGAGAGGTATTTGGGTAGTTTGTATGGGGCCAACTCACAACCATAAATTATAATCTCAGTGTGGTTTTGGTACAAGTACCAATCCCCTACTTTGGAATGTTTTGATAGTTGTAGTATCCTCCTTATATCTGAATTGATTCTTGGAGGAGGGTTGCCTATCAGCATTGTCACAATGGGATGTAAAAATAAGTCTATGAAGTTTGTATATGAATATGGGGAGCCATATTTATGGATCAATGGAGTCCAGAAAATTAATGATCTAGGGTGACCTTTTGTGTCAATCTTTTGGAGAGTAAATGGGAACTTATCAACGTGGTAGTATAGGAAAAGGTGATATAAAACAGAAGAATACCTTAAGACTCGCTCATTACTCATCCTAAGGAAATGATCATGCATCCTATCAACTATAAACTTGGCATAATCATAAATAACAACAGGAGGCTATCCAGGAGTGTATATGGACATGAAAGCCAAGATGACCTCATCTATGTACTCATTGGTGGTATAACCTAGGACACTGGATATCATTGCTACAATGTCTTGGCCAAAGGGGAAAATATGGTATACACATATGGAAGAGGTTCTTTGGGGGTATAATTCTCTTCCACAATGAAGGCTTGGATTATTTGGGCCAATCTAGCAGAGCTGAGCTTGGGAAATAAGTCCAATAGATCTCAAATGGAAAGGGGAGTCAAGTTTTGCCCTGGTTGAAGTTGCAGCATCTCATTTATTGATTCAGCGGTGATGGTGAAAAGTATGGTTTGGTTAGGTGACATCATTGCTCTTTGACTAGGGATATGGTTTGCATGGCAGTAATGAACAATTTCTGCGAAAATGTGGACTTCAAGGAATTGGTACTTGGGAAAATTGGACTCCCAAAAACCAATTTTATCAGCATGGTTCAGGTATTGGTCTTTATATCGACAGTAGAGTTTGATAGGGGATTCATGGACAAAGGTGTCCTTTATCTGGAAATCTTTGTGTTCCAGGGGGTGATGGTCTAGGTCTAGATGAGGAGTGGAAATAGGTCTCACATCCATGGAAATTGGGGCAGCCATTTTCAGTTCTTGTGGATTTGAGAATGGGGAAGCTGATTTTCAGTTTTTAGGGCAATGATGGTTCAGTACAGAGTAGGTTTATGCTGCTAGAGTTTCTTTAATTAATTTTTTACTTTAACTAGTAAAACTCATCAACTGGTTTTGAAATTGAGAGGTTTTCCAGTGAATTATGGCTTAAATACCTGTAATTAAGGAGAACTGGCTCTGAACAGGGAAACTAGCAAATGCGAACAGTTGAAAAGGTTCTAAGTAGGCTAGAAAGCAAACTAGGTGCTTTGTGGTTTCTTTAAGGTGCAATTGGACGTAGGTTGATGGCTTCAATGTTCACAAGTGTGTGCATGAAGCTTTACATTTGAAAAAATGATAAAAACAAATGATTTGGGGCTTTTTGGCTTTATGCATGAAAGTTAATTTTGGAAGGTACGGGTGAACAGTGGTTATTTGGCGTGTAGTGGGGTGAACAATAGCTATTTTGGTGTGTAGCGAGCGAGCAATAAATGGTTTCCATCGGGGCATTCAGTAGTATTGGGGGGAGGCCGCCCGATTCCATACGTTTAGCGACACATAGCCTCGAGGGCCAGCGGAAAACAACTCTTTTCGAGCGGGTAATGTTCGGACGTCGAGCCCATCCGAAATGGATGAGGACCGTCAGATGTGGAGGGGAGTGATAGTGTGATGATTGGGCAGTGGAGTTGCACGGAGGGTAGTGGGGGGGCCCAGCGAGTGATTAAGTGCGACAGTTTTTAGTTAATGAAGGATTGAGGTAGGTTTAAGGTGTCGGGGTCATTAACGGAGGGTTTAATTAGGTTTTTAACTAACTTAATCGCGGATTGATTAGTTAGTGGTTTGTCAAGGTTTGGGTAGAAAATCATAGTTTATATAATTAAATTAGGGTGGGGTTAATTAATATTGTGGGAGTTAAATATATACAGGAAAAGGTTTTTGTTTAGGATTTAATAAATAAACTAGTAATTAATAAAATGAGTGGAAAGGGGCACAATACCCTAAGTATATGATATTTCATGTTTTAATGCTTTTTCAATAATAACATAAAAACTTAGGATATAGTGTTTTCGTGGGTTTTTAATATGAAAATGATTTATGTGGGGGGAATAAATACTTTTCAGGTAAAAGTAATTTAACCTTAGGAAAATAGTATTATTAGGAAAAATGAATGAATTGAAGGGGAGACGAATTTTTATAAGGGGGTTTTAGTACTTATTGCCTATAAGTCATCAAGCTGAGGGTCCGACCGCTCCAAAAGTCAGAGAAATGCTCTGAACCTTATTGACTTGGGGTTTTTAAGTACTTTGAACTTTATTGTGGGAAATTAGTTAAGTAAAAGGTGAAATGAACGAGGGAAGTTAATTAATTGACTTTGATATCCATCTGCATGCTTTAGTGCCCATTCATATTTGGAACTTCTATGATGAGAATAATAAATATGCTTTTGTCTAATCAATCATCATACTTCTGCAACCTTTCTTCTACTTAGCCACCTACTCATCCTACTATTTTTACTTCTCTTTATTAGGGTGCATTTGAGCTAGCAAACCCTTATCAAACATTTTTCTTTCTCTTTACAATAATGAGCTAACTAAATCTAACCTTATTACATCCAAGGGCTCAGGTTAAACAGTTGAGCTCCTCTTATTTACTCTACCTATCTAATGATCTGCCAAGATTAAATAGTTTGGTAAAATTTTATTCTCTAACTATCAACATGAAATAGCCAAGTTTAAATATTTTGACTATCATGGATTATGGCAAAGATTACAAACTGCACACAATCATTTGTTATGCACAAAAAGTAAATAGTAGTGGCATTTTGGCTTGCTCACTTTCATGGCCTTTTTTCTTTTCTTGGGGTTCATATTTTTCATATTTTTTTACCTTTTTGTTCTTTTTGTCCTTTGATTATTCTTTTAGGACATACCCTCTTTACATTTTTTATTTTTTTGAATATGGAAAACATTTGCAGAAAGCAAAGGTATGTACATATTACAGGTTTAATCTCATACATTAAAAAATTATGACTCCTATTAGTATAGGAACCTAACACAAAACATGGCACGAATTGTGTCACAAAAAAGTGGATGTAATGGTAGATGCAAAAAAAGAAGCAAATGAAGGTGCAAAATAAGATGCAAAAGGGATGCAAATGTGGACGTAAACATGGGTGCAACAATGGATGCAAAATTTGATGCAACAAAATTCGATGCCAAAGTAGATGCAATATGAGACACAAAACCTAATGCAAATCTTGATGCAAAAGTGGATGCAAAAATAGATGTAAAAGTCAATGAAAGCCTAGATATATATGAGGATGTAAATTTAGAAGGAAAAATGGATGCAAAGGGAGGTGCCAAACTAGGTGCAAATTATGGCATAGGAAAATTGGATGCAATAGTGGACACAATAACAGATGAAAAAGAGGATGTAAATATGGATGAAAAACAAGATGTAAACAAGGATGCAACAAAAGTAGATGCAAAACTAAACATAAACCTCGATGCAAAACTTGGCGCAAAAGGGATGCAAAAAATGGTGAAAAAATGGATGCAAAAAATGATTTAAAAAACTATGCAAAAGAGGATGCAAAAGTTGATGCAATTGTAGGTGAAAAAGGTGGATACAATAGAGGATGCAAAAGCCAGTGAAACAAAATTAGGTGTCAAACTTTATGAAAAACATGGTGCAAAGGATGGCACAAAAATTGGCATAAAACCTGATCTAAAATCTAGTGCAAAACCTATTACAATATGTGGTGCTAAACTTGGTGTAAGACTTGGTGCAAAATTTGCATCAAGTTTTGCACCATATTTGATAAATGGACACAAATAGCACCAAAACTGGGCTCTAGATGAAAAAAAGGAAGTAAAAGGGGACGTTAATAACAGGATCTTGTTGTAGTGTAAATTCTCCCCGAACCATCTTGCAGATATCCTTCTTGAACACTGTTTTTAAACCTGCATCATCCAGCTTGTTTACAGAAATTAGATTTTTTGCCAATGCAGGAAAATGCAGAACACCTGAAAGTGTTCTAACCCTTCCACCTTGCAACTTCAACTTTACTTTTCTGCGGCCAATGATTCTAGCCTTCCTATCATCCCCTAAGAAGACATTACCACCATTGTATTTCTCGTACTCATAGAACCACTCTCTATGGGGAGTGAAGTGAAAGGATGCACTTGATCAAATCAAGCATGCCTCATGATCTACATGTGTACTTGAAGAAGCCAAGTACAAATCCCCACCTTCATCTGAGGTGGTTTTCACCTCTACAGAAGGAGCATCATCAGATCCCTTTCCTTTTCAAGAGCTTTAGATTTACAATCCCTTTTGGAGCCCTTCCTTTCCACATTTTAGCAAACCACCTTATAGGTTTCCTAGAGATTTAGATCTCCCTCTAGATTCAAACTCTCAATCGAGATATTTTGTTTTTGTTCTAGGAGTCTCGAACAAACAAAGCACAACCAATTTCGCGTCCATCTCTCCATTAGCAAGGATAGACTATTTCATCAAACTACAAGGCAGTTCTATTGCTACCTATTGCAATAACCAGACTATCCCACGAATTTGGTAGAGAACACAACAAACTGATGCACTTATCTTCATCTGAAATTTTAATATCAACAGACAATAACTGACTTACCACAATATTAAATTCGTTCATATGCTCTATCATCGAGTCTCCATCTTTCATCCTCAGGTTATATAGCTTTTTCCATAGGAACATTTTATTCATTAGAGACTTAGATTGGTACAAAGTCCTTAACTTGTCCCACAAATCCTTCAGCATAGCTTCCCCTGATACATTCAGCAATATTGAATCTAAGACACATAATCGTATTGTGCTCTTTACCTTCCGATCCAACTTCTTCTATTCTTCATCGGACGCTCCCGTTGGTTTAGTACCTGGATCTACCATGATCCATTGATCTTTATCCACCAATAGATCCTCTATCTTGAGTTTCCACAGCTCAAAACTCTGACCATTAAATTTCTTGATCTCTATCTTTCCATTGCTCGCCATCTTCTTTCACCATTAGAGTCGATCTCGCAGATCTCCCACTGAACAGGGTTTGCCATAGGCCCGAGCAAAACCCCTCAACAATAAAGGCGTTCCCTTAAAGCCAAAACAACTCTGATACCAAATGTAGGTTTTAACCGCATATAGAAATTACCTCCATACAAATTCTAAAACGCAGAAAATAAACTATGCAAGAGCATAACACATATACACATATATTTTACCCTGGATCACAAAATCGGGACTACCAGTTTGATTTTTCATTATTGTCTTTTCAATGTTACAATACATATTTATACATGTCGAAGCATCCAATATCATGGACCGAAAACCATCGCGTCCAAAACCATGTGCTTAAACCATGCACAAAACCATAGGTAGGTCTGCCCAACCTAATATAGGGTGCAAAATTTTTTTTTGCTTGGGGCACTGCCCCAGACCCCATAGAGGGGGGCCACCCAACCCCCTCAAACCTCTTCGACAAGGGGGGCTGCCACCCCCCTGTGACCGCCCCGCTGCGCAATCAGTGCAACAAAGGGGGGCTTTGTCCCCCCTATAACCCCCCAGTTAACTACGTTGGCTAGTCGTGGAAAGAGTATAACACAACCCAGCAAGAATGAACCTCTCTACTCAATCATGAAAAGAGAAAATAAAAACACCAAAATATAATTGATATGTTGATATGTTGATTAATAACACATTTTTCTTTGGTTTTTTAATCGTATTTAAGCCTCTTGTGATTCCCAATTCATGTAAATTTATATTTGGTCATTCCTGCCTTTGGTATGGCACTAAAAGAGTACTACAAATGAACGAGCAAAGGGTTTAATTGAGAGGGATAGTTTCATTCACATCATTTTTGATCATTTGGTTTAGTATTTAAAATATGCATATAGGTTAATTAATTTGAGGTCAATCATTTATTAGATAGATAAGTAATTGCCCTAAGCAGTGTATTCTAAAGTTTAGAATAACTACAATGTGTAAGTATGTTTGTGCAATGTTAAATTTTATTTAATGTAGGTTAACACAAAAATAAAAATTTAGAAATCTAAATAATGTTTATGTTGGTCTCTCCAATAAATAATAATAATGAAAATAGAAAAAAATAATGGTGACCCCAAACATAAATGAAAATAACAATATAGATAATAAAAAATTACAATACAATTATCTGAGGCATTTAGATAAAAAAAATTACAACATACTTATCTCATATATTTAATAGTTCTTTCATCATATACGTAAAAAAATTACAACTCACTTATCTCATGCATTTAATAGTTCTTTCATCATATACAATGAATTTGAAATAATTATAATTTACCTTCAACATTTTTTTTTACCACATTAAAATTCCAAATTAAGTGAAATTTCAAGCATCTTTACTCTTTACTAAAGTCACTACCATTTCTTAAATAAAAGTAAAAAGGTTAGTTCAACACAAAAAATTCAAAATCTTGTTGTAAAATCTTTTAATATTTCTTTTAATTAATTATTTGTAAAATGAATGGAAACCCATATCCTATGGATATATTAAAATCTCTATACACATTAATATTTTCACTCAAGTTGTAATATTTGAAAAAATCATTTGATGTAGCTTTATTATAATTTGTGTTACATGCCATGTAAAAAACATCATTAACTCAATATTAATATAAAATATAAATATTAATAATATTCAACTTAATAACTTTTAATTAATACAATATAAATTAAATCATATTATTTTTTATATTATAATGATATATATTAACTCTAGACATATATAGGAGGGAAGAACAAAGACATAGAGTGATAGGGGGAGTGAGAGAAAGGAGAAGAAGCAGGGATAGAGAGATAGAGTTGGAAGGAGAGAAAGGGAGGGAAGATGAAAGACATAGAGAGAGGAAAGTGGAGAGGAAGAGGGAGTGATAAGGAAGAGATGGAGAAAGAATGTTTATGCTTGGGGGTAAGGTAGAGAGACAACGAAAGGGAGATGGAGAGAAGGAGAGAGGGAGGAAGATAGTGACAAAGGTTGAGGGAAATGAGAGAGAGAGGGAGCTGAGGGGGAGAGATAGAGGGAAGTGGGAGAGAAAGGGAGAGAGAGGAAGGAAGAGAGTGAGGACGTGAGAGATAGAAGGAGAGATAAAGGGAGAGAGAGAGAGAGTTAAGGGGGAGAGATAGAGGGAAGTGGGAGAGAAAGGGAGAGAGAGGAAGGAAGAGAGCGAGGGCGTGAGAGATAGAAGGAAGAGAGAGAGGAACGTAAGAAGAAAGACACATAGAGAGAAAGGTGGAGAGAGTGAGATGGAGTGATAATGGAGATGGAGAGAGAGAGATATGAGAGTAGGAGGTAAGAGAGATAGAAGGTGGGAGATAGGGAGAGAAGAGGAAGAGAGAGAGTGGTGGGGGAGGAACAGGTAGGGAGATGTAGATAGATATGGAGAAATAGTGTATATTTTTTGGGGGCGATATAGAAAGATGAGAGGCAAGGGGATATAGAGATATAGATGGAAGGTGAAGAGAAGAGAGAGAGAGAGAGAGAGAGAGAGAGAGAGAGGGAGGGAGAGATAGATGAATATGGAGAGAGAGAGAGGATGTGTGTTTAGGGGGTGAGATAGAAGACAAAGAAGGAGATATGGGGGGAGATATAGATATAGATGTAGGGGGGGGGAGAGAAGAAGATTTCTTGCACTATATTCATTGATTTCATTGTAGATGGTGATTTCTAATCCTATTTGATTTCTTGCAATGAAGGAGATAAACTAAATTAGAGGGGAGAGGAGGAATGCAGAGAGAGAGAGAAGGAGAGGAGTGAGATAGGGAGATAAGGCTAAGAGAGAGAGAGGGAGACACAAAGATGGATGGGGAGAGAGGACGAGAGGAAGGGAGAAAGTGACAGGGTTAGGGGGAAGAGAGAGAGAGGGAGGATGAGAGAGAGAAGGAGAGAGGGGGGAAAGGTGACATAGTTATAGGGCAAAGAGAGAGAGAGAGAGTGTGTGTGATAGGGGAGAGAAAGGGATAGAGAGGGAGGGAGAGAAAGGAGAAGAGGGAGCAACAAAGAGATGGATTTGGAAGTAGAGAAAGGGATAGAAGAAGAAATACATAGAGAGAGAGAGAAGTGGGGAGAGAGAGAGAGAGAGGGAGTGACAAGGGAGACATGTAGAGAGTGTGTTTATGTTTAGGGTGAGATAGAGAGACAAAGAAAGAGAGATGGAGGGAGATAAAGATATAGATGGAGGGGGGAGAGGGAAGAATATTTATTACACTAGATGCATTGATTTTAACATTCATGGTGATTTGTAATACTATTTGATTGCTTTCACTAGATGCATTTATTTCAGTGTAGATATTGATTTTTAACGATATTTGATTGTTTGCATTAGATGCATTGATTTCAATGATGTTTTCTAATTCTATTTGATTGCTTGCACTAGATGCATTGATTTCTGTGTACATGGTTATTTATAATCCTATTTGATTGCTTACACTAGATGCATTGATTTCATTGTAGATAGTGATTTATAATCCTATTTGATTGCTTGCAGTAAATGCATTGGTTTCAATGTAGATGTTGATTTCTAATTATATTTGATTGCTTGCATTAGAGGCATTAACTTTAGTGTAGATGTTGATTTATAAATTGATGTAACTGGAAGTAAGATGGTACATTAATTTTAAAGTGATTGGAGTAACAATGTGATTGATTTTAGTGTAAACACAAAAAAATTATTAACAATGTGCATTGATTTTTTTGTTATAGTAATTCAACCTGTTAATATTGGAGGGCAAGAGAGAAAAGGTAAGATGTTTACTACAATAGCTCGAGCTAAAGATTTGAATGGTTCATGATTTCAACTCTACTTTTCATATAATCAATATGAAAAATATGATAAAACTAACAAGAGTGACAATAAGAATAGTAGAGAATATAGTTGAGATTGATCAAGGAAAGCAACATACACTAAAATAAAGAACATAATTATATGGTCATTTCAGGAAAACAAAACATGATGTAAGTTTCAAAGTATGAAGTTTATCTCAAACATATACATAATAATGATAATCTAAAAATATGACATTGTTGCCCTCAGTTGGAACCATCCTAGATCCATCTAACTCTAGATCTATCATGCACCGAGAGGGATCAAATTTCTCAAGGTTCAAACCTTTCCTCAAATTCTACACTCCAAAAAGAAGGTTTGCACCTCAAGGGATTTGATCCCTCTCGAGGCATGATAGATCTGGAGTTAGATGGATCTAGGTTGGTTTATTTGCAATGGGATGTTATATCTATATATAGTAGGATGTTGTTATTAGGATTGAAGAACAATTTATTGGCCACCGGATATTATATCTACTTACAGTGAGATGATATCATTAGTTTTGTGAGAAGTTGGATTGAGTTTGGACTGCCATTGAAATAGTTTAATTCTCCAAAAGTCGCTTCCATCCTCTCTCCCAAAACTAGTTTTAAATTTTAGTGGTGAACTTGATGAGCAAGTGCGTTTGATAAATATTGCAAGTGAAATATCTAGAACATAACCTGAAATGAACCCCTAGGGTTAGTTCAATTTCCCATCCTTAAAGCGCCTTTGCCATTAAAAAGACAAGAAATTTAATTCTCTCTGCACTCTCGGATTGAGAGCCATACAAATATTCAATAGATTATAATCGCAGATATCGAAAATCCAGGAAACCAAAATTTCAAAATGGGTGTTGTCAAACTTCTTATTATTATTCCGGAAATGAAGGTTGCACAATTTAATTATGTTATTCCCAACAAAGAAAGAGGTAGCCTTGACGCTGATATTTGAATTGAACTAGCTACATGCGAATTTATCACATCATTTTTTAATTCAATACATAAGAAAGGACGGTAAAACAAGGCTGCTGGCATTAAAAAAATGTGAATAAAGGATGAGCTGTATATGATATTTTGGGAAGTAATGCAACATCCTAGCAACTTCAAATTGCTAATTTCACAAATAGTATATACCACATAGAATTACATGTGTTTATTTGTTAACATAAATAAAATAACATTAAAATTTAAT
Source organism: Pinus taeda (assembly GCA_000404065.3). Lineage (NCBI taxonomy): Eukaryota > Viridiplantae > Streptophyta > Pinopsida > Pinales > Pinaceae > Pinus > Pinus taeda. The sequence goes on from APFE030777227.1 coordinate 248,341, forward strand.
CAACAAGACATTCACAAGCGCAAATGATTATTTACAGAATAAGATTTGATTTCTTATTGGTCAAACTTAAATTGTGAGGCTGAATTTCATTTGCTAAGTTTATTGATAATTGGTGGACCATTTAGCAGATTTTTTAAGGTATGGTCTAGTTTATAATAGCCTTTTCAGCGCTTTTTTTTTGAAAAATTAAAAATTATAGATGATTTAGATATCGTAACGTAAGATTTCTATTTTACAATATCCTAAACACATAAATATTTTGATGATTATCCATTTTTATGGACCATTTAATTTGTGTGAGTAAATAAGGGAAAATTGGTACGTAGCAATTTAAATGGTCCGGGCCATCCTTGCATTCTACAGCTTAGGGTTGGCTTAGTCGTGTAAGGTAGGCATTTTTCAAGAGCCTCCATCCTTTTTTCCTGCAAAGTCTGCGAAAGGCGACTTTTACTTTTGTTTTGAGGTTAAGGTTTGAAAATAAATGGAAACGGCAACCAATAAATTGTTATTGAGATTTATGAATTTAAGATATACATTGGATATTTTATTCGTTGAGATTGTTAATTTTCTATACAAAAAATTTAAATAATAATTGTGATAGTAAGTATTAGTGTTTGAGAGTGTGCACTTATGGAAAATTGTAATTTATTAATATAATTTTTTCCCAAATTTTTTTATTAATTTATGTAGAGATTATTATAATTTTGCCAAACTTTTACTATTTTTTTAGCTTTATTTTCAAATATTTGTTGGCAAGAAGTAAAATACAAAAATTTCGCACAAAATGCCAAAATTTTCTATGGATCCAAAAATAGAAAGACCAAATGGCCCAAAATATCCCTAAGATGTAAATGCAACCAATGGTTATTAAAGGACAAGAGGACGAGCTTGGGATAGGTTTTTCGAACGGCAAGTTTGGATGTCTCAATTCACGATGAACGTGGAATTCTACATGAGCGATTCTTCCTTCTAGGTGTTCCAATCTTTCGCACATTTTCCATTGGCGTACAATCACGTTGTTAGTGCATACTCGCACCAACCCCGCATGAGCCATTCTTCCTTCTAGGTGTTCCAATCTCTCACACATTTTCTGTTGGCATACAACTACGTTGTTAGTGCATACTCGCACCAACCCCACCCCACAACGACCATTTCTAGATGTTCACTAGATCGCATAAGTCCAACCATCACTCTAAACGTATGAGTGATAAACCCCAGCAAGAACAAATCAATTTTCCCCTCTAAATTGACACCACAGAGAAATGTCACCCCTCTCCTCTCAATCCCCACGACCTCCTCCAAATTAGCCCACCACAACCTAAGGCGAGAGCCTCGTGCCTGAGATTTTGAGAACCAACCCAATGACCCAAATCATCTAGGCCATATGAATAGAATTGTGCTAACCATCCCTAACCTGGAATCCCTCCTTACTAGTAGAAAACTAGAGCAAGGAGACACCCATGATATGGATCTACAACCAACATACTTGTGGCCCCTTAAATGGTTATCTCCAACTCTAGCCAACGAGATTGAAGATACCCAACAAAATACTAAAGAGCCTAGGACCACTCCCACAACCCGAGCATTTGCTTTCAACCCCAAATTGCAACCATCTTAACCATGAAATCCTGGTGACCCTGACAACCATCCATAAGAAATAAAAGCAACGAGTAACAAACACCACTCCATGCCTCTACCCTTCTATGAAATGAGAGAAAAACATCGTGAAAACTACTAGAGTAGTCAGGAAAGCTTACAAGAGTGCTTACTGCAAAGTCCCAAATTCGAAATCCTCCTCCCGCTATCACATTCAGGGTGCAAACCCTCCACACAGATTCCACCCAGAGGTAGAGCTAACACCAACTTACAAGCTCACCTAAATCCTAGACTTGGCGTGTTTTCCTACCAGCATCTCCACATGAAATTCCCAACTTACAAACAAAACCCTCTATCATTGTGAACCAAAAATGAAGAGGCATACATAGATTGGGCAACCTATACAGACTCTTCACTATCTCTACCACCTTCTCATATGCTCATACCCCAATCTACCAACAACAATGTTTCTCTCGCCATACCGCACTTAAAACAATCTCCTACAATCGAAGCTTTCTGGGGTTCATACTACATATTTACCATCCACCACTTGTGTTTCGTTGTGATAATCAATAAGGCATATTTACCATCCACCATTTATGTTTTATTGTGATAATCAATAAGACCTAATCATCACCCCCTCATCCATATAACCATGTTCCTCCACCCCATTAACAAGTAATTTCATCAACATTTCTTATTAAAATTATCATTAAAATTTAAAAAATTATTAATCTATGAACCACAAAATAAATAACTTCCTAATTATTAACTTTTAAACTTTATAATCATTATCTAGGTAAATTATAAACACTTTATCTCATAAATTTATCAGCCTTAATTTATTAGTCCCTGCTGGGACTATTAGCGTTCGATCCGCCGTTGACTCTCTATTAATTTGGGTTGACCAGAGCATTTAATTGATGTTTTTCGCTTTTATCCAAATTTTTATTTTAAAACCTTGATGTTTCTTGCTTTTTGTCCAAAGTTTTATATTGGAGGTCTTATTGTCGGGTTGCTGAATTTCCAAATCCAAAAAAACAATTTAACCAAAGTTTGGATGGCTTGTTTCGCTTTGTGAAGTTTAGACCAAAGTTTAGATGGCTCATTCTGCTTTGTGAATTTTAGTTGGTACGTGTTCTGAGTGTCCTGCATGCAGGACAGATGTTTGCATATGGAGCCAGTCAGCTCCACCTTCCAGGAAGTCCCGGATATGTCAGATTTTGTAGTTGGGTGAGAGACTTGTATCAATGTCGTCAAACAAATTCTATTGCAGGATGACGTTGATCGCCTTGGAATAACAGGGATGGGTGGGAGCGGCAAAAGCACCCTGGCATCAGCCCTTTGCAAAGATAACCTAGTCAAAGGTAACCACATTTCCAGTCTTCCTAAATCTGTTATCCAGACATCCATATTATGTTGTCATGGCCTTAGTTTGTAATGTTTATTCTCTTTCCAATTTTTAGCTTCTTTCAGCAATATAGTTCTCATTCCAGTGAAAAGATCTAATCCAAATGTAAAAGGCCTCTTAGAGACGATGTGGGAGAAGATAATTGGTGGCTGAGTGCCTAAATTCCAGAGCATAGAGGACGCACATGACCAATTGCAGAAAAAACTTAGGTTAAGAATATATCAGCCGACTTTGGTGGTTTTGGATGATGTACCTGTTGTTTGAAGCAAAAGGATACAAGACAATTATCACAACCAGACAAGATTCCACCATTAGAATTACAAGTAGTGCTCGTTTGTATAAGATGCCTCTGTTGGAGGATGCTAATGCCCTGTCTCTTTTCTGCTTCTGGGCCTTTGATGAGACATCGATTCCGACAACAGAAAATGAGGTTCTGGTTAGACAGGTATGAATTATACATACTCTCCATTATCTCATATGCCTTAATGTTTTCTCCATCTTACTCATCTTTTACCTAAATGCCAATTTTGCAATCAATACCCAAATTTACGACCTAAAGATAAATACCTTTAATGTAGCTCCAGCAAGTGTTTTAGAGTCATGATTTATGCAGACAACTAGCACAGTTTAACTAACATTATAGTTATAGGTTGCAGCAGAGTGTAAGGTCTTACCACTTGCCCTCAAGGTCATTGGAAGCTCATTGCGCAGTAAGCCTAGGCCAATTTGGAGCAATGCTCAGAGAAAACTTTCAAAATCAGAATCTATATCAGAATATCACAAGGAGAGTCTTCTTAAACGCTTGGAAACGAGTATAGATGTGCTTGATGGTAAACATAAACAGTGCTTTTTGGATTTGGGGGCTTTTCCTAAAGGTAGAAAGTTCAGCGTGGAAACATTATTAGACATTTGGTTATATGTTCGCCAGATGGAATGGACAGATGCTTTGGACGTCTTACTAGAACTTGCAAGTCGAAATCTCCTGAATCTCACGGGCTATCCAGGGTATGTACTATGGAACCTGTTTACTTCAACTGCTGCGTATGAATTTGTTTTGATTATTGCTTCGGCCTCTTCATGTATGCTTCTTAACTTTAATTATTCTGCTTTTAGGCTTTGGCATCTTCAATAAATCATGAACATCCCAGAAAACTTGAGGCTTATAAACATAATCTAAGTTTATAAGCTAAATTGTGTACAAGATTTATTTTTAGAAAGAGAATCAGGAGAGTAAGATAAATATATATGTTAGTATCAAACTAGAGATAAAAGGGGGCTTTTGAGATACCATGATTGGTTTGGTTAACACAAGGTTTTAATTGTTAGGAGTGGGGCCATCAATTTCAACTGTGCTGCTGAGCTCTACTTTTCTCAACATGATGTAATGCGGGATTTAGCCTTGTACCTGGCAAGCCAGGATAACATTATCACTCCTAAGAGGCTCTTCATTCCTTCCAAAGAGGATAAAATTCCCACAGAATGGTTAACTACTCTCAAAGATCAGGCATCTCGCACTCAGTTTGTTTCAATTTACATAGGTACGTCTGCTCACGAAACCTGCTTTCTTTCCCTTTCCATATGAAACATTGAATAATTATGAATTCAATTTACTAATTTTCCATGTTTACTAAGGTGTTTGATAAGCATTTTGATCAGCATCATACATTGAGTTTTATCTTTCTGGGACCCTTGTAGGTGCAATGCAAGAACAAGATTGGAGTCAAATTGATTTTCCTGAGGTGGAAGCTTTGGCGTTATTCTTTTCTGCAAATCAATGCTGTCTTCCAACATTTTTAAATAGGACGCCAAAACTGAAAGTTCTTATAGTATACAATTACAGTTCCATGCGTGCAAATATTAGTGGGCTGCCAAGATTTTCTTCACCTGTTCAAATTAGGTCTCTGTTTCTTCATAAGGTGATTATTACTTCTCCTCTGTATGAGAACTGTAGGTCCTGTGAGAAGTTGGAAAAGTTGTCCGTGTGCTTATGTGAGGGCCTTGGGAATAACACTCTAATGGATATGGAACTTGAGCCCTTTAACTTTCCAAACATTATGGAAATTAATTTCGATCACTGCAGTGATTTGGGGGAATTGCCAGTCAAACTATGCAATTTAACTTCCCTCCAGAGGTTGTTCGTTACTAATTGTCATTTTATCCAAAACTTACCTCATGATATGGGATGGTTAAAGTCACTTCGGGTGCTGAGATTGTCTACCTGTCCAAGCCTGTCGAGGCTGTCATCTTCCATTTGCAAACTAGGGCAACTAGAATATTTAGATATTTCACATTGCAGAAGTTTGCAGGACCTTCCCACTGAATTTGATCAGCTATCAAAGTTAGAATCGTTGGAAATGAGGGAGTGTTCATTATTCAATGAAGTCCCTACAGTAATACCAACATCTTTAAAACGTGTAGTCATATCTAATAGCGACAGGCAGCGTGAAGCATGGTTGTACATCAAAGCATCTACCCTTGATAACCTCACCATTGATGACGTTCAAGAGATCTTTATTTTGGGAATAATTTCATTATGCTTTTCTCAAAGTACATTGTTCATGTATTTAAAGGTAAGTTGTTACTTCAATATATGTCATCCATGTGAATGATGTAAAGTTTATTAGACATGGAATATTCTTAGAATGATGTAAAGTTTATTATACATGGAATAGTCTGTACAAAAACAAGAGCATCTGAAGGTGACAAGCAACCTCAAATGTTCTGTAAAGAAACAGAAGTATCTAAAGGTGATAAGCAACCTCAAATGTGTCGGCAACTGTGCAAAGGTTGTGCAGTTGAGAATGCTTTCCCATAATCCATATATTCAAGATTACCTAATGGTGTAATGTCCATAGATTCAAAATCACATGATGGTGGAATCTCCTTGTATGTATTAAAAATTTTGCGTGTTTTCTGACCATGTTATATATATTGAAATTGCTCGGTTGTAAGAAATGGGATGACCTAGAAAGATTGTTTATGGAATGTTAAAACCTACTTTCTTGCAGATATTCTTGTGTAGTGTCACCACAATGACGTATGACTTTGTTGTCCAGTGTCACAACAATGACTTATGACTTTGTTGGCCACAAGACCCATCTTTGATAACTTCTCAATTCAACCATTTAACCCTTTTAAATCAATGAAGAATATGATTGTTGTTATGATGCTTTCTTTGCTATAGGCACTCCTAAACTTAACTTACGTTTCTCTAACATTCCTATTAACCATATTAAAAACAAAAATTTAAACATCCAACAATGACTTATATAAGTCATTGTTGGCCACAAGGCCCATCTTTGATAACTTCTCAATTCAACCATTTAACCCTTTTAAATCAATGAAGAATATGATTGCGGTTATGATGCTTTCTTTTCTATAGGCACTCCTAAACTTAACTTACGTTTCTCTAACATTCCTATTAACCATATTAAAAACAAAAAATTAAACATCCAAAGGAAACTTTGAATTGAAATCAACTATTTTTATTTTTGGTGTGTGTTTAGAGGTGCTTTACAATTCAAGAAATATTGTGGTCACTCATTTCTAATAGTGTTGGGTTAATGGATTAAATGGGCGAAGGTCCCAAAAAAAAAAAACTTATAAAAATAGGGATAAATGAACATATTAAAAACAAAAATTTAAATATCCAAAAGAAACTTTGAACTCAATCATTTTTATTTTTGGTGTGTTTAGAGGTGCTTCACAATTCAAGAAATATTGTCACTCATTTCTATCAATGTTGTGTTAATGGATTAAATTGGTAAGGGTCCAAAAATTAAAAAAAAAAAACTCATAAAAATAGAGATAAATTTGGTTTTAACCATGTTAAAAATAAAAATTTAAATATCCAAAAGAAACTCTGAACTCAATCATTTTTATTTTTGGTGTGTCTTTAGAGGTGCTTACAATTCAAGAAATATTGTCACTCATTTCTATCAATGTTGCGTTAATGGATTAAATCGGCAAGGGTCCAAAAAAAACTCATAAAAATAGGGTTAAAATCGGTTTTAACCATATTAAAAACAAAAATTTAAATATCCAAAAGAAACTTTGAACTCAATCATTTTTATTTTTGGAGTGTGTTTAGAGGTGCTTTACAATTCAAGAAATATTGTCACTCTACGGCAGGGACTACCGGCTACATGCAGCACTTGTTAGAATATATCTTCAACATTGTTCAATGTTAAAAAGTCGAAGTGTTTAAACGGGTTTGAAGTTTTTGAAACTCTAAATCACAAAATATGATTTATGGGTTAAAAAAATGCATGGCTTTGAATTTTTTGATATTTCTTTTTCCATTGAGATGATTAAAAGTTATCTACTCATTAATCTTAAATCATACTTTTGCATTTTTGAAAAAAATTAATAATCTCGTAACAAGACCCTTTTCTAAACCATATATTTAACAAGATCGAATAAAGTTTAAGTATGATTAAAGTTTTACACTAAATTAATATCTATAAATAAATCATACTTTTGCATTTTTGAAAAAATTTAATAATCTCGTAACAAGATCCTTTTCTAAACCATATATAACAAGACCATGTATTTTGTTGTCATGCATGTCCCCAGTAAAGATTCTAAAGCTAGTGTTGTGTTAACAGACTCTAGAAATCAAAACAATAGAACATCAAACAATCAGGTGGGAAGATTTGACATTCCTTAAACACTGGGTGGTTTCAAATCCCAGGCCTCCGTCAGTCAAGAAAATTACTTCTGTAGATATCAGAGAAGAGTCCTCCTCTGTCGTCTTGTCTTTCCCTCGCAGATCTACTATAGACAGAAAGAGGATAGATCAAATGTGCAGGAGTTCCCCATTGTATAGAAAACCCGAACTTGTTGACACTGCTTGCAAAAGTTCTCTTGTAAATATTTGCAAACATATTTCAATGTTTGAATTAGCCCATATGGTAAATTTTTCTTCCTTAGAAGTTAAATGCCCATAGTGTTAGTATCCAGTTATTTTAAGCCAGCTTGCAGATTTGTTAATCCATGAGAATCATCATCCTAGGACTGGTGAAGCCCCACCTACAACTTCTGTCAATCCATGTCCTAATCCTAAGTGCTCAAAAATTCCATTTCCTCATGAGTCAAAACATGTTTTGATGATGCATGAGATTCCTATTTTGGAAAATGAAGATCTGAGGTTAACCCAAATGTTTTCAATAATGAGAGTAGCTAAATCAAGATATGGTCTTGGTTATCTTGAGCAAGCTAATGGCCTTATACCAGATTGTCGAATTGGTTTTGTTCCAGATGACTACAAAAAACCAACAGTCATGGAGATGCACAAATTCTTAACTTTAATGGATGGATGTCTAAAAATAGTCCTTGCCAAATGGATGAAAGCCATGTTGAATTGAGATCTTTTTACAAATCCTAAAGCTGAAGAATTTGGTTCCAATTACTCTGTTCCGGAGAAAATAAAATTGTCTCAAGAATGGAAAAACCACATGGAATGTACTAACACATGGATCTCATTCTATGTTTGGTTAGAAAGGAGACAACAACAAATGGTTTTAATGACTGATGCATCCACTTCATCTCAACATTCTTGGATAGCACTAGATGGCCTTAAGGTTGAAACACCTACAACCTTTCCCCCATACAAAGGCATAGTACTTGGAGAAGGACAAAATTTTGCCAAAGCAATACCATTAGTATTAAAGGATGACAGTGCATCTGGCATTGATGGCAGAATACATAATACTTCTGAACAACTGAATTGGACAAACAAAACTGTGAAGGGTCTTGAAATGAACATAGCCAAATCCAAAGAGGTCAAAGAACAATTTGATATTGTACAAGTTTCTTTAAATTCTGTAAATAATTCCTCGAATAATGTTGAAAAGTTTACTTCGGTAACTAGAGGATATGTTAGAGAATCTTTAATAAAGCTAGAGAATGTTGAAGACAAAATAGTAGAACAATTTGGTTCTACATCTGGACAAATAAATGAACTAGTATAGAAGATGAATCAATTATCTATATCCAAAATAGAAAAACCAGTTCCTTCTTCTTTTCTGCATAAAGCAAGTGTTTGTATTCAGGATCCTGTCAAGCCAGTCGATAGATTTCCTTCTCTATTCCCCAAAGAAATTACATCCCAAGAACTAGAAAAAGTTGAGACTTCAAGTGAACATATTTCTATAGCAAGTATATTCAAGGAAGAGGAAAAAAAGCTAGAATTTATGCCTATATATGAGCCTCTAGAAAGTCAGTACAGTAGGTATTCAGCACGGAATATCAGAGGAAAAGGAAAACTGCCTAAAACCCACACTTTCTTCCTTGATTCTCATAGGAAATGGACCATAGATAACCTCAGTGTCGGCCAAATAAGACAAATGGTAGATATGATGTTTACTAAATATAAACTTATGTTTCTAAGAGCAAAAACTGAGGTAGAAGCCTGTAAAACAATTATTCAGTGTTTCACAAGCACACTATCAATATGGTGGGAAATAAAATCCTGTCCTGCTTTAATTAAACAGGTGGAAGAACAACTGCTCAAAGATGAGCAAGGAAATATAATTCATAATTCAGATGGGACAGTACAGAGCAACATGATTGGAGCCTTGACCTCCTTGATTATTGAGCACTGGTGTCGTTCTGAGGCAAAAATAGCCGATAAGCATGAGATCATTTTAATGAATCTTAAATGCAATAAAATATCCCAATATGAAGACTTCCATTGGGATTGGATGCAGAGAATATATGAAGTTAAAGACTCAAAAAAACTTGTTATGGAAGCAAGTTTATCTTGCAACACTTCCTTCCAGGTTTGTTGACTATCTCAAACTACAAGAATTTTTTCAAATTCCTTTTGAGTCTTACACATGGGGACAAATATATTCAGTTATTACTAAATCTCTAGTTGGTCTTTGCACAAGCTTGAAAGTTAGTAAGTCTCTAGAAAATTTGTCCAGGTTCCCCGACAGCAAATCATTGTGCAACAAGTATGGGTTATCTCTTGATGATCCATTAGTACAAAGGAGAAAAATCAAGAAACGAGCCAAGAAAGAAAATAATTTATCAACCATAAAAGACTTTAAGAAGAAAGTTCGATCTTTTAGACAACATAAAAGAAGGGGATATTACAAATATGTCCCTAAGGCACATTATTATAAACCATCTGACATTCACCTACATAGTGCCAAGCAAGAAAAATGGAATAAATTGACATGTTGGTTGTGTGGCAAAAATGGGCATACTGCAAATAACTGTCCAGTAGGTGAAGAATCAAAAAGAAATTGAGGCAAGAAATCCCAGCCTCAAAATCAAAAATTAAAAACTCCAAAAACAAAAGCTCAGTATCTTTGCATGAGATGTGGGTCTAGAAATCATAAAACTGATCATTGCCCCAATGTAGTGATCAAGGAACACCCCCAAATTTAGCAGAAATAGTTGCTTGACTCCTCTATTGAAAGTTCTAATTCTAGCTCTGTATATACTTCAGAAGAAGAAGTTGAAGAATTAAATTTTTATGCAAATGCTTGTGATTGTTCAGATTCTAAAAATTGTCAATGTATTTTCTCTTCTGAATCTGAAATTTTTAATGAATCTTCTGATGAAGATAGACAGCCACAAAAATACAAAGAAAAAATTCTTATGGCACAAACAGAAGAAGATGAGATAAAAATCTTGTCCCAAATAAAAGCTATGGAAGAAGGAGAAACGAATAAACACCTTATGGAAGCCTTCATAGACCAAATGAAATCTTCCAGCAGAAGTTTTTCAAAGAAGCCACTCTTCATTGATGCCTCTTATGAAAAGAATGCAAAATCATTCCAAAGGCATAAACAATGGGATAAGGTTCGCGTGCTTACCATGGGGGAGGTAAGTCATGAAATTCACAATCTCAAATACGAAATTTCCATTCTTAAATCTCAAATTGTGAGATTAGATAAAGGAAAATCCATTGATGGAGCAGATCCTATAGAAGAATATGATACAGAAGAATTTTACAAACCAAATGTACAGATTTATGAAGGAAGAAAAGATACTGCTTCAGGTTTTCAGGAGATGAGGATACTCGCCATCGAGTACCAGCAATATCATGTACAAATAAATATTTGCATACAGGGACAGATGTTTAATTTGACTACTCTTATTGATTTTGGAGTAGACATAAATATTCTAAATACAAAAGTGATCCCTGCTAAATATTGGATGACAATAGAAAGAAAAGTTATTGGCTTGGGAAGTAAAACGTTGGAGTATGAAATTCCCAAAGCATCTATCTGTTTTGATAATCACTGCATAAAATTAAAATTTGTAGTTGCTGACATCCCTGTTAATTGTATTTTAGGTAACATATTTTTGGCTACCGTTGAACCACATGGTTCATTTAGAACAAAAAGGAATAAGGGTGGATATTTTATTACTATTCCTACCTCCTCGGATGGCCCAAGAAAGGTTAAATTACCATATGTCTCAGCTCCATGAGTCTCGAAAATGGTTCAGACTATGGAAGAGCTAAATAAATTTGATCAAAGATCATAGATCTAAAGGATCTAAAGCCCACCATTCATATCTCGCAATAGTTAAGCTTACCAACAATACAAAAGAAGATTTCAAAATTAAAGGCACAAATTGGGAAAGAATGTTGTGCAGAAGATCCAAATGCTTTTTGGCACAGAAAACAATATTGTGTAGAATTGCCCTATTAAACAGAATATACAGGTAAGCCATGTAAAAATAAGGCAATTCCAATGAACAAGGAATATTGTGAGATCTGTGAAAAAGAAATCAAGAATCTGTTGAGTAAGAAATTGATCAGAGAATCAGAGATCCTGTGGAATTGTTATGAGTTCTATGTAAATAAAAGAGCAGAACAAATCAGAGGCATCCCAAGGCTAGTCATCAATTATAAGCCTTTGAACTCAATACTAACAAATAATACATATCCAATTCCCCACAAAGGAGATATGATAAGCAGAATAGCAGGAGCAAAAATATTTTCCAAGTTCAATCTGAAATCAGGATTTTAGCAAGTTGCTATATCAAAGAAGGATAAATTCAAAACAACGTTCAATGTCCCAGCCGGACATTCTGAATGGAATGTGATGCCTTTCGGCCTCAAGCATGCACCATCCAAGTTCCAGAATGTGACGGACTCTATATTCAAACCCTTCTTCAATTGGCTGATTGTGTATATAGATGATATACTTATTTTTTCAAAAAACTTGCAAGATCATTTTAAACATATATAGACCTTTATCAGTACAATAAAGAGGAATGGTCTTATGTTAAGCAAAAAGAAATTCGAAGTCTTTCAGACTTCCATTAAATTTCTTGGCCATACTATATTCAATGGCCAAATCTCCTTGCAAAAGCATGCTCTGGAATTCTCTAACAAATTTCTAGACATCATTACAGACAAGACACAGCTACAAAGATGTCTTGGTTGTTTAAATTACATAAGTAATTTCTATCAAGACTACACCAAGGATAGAAGCCTATTAAATCAGAGACTGCACAAAAATCCTGAACCTTGGACTCCACTCCAAACCATAGCAATTCAAAAGATTAAAGCCAAGGTCAGAGACCTTCCCATACTGTATATATCTGATGATGCAGAATCCGATGCCAACAACATTGGATGGGGGGTATATTAAAACAGAAAAAAGATAATGAAGAACGGGTTATCTAGTTCGCTTCAGGAACATGGAACCCCACTGAGAAAAGATATTCTACTGTAGAAGAAGAGGTAAAAGCAGCATGGAATAGCATCAACAAATTCGAGATCCATCTGGTCAATAAACCATTTCTTATCAGGACAGATGCATCTGCCCTTGAGAAGGTGCTTAATAAAGATATCAAGAAGCTTGGAGAAGCCAAATTCGCCAGATGGCAAGCCCTCTTTGCCAGTTTTGATTTCGAAGTGGAACACATCAAAGGAGTAGACAACTGTCTACCTGATTTTCTCAGCCGAGAATACATACAGACCCAACCACAAGAACAAGAACACGTTTTTGTTATTGTTATTGAATGGGACCTAAATAAACAACAAGAAGTTCTTCGAACTATCAAAGAAGACCAAAGTTGGGAAGACTACAAGAAGAACTAGAAGCCAACCTAGCAGCTAAGACAAATAAAAGTCTTAGATGTGGATCTACAACCACATACAGATAGTTTACACCTAGTGCCTAAAAGAAGAGTATTTCCCAAGGGAAATTGTTGGATCCATGATATGGTGTATACCAGCAGTATGGTTGCAGCTCACCAAGCAGAAGAGGCATTACTAAATAATTTCCATGACATTGCAATGATCTTGTCTGAAGGAGGAAGACAAAGAAATATTTATCATAGATATTTAGTCATCAATAGAACTAGAAACACATATTGGACAATCACCAGAAATTCTCCTATCTTATGGCCACAAAATAATCCTAATCTTATTTTTCCTGACACTGTCTTTAGTTTTGCAGGTTACAAAAAATTATGGTGGGATCTCCTAAATGTTGATGGAAAGAACGAAACTCATTATACTAAATTAAAATTTGGATCAATTAGGATCATGCAAAGAAATCAATTTTCAGGATGGTTAGGTAACTGGTGGAAAGATTTTGGAATAAATTGCACTACTATAGATCCAATCTTTTATGAAAGTTATTTTCAGATGTCATGTGACAAATGCTCCCACATAAATGTTATTGAGTGTTTTCATATTCCTTGTACCATAGTAAGTGATCTGCCGAAATATCCAGATCACCATATACTACAACAATTTATGGCTAGACATGATGAATGGCTAGTCATGACTAAAATAAAGCATCAATATGTGATGAATAAGCCTATGATAGGCTGACGGATCTATACAAAGGCATGGGATGGCCTCATTTATCCTAGAAATAGGTTTCCGAGAATTACAACTCTTGGTGAATCATCCTACAGTACTAGTCCTTATTCATAAAAAAGTTTCCGTGGGTTTATTCAGAAAGCTCCACTGTGTAATTATGTTGTCCAGTCATGAGGACTATTCATGGCCAGATTTCTTGTGGGCCTTCACTGGTTAAAAGGCATCTACATTGTAGATAAGGCACTTTCTGTAGATAAGTATGATTAATGTTTTACAATAAATTAAGATCTATTTATAGGGAACAATGATTGAATTGATTTATATTACTATTATTACAATGAGAAAGAAATTTATTATAAAATTAAATGGATTTAATTATTAGTTTTCCAATTTTTTTATTGGAAAAAAAGGAAAATTATTCCTTTACTTTCTTCTTGTAATATCATGTAGTTTTATTAAAAAAAATTTCATTAGCCCAACCTATATTATTGGGTACTCATTTTGTAAAACCATAACCTCCTTTTATTCTTATTGCTTTAAACCTTAAATTTGCTAACTCAATTTTATTTTCTTTTACTTTTTCCATTTAATATCATTCAACCTTATTACAACTTTTAGTATTTACCCAATTTTTACCAAACAAAAATGACTTAATATATAATTTTTTAATTTAATTATATATTTTTGTTTTTCTTAAACATATAAAAATCATTTCTTTTACTAAATATTTAACATGTGGATGAGGATGTATTGATTTTTTATTCTTATTTTTTTAATTAAGGGTTTAGTTTGATTTTCAAGGGAATATGTTCAACATATGATTAGTCTTAATGCTTATGAATGGTTGTAGTGTATTAAAGAATTTGTTAGGTTGCATTAACTTTTAATAAATTTAAAAAATTATATTCGTGAGTTGTGGCTACTAGCCCACCAATTTCCTAGAGATTTGAAACCAATTCTAATAAATTCCTCATTATTATTTATAACATTCATTTATAATTTCTTTTTTTAAGTTAAAATTGATCCATAACCTTTTTATACATAATTAAACAAATAAAATATATGCATTAATAAAATATTCTTCTTATTATAATAATTTTTTTTGTTATATTTATAAAACTTATATATATCAACTATATTAAAAATATATAATTTTACTATTAAAAAATAACTATAGCTATTAAAAATTAGTAGTATAACTTATATTTTGAAAACATTTCGTTATGACTATTAAAAATTCTTCCGGCGATTATAGAAATATAATTTATAATGGCTAGTAAAAAATACTTTAGTATTACACAAATACTTGAATGTCACATTATTTCAATTTCGTTGACTTCTCTCAAATATTATTTGAGATACCAAAAGATTTTTATACGCTGTACAAGAGCCATATGTCTTACGTTGACTTTTCTGCACATTTGAACCATATGTCTTACGTTGACGTTGACTTTTCTGCACATTCGAACCATATGTCTTCGTTGACTTCTGTCAAATATTATTTGAGATACCAAAAGATTTTTATACGCTGTACATGAACCATATGTCTTCGTTGACTTTTCTCAAATATTATTTGAGATACCAAAAGATTTTGAATGCTTTTTCAAATTGGGATATCTATTCAAAACAAATTTAAGACTCTGAAGGAGCATATTAATGGGATGACAAAGGAAGTAATCTGAATTAAAAAAATCTAATTACTATATAGAAATTTTATATAGTTATGTTTTATTTTTATCAATTTTGTTTTTGTTTTAAATGGTCACGGATTTGTGGAATTTGTATGTTTGACTTAGATAGTCTATAAAATTTAAGTGTTCTGAGGTTTTTGGAAATATTGAATTATTTATCTATTTAAAATTAATTAGAAATTGTAATTTTAAAAAAAATTAATTATTCAATTATAATTTAAAAATTAAAATGTTTTAATCTAAAGGTAAGTTGATTATTTTGTTTTTAATTTTTTTTAAATTATGGAAATTTTGGTATGATTGTGTTAAATTTAGATCGAAAATTATAGAAATTTGGGTATGATTTTGTTAAAATTTAATAGAAAATTTTGGAAATTTAAGTGGTTAAGTTTCAAGATTTTAAGTGCTCCAATGATTTTTGGTGTTGAATCTGTTTCCACAATAAAAACAAGATTAAACATTCTTACTAACTATTTTTTTTGAAAAAACCACCCTATTTTTATTGTATAATCAAATTTAACATATATTTACACATTTTTTTAATTTACCTAAAAATCTTGAAAATGTCCGTGCGATCTGGATGTCAAATTCAATGATGAAGCAAAAAGCGGAATAAAGACCAATTGGTACTTTGTTCACCACACGGCAGCGAATCTTCAAATTTTTTTTATCCGAATATATTTATTAATTAGTTAGGTCTTGGTTTTGTACTTTGCGCTTTAAAATATACAATTTTATTTAAAAATATATTTGAAAAAAAAAACGTTAATGAGTTAAATAATATAATTTTTTATATTTTTAATAAAATAAAATAAATATATAAAATATGATGTAGTTTAATTATAGATGAAATATTCTTTTTTACGTAAATTTATCAAAATTCAGCGATATAATTTCAAGATTTTTTGTTGTTGTTTAAAATATATTTTTGAATAGATATATGGATTCAACATCCTGAAAAACATTTGAGACCCTCAAATTATGCAGAATTCCGTTTACATGTTATACTAATCTCATCAAAATATATCTATAATAATAACAATAGTTTATGATGAAAAGTGGACTATGTTATCAAATAATTTAATTTTTTCTTAGGAATTATTTGAAATAATAATTGAAATAATAATGTTTATGTAAAATTAGTAGTATAAAAATTTAAAATTTAATGGCATGATGTTTTATGATTTTCAATTTGGTTAAAAATCTATTAAAATATCTTTAAAAATTTAAAGTAAAATTATAATCATGTTCATATATTACATTTAAAAACAAACAAAATTATGATATATTATATGTAAAAACCAGCAAAATTATGTTAATGTACAATCTTAATAATGATGTATAATTTTGTACCTATCATATATTAAAAAAATAGATGTTTTTGAAAATTGATTAATTTTATAGTTTTTTTTTATAATTTTATTATTTCATAGATAAATATATTTATATTTTTAATATTTAAAATTTGATAAAAAAAAATTTGTTTTGAATAAATTAAAAAAATAATTTTAACAATATCTCAAATACCTAATCACATACCTTTTTTTAAAATAAATATAAGTTCCTCGATATATGTAAAATATACACTATAGTTCCTCTACATATCTAAAATAACTTAAAATCACTTGAAACTTTCATTGTTTAAATTTTATTCTTGAATGCTATAAAATTTTAAGTATAAGTCAACATTAATTCATATTAAAATATTTTATTCATAACTGGATATGATTATTTTTGGTAAGTAAGCACCTATGGGGGAATTGAACCAATGATCTATCACAAGGAGTGTCTTAACAGTGCACCCATTCACCGTCAATCCAAAGCCCCATGGGCTCATAATTGCATATGTTATTATATACAACATTAAAATATTTTATTTTAACATTTTTTTTTTCTACATAGATATATATAAAGTTAATATTCGCATAAGTTAGTTAACATAGATTTTTAATTATATTTTCTTTACTTCTAATTACATTACATGAAATTATATTAGGTCACATTGACAATTAATTAAACATATATAACATTTTTCTTTTTCTTTTTTATTATCCTGACATTGCTTTTTTATTTAGAGAATATCTTATTTTTATTTTAAGAAGAACATTTTTCTATTTAGAAATTATTTTATTTCTATTTAGAAAATATTTTATTTTTATTTTAAGAGGGACACATGTCAACTCCAAATTAAGCAAGGACATACTTACACATCAGTTTCACATAAACTGTAAAATAAGCCTCTCAGCGCAATTATAAAAAGGAGAAAATAAAAACACGAAAATATAATTGATATATTCTCATATTGGGAGTAATATTTAAGCCTCTTATGATTCCCAATTCATGTAAATTTATATGGTCTTTCCTGCATTTGGCACTGTTCATGGATGGAGCAGAGGGTTTAATTGAGAGGGAGGGTTTCATTCGCATCATTTTTTATCATTGGGTTTAGTATTTAAAATATTTGGTTTTGTTTTTTTAAAGCAGGTTAATTAATTTGAGTTAAATCATTTATTGGATAGATAAATAATTGTATCTTGGGGTGCATTCTACAGTTTAGTGTAATTCTTATCTAAGTATGTTTGTGCTCAACGTTAAATTTTAGTTAATGTAGGTCAACACAAAAATAAAAATTTAGAAATCTAAATAATGTTTATGTTGGTCTCTCTAATAAATAATAATAATCCCCTTATTGACTTGCTGTGGTGTCGATCCGCCGACCTAAGGCCGATTCTGAATGGCACGGTCGAAGACAGAGCACCGGGGGGGAGTATGGACTCGTCTTTTTGGTATTTTGAGCTTCCTCTGGTCGAAGACAGGGCACCGAGGGGGAGTATGGCCTCGTCCCTTTGGTATTTTGAGTTTCTTCTGGTTTTTTTAACGCAGATCTGGGCCCCAGGAGGTTTAACCATTGAATCCGCTGTCGGAGGAAAGGAAGGGGGGCTACATGGTTCAGATCCGCTCTCCCCTGTCCTCAAAGACGGTAGACCTGGGCCGGATCCAACCGATCTGACCAAAAATCAAAAGATGAGCCTGCGTAAGGGTTCAGATCCTCTGCCTTCCACCAATCCAACAAGGGGTGGCATCAAATGGTTGAAAGGGCAAACAGCATCTGGAGGAACAGAACCAGACGGTCCAGAAACAATTCAAATTTTCATAAGAACCCTGTCGGGGAATACAATCTGCATGCAAATAAAAACAGGGATGCTGATAAAAAATATAAAGGACGAAATTCAAAAGTTATCAGGCATACCAGCAAGTCAGTTGAGTCTGATCTATGCAGGACACACTCTACAGGAAGAATTTACAGCGCAGCATTATGGAATCGTGAGAGATTCAACAATTTTTCTGAGTACAAGACTGAGGGGAGGAAGCTTCGGATCTAGCTCAAAGGGCACGGGTTCTTTCAAGGACGCTGTCAAAGGAAAAGGGGAAGCCAACAACAAGACAGTGCCACCACAAGATCTGCCTGGTCCTTATATAGTGGAGCAAAGTAAGAAGAATCCAGTTTTGACAATCGATCTGCTGGAGGTAAACAATTTTCATGATGATCTCTCTTCTTTGGCAGTCATTTGTAGATTTAATGGCTTTTGGCCAAAAGCTGATGCTTTACGGCACTGGATCCATTCCACATGGACACCAAACTGTGACATCCTTTTATGCACAAAAGGTTTTTTTATTGTAAAATTTGACACAGTGGAGGAAAAAGACCATGCCCTCCATGAGGGGCCATGGTTCTGGGGCAACGCAGGGCTATTTACAACCCCTTGGTTTCCGGGTTTTGACCCTTCCTCTATGGTGGTCTCCAAAATGCCGGTCTGGGTAAGGTTGCATAATCTCCCGCTTCACTTTTGGTTTCCCAATGTATTTGAAGCAATGGGGAATGCGATAGGCAAATACATCAAGCAAGACGCCGAAAGAATTGCTAGATGCATTCACACTTTTGCCAGAATTTGTGTTGAAGTTGATCTCAGTCAAGGGCTTCCAGACAGCATCACCTTGATCCATAACAACTCCCAGTGGAAACAACCACTAGATTACGAAAACACGGCCTTCAGATGCAGAGGATGTCAACAGACAAGTCATCTCCGTAGCAACTATCCTCAAGCCAGAAAGGAAAACAGAAGAAACAAGAAACAAGAAAAAAAACCAAGAGGATGGCAGAATACAGTGGATCCCGAAGAAGAAACAGAAGACGAGGAGGAAGACATTCCTCCACCTGCAAATGACGAGGGCCCTATTGGAGGCGAAGACGTGGCATCCTCACCCCTACCACAATCAAAGGCTCCACAGCAGGCAGAGATGACAAACGCGGATCCAAGCATGGGAGGCATCAAATGGCCTCATCTCTCCGACACTTCAGACTCAGACAAAGAAACAGACCCTCAAAAGGCAGAAACGAGTATAGTCATTGGTTCGATCGAGCCCACTCAAGGAGAGTGGCGCAAGGTTGAAAAGAAAAAGTGGAGAAAAACTTGAAGCGTGAGTTTTTACTCACTGTCGAAATTCAGTTTTTTGCCCTTTCTTTCTCTCCTCTCTTCTTTCTTCTTCTTTGTGCACGTTAGTCTTCTAACGTTGCGAGGGGTGCGAAAGCACTCGAGCCCTTGTGGCAGCTTACGGAATGCTTCAATGCATCTGCTTGTGTAACTTTTCATTAATTCTTTTAATAAAAAGTTACTGTTTTTTCCTTGGAAAAAAAAATAAAATAATAATAATGAAAATAGAAAAATATTAATTGTGACCCCAAACATAAAAGAAAATAACTATATAGATAATAAAAAAATACAATACAATTATCTCATGCCTTTAGATTAAAAAAAAAAAAAAAAAAATTACAACACACTTATCTCATGCATTTAGATAAAAAAAATTATAACACACTCATCTCATGCATTTAATAGTTCTTTTATCATATTCGATGGATTTGAATGAATTATAATTTACCTTAAACAAAGTTTTTTACCACATTAAGATTCCAAATTAAGTGAAATTTCAAGCATCTTTACTCTTTACTAAAGTCACTACCATTTTTCAAATCAAAGTAAAAAAGTTAATTCAACACAAAAAAATCCAAAATCTTGCTGTAAAATCTTTTAATAAATTATTTGGGAAACCCATATCCTATGGATATATTAAAATCTATATACACATTAATACTTTCACCTCAAAGTTGTAATATTTGAAAATATTCATTTCATGTATTTTTATTTTAATTTTTGTTATCATGCCATGTAAAAAACATCATTAAATCTAATATTAATATTAATATCTTATAATCTTAATGTTATTCAACTTAATAACTTTTAATTAATACAATATTAAATTTTAGATAATATTTTTTTTTTATTATAATGATATATATTAGGAGGAAAGAACAAAGACATAGAGTGATAGAGGGTGTGAGAGAAAGGAGAAGAGAGAGGGATAGAGAGATGGAGTTGGAAGGAGAGAAAGGAAGGGAAGAACAAAGACATAAAGAGAGAAAAGTGGAGAAGAAGAGGGAGTGATAAGAAGAGATGGATAGAGATTGTTTATGCTTGGGGATGTGGTAGAGAGACAAAGAAAGAGAGATGGAGAGAAAGGGGGGAGAGAAGGAGAGAGAAAGAGAGAGGGAGGAAGATAGTGACAGAGGTTGAGGGCAAAGAGAGAGAGAGAGAGAGTTGAGGGGGAGAGAGAGAGGGAGTTGAGGGGGAGAGATAGAAGGAGGTGGAAGAGAAAGGGAGAGAGAGGAAGGAAGAGAGTGAGTGTTGAATGAATATGGAAATAATGAAGAAAAGAAACTAAACTCATTCAGTTATACATTGACCAAGAAAAGACACTGAATTCAAACACACGAATAGACACACAGGATTTACGTGGTAAAACCTCGACAGGGGGTCAAGGAAACATCCACGGGGCAAGCGATTTGAATTTATTAATTCAACAATGATTCTCCATACATACATTTCACGGGCATTCACTAGTTTGATATCATCGACCTTCGTTACATAACTAACATTTCGGTATAAAACTGACTAGTTACATTTTACCCAAAATTACTAATTCGTTGTCAAACTAACAAAGTCCACCTTGTCAACAATTTTCCTAATCCCTTGCCCATGCCCATTCATCATCTTTTCTGCAAGCCAAGAGAAGCTAAACACCACCGCAGCTTCTCTATTGTAACTGGCTTTGTGAATATGTCTGCACAATTCTCTCGTGTATGGACCTTTTGAAGAGCTACTTTTCCGCCATCGATCACATGTCTCAAAAAATGATACCTTACATCAATGTGCTTGGTTCTGCTGTGATAGGCAAGGTTTGTAGCCAATTGAATAGCACTTTGACTGTCACAAAGTACATTCATTTTCTCCTGCGTTCTTCCAATTTCATCGAGCAGACCCTTTAACCAGATTGCTTCTTTACTGGCATCTGAAGCAGCTATATATTCGGCTTCGGTAGTGGACAACGCAACTGTTTCTTGCAGCTTTGACATCCAACTAATTGCTCCACCTGCAAGAGTAAAGACATAACCTGTAGTAGATCTTCTTTTGTCCAAATCACCTGCATAGTCAGCATCTACATATCCGCAGACTGATCCTTCACTACCATTAAAGACGATGCAATGGTCACTTGTGCCTCTTAGATATCGAAGCACCCATTTCACTGCTTGCCAATGTTCTTTACCTGGATTTGCCATGAACCTGCTGACAACTCCAACTGCATGTGAAATGTCAGGTCTTGTAGATAACATCGCATACATTAAGTTGCCTACAGCATTTGCATATGGTACATGAGACATATATTGCTTTTCTTCATCAGCTCTAGGACTCAAAACCGAAGAAAACTTAAAATGGGAAGCTAGTGGAACATTAACAGGTTTCACATTGTTCATAGAGAACTTTTCAAGTACTTTCTCCATATACTTCTGCTGTGATAACCAAAGCTTACCATTTTTCCTGTCTCTGTGTATCTCCATGCCCAAGATATGTTTTGCTGCTCCAAGATCCTTCATATCAAATGCCCTAGAGAGTTGAGCCTTTAACCTGTTGATCTCTTCCATGCTTTTGCTTGCAATAAGCATATCGTCAACATACAAAGCTAAGATAATGAATATGCCATTGAAACTTTTGAAGTATACAAAATGATCATACTCACTTCTTATAAAGTTCTGGCTCACCATGAGGGAATCAAACTTCTTGTACCATTGTCTGGGAGACTGCCTCAGACCATACAATGATTTCCTGAGCTTGCAAACTAATATTCTGTTGTGACCTTGTACAAAACATTTTGGTTGTTCCATATATATCTCTTCGTTCAAATCACCACATAGAAAAGTTGTTTTAACATCTAACTGTTCTAACTCAAGATTAAGCAACGTAGTTAGTGCCAACACAGTACAAATAGAAACAAGTTTTACAACTAGAGAAAAAATCTCATGAAAGTCTATACCTTCAACCTGAGAATACCCTTTTTCTACCAGTCTCGCCTTATACCTTTCAATACTTCCATCAACTTTTCGTTTCAGCTTGAAGACCCATTTACATCCAACAACACTTCTCCCTTTAGGAAGCTCTACAAGATCCCAGGTATTGTTCTTGGCTAAGGAGTCCATTTCTTCTTCCATAGCCGCTTTCCATTTTTCGCTATTTGTATCATCTATTTCTTCCTGATAACAAGAAGATTCCCCATCTTCAGTAATCAAAGCAAAAGATGAAGCAGAATCTTCATACCTTTTGGGAGTTTTCCTTTCCCTTGTAGACCTTCTTAGAGCAACTGGTTGCTGAATTGGTTCAAAAACTTGCATTGGTTCAGAAGCTTCAACGACTTCCTTTGTGTCTTCAACACCTTTTTCTCTAGAAGTCTCTCCTTCCTTTTGACTGTCACCGAAAGGTCTAGCCTCTAACTAAACTCGTTGATTTGGCGATACCTATTCATGTTCAATTCTTTCAACATTTGATTTTAAAAGAGAGGATTCATCAAATGTTACATCTCTACTAATGACTATCTTCCGCAATGTAGGATCCCACAACCTATATCCTTTCACTGCATAGTCATACCCAACAAAGGCATAACATTTCGACTTTGGATCTAATTTTGAATGTTGATTTTTCAGAATAAGAGAATAAGCATCACAACCAAATATCCTCAAATGTGAATTGTCACAAGACTGACCTGTCCAAACTTCTTCAGGAATTTTACAATCAATTGCTACTGAAGGTGATCTGTTAACTAAATAACAAGCAATAGATACTGCTTCTGCCCACAACTCCTTTTGTAAGTTAGCTTTGTTGATCATGCTTCTGGCTCTTTCCATAAAGTCTGATTCATACGCTCAGTAACACCATTGTGCTGAGGAGTATAAACAACAATTTTGTGTCTAATAATTCCCTCATCCTTACAGTATTGTTCAAATTCAACTGAAGTGAACTCACCACCATTGTTAGTTCTTAAACATTTAATAGATTTGCTTGTTCTTTTCTCTACCATTACTTTAAATTGTTTAAAGACATTTAATACATCAGCTTTCCTTTTTAGCATACAGATCCAAACTTTACGGGGGTAATCATCAATAAACGTTAAAAAATACAGTTCACCTCCATATGACACAACAGGGGATGGTCCCCATAGATCAGAATGAATATAGTCTAAAACATCTTTACTATTATGATTTCCAACTTTAAATCTCTGTTTACACTGTTTTCCATACACACAATGTTTACAAAAATCTAACTTCAAGGATTTCAAATCGAGAAGATATTTACGTTTCATCAGTATCTGAAGACCTTTCTCACTCATATGACCCAATCACTGATGCCATAGACGAGTACCTGCTTCTTCCTTTTCTGACACAACCGCTACTTCACTGACCTAAGTACTTCCTTTTAACCTGTAAAGATTTCCGACTTTTTCTGCCTTCATAACCACAAGGGCTCCTTTAAAGACTTTCAAGACGCCATCCTGACCTGTAAACTTATAACCATCTGAATCCAACACTCCCAAAGAAATTAAATTTTTCTTCAAATCAGGTACATGTCCAACACTAGTTAATGTTCTAAAAGTGTTATCATACATCTTAATCCTGATATCTCCCATCCCAACAGTCTAACATGACACATTGTTACCCATAAACACAGAACTACCGTTTACATTTTTATACGAAGTAAACCAATTTCTATGTGGGCACATGTGATGTGAAGCACGAGAGTCTAATAGCCATCTATCTAAACCCTGAGAGACATTACATTCAGGTGAAGTTTCATCTATCATACATAACTCTTCAGCAGATAAAACTTCATCTATCATACCTGAATCGACCTGATTCGCTTCCTTCTTCGGGTTTTCAGATTCCTTTCGTTTCCAACAATCCTTCTGCAAGTGTCCAATTTTATTGCAGTTCCAACATTTTACCTTACACTTCTTTCCCTTCGATTTCGATCTGGAAGACCCCCTTGGTTTTTCTCCTCTTTCCTTTGAGCGTCCTCTAGCTACCATGGCTTCTAATGCAGCTGTTTTGGTGCCGGATTTCCTTCATACTTCTTTTGACAGGAGAGCTCCCATGACTGATTCAAACTTCAAAGAATCAGCAGTGCTCAAGTTGATTGAAGTTACGAAGTGATCCCATGATTCAGGCAGAGAACACGGCAAGGTTATGGCTTTATCTTCTTCGTGTATTTTAACTTCCATATTTGTTAATTGACATATTAATGTACTAAAAACATTCAAATGTTTTGCAACGTTTGAACCTTCTTTCATTCGAAGATTGTATAACTGTCTTTTCAGATAAATTCTGTTGGTTAATGACTTTGTCATATAGAGTTTTTCAAGTTTTTCCCACAATCCTGAAGCTATAGTCTCTTCAACAATATTGAAGAGAACTTCATCCGCTAGGCATAACCAGATGGTACTGAGAGCTCGGGCATCCAAGTCCTCCCAGTCTGAAGTAGTCATGGTTGTAGGTTTTTTAGTTGTCCCATCTAATGCCTTGTGCAACCCTTGTTGCACAAGTAGATCCCTAACCTTCAGTTTCCAAAGAGCAAAATTGCTCTTTTCGGTGAATTTCTCCACCTCGAATTTTGCATTCGACATCTTGGCCATTTTCTAAGGTTTCAATCTTCAGTCTAGGGTTTAAAAAAAAATATTTCAATTGTCTTCTTCCAACAAAAGGATTTCCAATTCCAACAAAGGATTTCCAAGTTTTAACTCTTCCTACTTCAATTTCCTTGAAAATTTCCACAAATTGACTTAAAACCCTACAAAATTTTGCTAAATATTTTTCAAGGAAAACCTTTGTTTTTTTCGATTCAAAGAAAAAACCTTTAACAAACCCATAATTTATTTAACATTGCTGGAAAAAAAAAATACCCGGTCTTTCATGCAGCTTTGACTAGCACCTGCTCTTTGAGTTGGCTCTGGCTTCTTCAATACGCAGGAAAAAAAACAGCACGCAGAGTCTCAACAATCAGTAATCAAGCAGATTCACCAGCGTTTTCTTCTGGGCAACGATCAAACTTCTTCGATCTCTAGTACGCAACAACACCACAGACAGAGAAAATACACTGCACAACAGCAGCGTCCCTCATGCAGATCAACGCTTGCCTTTACCTTCACGCAGAACGCTGGACAACAACGATTACCTTCAAGCAGAACACTGGACAACAACGATTACCTTCACACACGCAGGCTCAATTCCTCGCTGGACAGCAGCGTTTACCTTCACACATGCAGATTCTGCCCGCCTTCACATAGAAAAGAAGTCGTCCACACGCAGGTAGCAACACAGGGACAATGCTTCCTCTTCACACATTCAGGCATCACGTAGGTCATTCATGCAGGTCACACAGAGTACGTTGGTTTAACGCTTGCCTTCACACAGAGATAGGCTTTGCCAACCTTCACGCAACAAAGAACTCCACACGCTCTTTACATAGAGACAAGCTCTTTCACGCAGCAAAGAACTCCACATGCATAGCTTCTGCTCTCCATGCAACAAATTTCTGATCTCTCACAAGCCTCGATTCAACTAATCGCTCTGATACCATTTGTTGAATGAATATGGAAATAATGAAGAAAAGAAACTAAACTCATTCAGTGATACATTGACCAAGAAAAGAAACTAAATTCAAACACACGAATAGACACACAGGATTTATGTGGTAAAACCTCGACAGGGGGTCAAGGAAACATCCACGGGGCAAGGGATTTTAATTTATTAATTCAACAATGATTCTCCACACATACATTTCACGGGCATTCACTAGTTTTATATCATCGACCTCCATTACATAACTAACATTTCGATATAAAACTGACTAGTTACATTTTACCCAAAATTACTAATTTGTTGTCAAACTAACAGTGAGGACGTGAAATATAGAAGGAGAGAGGAAAGGAGAGAGAGAGGAAGGTAAGAAGAAAAACACATAGAGAGAAAGGTGGAAAGAGTGAGATGGAGTGATAATGGAGATGGAGAGAGGGAGATATGAGAGCAAGAGGTAAGAGAGATAGAGAGAGGGAGAGAAGAGGAAGAGAGAGAGTGGGCAGGAGGAAGAGGTAGGGAGAGATAGATAGATATGGAGAAATAGTGTGTATGTTTTGGGGGCAATATAGAAAGACGAGAGGCAGGGGGATATAGAGATATAAATGGAAGGAGAAGAGAGGGAAGAAGAGAGAGAGATGGAGAGGGAGAGATAGATAAATATGGAGAGAGAGAGCATGCGTGTTTGGGGGTGAGATAGAGAGATAAAGAATGAGAGATGGATGGAGACATAGATATAGATGCAGGGGGAGAGAGAGAAGAAGATTTCTTGCACTATATTCATTGATTACATTGTAGATGGTGATTTCTAATCCTATTTGATTTCCTTCAATGAAGGAGATAAACTAAATTAGAGGGGAGAGGAGGAATGAAGAGAGAGATAAGGCGAGGAGTGAGATAGGGAGATAAGGCTAAGAGAGAGAGAGGAAGACACAAAGATGGATGGGGAGAGAGAAGAGAGGAAGGGAGAAAGTGATAGGGTTAGAGGGAAGAGAGAGAAATAGGGAGGGGAGTGAGGAGGAGAGAAAGAAGGAGAGAGGGGGGGAGAAAAGTTATAGGGTAAAGAGAGAGAGAGAGAGTGAGAGAGAGAGAGAGAGTGATGGGGGATGGAAAGGGATAGAGAGGGTGGGAGAGAGAGGAGGAGAGAGGGAGGACAAAGAAATGGAGTTAGAAGTGGAGAGAGGGATGGAAGAAGAAAGACAGAGAAAGAGAGAGAGGGAGTGACAAGGGAGCAATGTAGAGAGTGTGTGCATGTTTGGGGTGAGATAGAGAGACAAAGAATGAGAGATGGAGGGAGATATAGATATAGATGGAGGGGGCAGAGGAAAGAATATTTATTACATTAGATGCATTGATTTTAACATACATGGTGATTTGTAATACTATTTGATTGCTTTCACTATATGCATTTATTTCAGTGTAGATGTTGATTTTTAATAATATTTGATTGTTTGCATTAGATGCATTGATTTCAGTGATGTTTTCTAATTCTATTTGATTGTTTTCACTAGATGCATTGATTTCAGTGTAGATGGCTATTTATAATCCTATTTGATTGCTTGCACTACATGCATTGATTTCAGTGTAGATGGTGATGTATAATCATATTTAATTGCTTGCAGTAGATGCACTAATTTCAATGTAGATGTTGATTTCTAATTATCTTTGATTGTTTGCATTAGATGCATTGACTTCAATGTAGATGTTGATTTCTGATTTGATGTAACTGGAAGTAAGATAGTACATTAATTTTAAAGTGATTGGACTAACAATGTTTTTTATTTTAGTGTAAGCACAAAAAAATTATTGGCAATGTGCATTGATTTTTTTGTTATAGTAATTCAACCTATTAATATTGGAGGGAAAGAGAGAAAAAGTAAGATGTTTACTAGAATAACTCTAGCTAAAGATTTGAATGGAATTGATATGAAAAATACGGTAAAACTAACAAAAGTGACAATAAAAATCGTAAAAAAAATAGTTGAGAAAGTAAAGCAGAGTAAAATAAAGAACATAAATATAAAGATATGTAAGTTTCAAAAGTATGAAGTATATTATCATTCCGGAAATGAAGGATGCACAATTTAATTATGGCACTCCCAACAAAGAAAGAGGCCGCCTTGACGCTTATATTTGAATTAAACGAGCTACATCCTGACGAATTGATTACGAAAGGATAGGGTAAAACAAGGCAGTTGGCATTAAAAAAATTTGAATAAAGGATGAGCTATATATGATATTTTGGGAAGTACTGCATAATCAGGACGTGCAGGCAAAATCGTAGCAACTTCAAATTGCTAATTTCACATGCAGTAGGTATATACCACACAGATTTACATGTGTTTATTTGTTAGCTTCCTCTAACATTCGGGAAATAACATTCACAGTAATTACATTCGGGAAATAACAATCACAGTAATTATGAGGGATAGAATAATAAATAAAATAACATTAAAACTTAATCCACAAGCGCAAATGACTATTTACAGGATAAGATTTGATTTCCCATTGGTCAAATCTTAAATTGTGAGGCTGAATTTCATTTGATATGTTTGTTGATGATTGGTGAACCCTTTAGTAGATTTTTTAGGTATGCTCTAGGCTTTTCAGCATTTCTGTTTTTTGAAAAATTAAAAATCATAGATGATTTAGTTATCGTAAGATTTCTATTTTACAATATTCTATACACATTAATATTATTTTGATGATTATCCATTTTTATGGACCATTTAGTTTGTGTGAAGTAAATAGTCTCCTTAGGGAAGACACCAAACCGCAATAAATGGAAATTTAAAAGTTCCTTGCATTTCTACAGCTTTGGGTTCACAGGTTCTATTGACCCGGGTTGGCTGAGTCGTGTAAGCTACGCATTTTTCCTGCGAAGTGTTTATCCAGTCTCACGCTCCCACCGAATTTATGGGCCTCTGCCCACAGTTGGCGAGAAGACTTTTACTTGATCGTCATTTTTTAAGCCCTCAGAAAGGCGACTTTTACTTCTGTTGCTATCTTTGAGTTTCGGACCTCTTTTACTTCTGCCGCTATTTTTGAAGACCTGAGAAAGGCTGACTACTACAACTGTTTTGCCGTTATGTTTGAAAATAAATGGAGACGGCAACAAATAAATTGTTATTGAGATTTATGACTTTAAATATACACTGAATATTTTATTCATGGAGATTGTTAACTTTATGCAGAAAAAAATTAAATAATAATTGTAGCGGTACACTTAAATGGAAAATTGTAATTTTATCAATCTCTCATACATTTTCGGTTGGCTGCGTCCAGTTGAGGTTAAGTGATCTTGTATATTTGACTAATTAGGTTACAAATCATTTATGAAGTTGATGATCTCATTGTGTTCGTTGTGGTGGTTCTTTCCCTGTTGTTCCAGACGCTGTGTGACATGCCGAATATGTGATTACACCGCGTTGAAAGGAGGAACACCCACCTGTGTCGAGAAAGAGGTGTGGTTGATGGAAACCTCCTCTTCTAGTGCTGCTTCCATTTCACCTTCGAAAAAGAGGTGTGGTTGGTGGAAACTTGCTCTTCTAGTGCGGCTTCCCTTCCACTTTCATCACTTGCATCTGCAGCGCCCCCTCTATGTTCAGCGCGCTGCTGTCCAGGCCCACCAACCCCACCCCACCCCACAACGACCACTTTTAGAGGTTCACTAGATCGCATAATTCTAACCATCCTTCTAAACTTATGAGCAGCAAAACCCAGCAAGAACGATCATTTTCCCCTCTAAATTGACACCACAAAGAAATGTTGCCCTTCTCCTTTCAATCCCCACAGCCTCCTCCAAATGAGCCCACCACAACCTAAGACGAGAGCATGGTGCCTGAGATTTTGAGAGCCAACCCAATGACCCAAATCATCTAGGCCATATGAATAGAATTGTGCTAACCACCCCTAGCTTGAAATCTCTTTTTTTGAGTAGAAGACTAGAGCAAGGAGACACCAGTGATATGGCTCTGCAACCACCACACTCGTGGCCCTTGAGATGGTTATCTCCAACTCCAGCAAACAAGCTTGAAGATACCCAACAAAATACTAAAGAGCCTAGTACCACTCCCACAACCCGGGCATTTGCTTTCAACCCCTAATTGCAACAATCATTAACCATGAAATCCTAGTATCCTACGCCATCCACTAGAAATAAAAGCAATGAGTAACAAACACCACTCCAGGGCTCTACCCTTCTACAAAATGAGAGAAAAACATCGTGAAAACTACAAGAGTAGTCAAGAAAGCTTACCAGAGTGCCTACCTTCAAAGTCCCAAATTCAAAATCCTCCTCCTGCTACCACATTCAAGGTGTGAACCCTCCACACAAAACCCACCCAGAGGCAGAGCTAACTCCAACTTACAAGCTCACCTGGATTCTAAACTTGGCATGTTTTCTTGCCAACATCTCCACATGAAATTCCCAACTTAGAAACAAAACCCTCTATAAGTGTGAACCAAAGACGAAGAGGAATGCATAGATTGGCAACTTGTGTAGACTCTTCACTATCTCTACCACCTTCTTGTATGCCCATACCCCAAACTACAAACAAAAGTGTCACACTCCCCATCCCACGTACTCTTCGCTATATCTACTACCTTCTCGTATTCCCATATCCCAAACTACAAACAAAAGTGTCACACTCCCCATCCCATGGTTAAAACAATCTGCTACAATCTCAAAACTTTGCAGGGTTCATACTACATGTTTGTCATCCACCACTTGTGTTTTACTGATATTCAATAATACATAGTCATTGCCACTTCCTCTATATAACCATGTTCCTCCATCGCATTAGCAAGTAATTTCATCAATATAGAAGATGTTGATATCCGGAACATATCTTTTGGCACATATGTTATCCAGTATGGACATAGTCTAGAGGTTCCTTATCCCCTGCTTCATTGCTCATTGCATTTCCCTTCACAATGCATCTGGGCAGAGATTTATTGCCATTTCTGAAAAGCAACACTTGAACATGCAGGTGGTGATAAAAAGAAAAAGTCTGAACATATGCAAATTCAAATTCAAACTATATGCACAATGTTGCCTTAACACACCGTTTCAAACCAACTTCGTGAAAACAGGTGAAAAAAATCTCCAGAGAAAGTAATGCAAGGGAGGATTGAGTACAGAGATCCGTTACTAAATAGTTGAAACACTGCGAAGTATTTTTTCAAATGACATTTTGGAAAGTATCACGTGCTCCAATATATACACTTCAAAGTTTCAAACATCAACAATTACATGCAATCAGATGATATTCTAGTCCTTTACGTATAATGGATAAATATGGTCATTTAATAGTGACTAATTTATCTCGAAAATTTTTAAAAATTATAAAAAATGAACTATGTTAGTTAAATAATTTTTTTTTCCATAATGATTATTTGAAATAATAATGTTAATGTAGAATTAGTAGGTATAAAAATTCAAAATTCAATCGCATGATGTTTTATCATTTTCAATTTGGTTAAAACTAGCAATTGTCCCAAAAGGTACAAAGAGAGGCCGATAGGATTATTAAATTGGAATTGTAAAATTTAGTTACAGAATGAAATCTCATCTATGAGGAGCTTTGGGGACCTATAGATTACAAGAGAATAGCAGAAATTCTTCAGTAAACATGTTAGTTGCGTAATGATCTTGGCAGTTGGAGACAAAACTGGTGTTGAAGCTCCCTTTCCAATCAATATTTATACTATTTTCCACAACTTATTCAATAAAATTATCATATTCATGAAATTAAAAAAATATATATTATACATCAAAGTCTATCAAAAAATTATTAAAACAACTACACAATACACCTCTACTTGCTTTTAATAAGACTCACTATTTTAAATTTATAAAAATTAATTCATACAACAGTAATGAACTTTAAAAACATAAAATTTCCATATTGAAATATATATATATATATATATATATAATACAACATAAAAAATAAAAAACAAACACAATAACATTTTAAAATGGTCTTCATTATTATTAAAACAACTACACAATACACCTCTACTTGCTTTAATAAGACTCACTATTTTAAAAATTTATAAAAATAAAATATATACAAACATAATAGTTTAAACTTAAAATTTTCCATACTAAAATTTAAAAATATATATATAATATTATATAGAAAACAAACACCAATAACATTTTAAAAATGATCATTAATGGTCATTATAAATGACGAATACATAAAAGATTAAAAATATAAAACAAAATAAAACCAACACATATATATGATTAAAAAAAATATAAAACAAAAACATATAAATACCCATGAAATTCTAACCACGGCCTTCCATGGCCTTTCCTCACCCTGAGGAAACACATACGGTAAGTGCGTGCGTGCATAATTAGTTGTAAAAATGACATCGAAGAGTAACCACAACAGTATAAGAACATCTAATATTACCATATAAAAGAGACATTTCACAAGGACACTTTATGAAGATGAGTAAAGAGAGATTATGAATCAAAGGGTGTTGACTCGGACAAGGTGCAGGAAATTTTGGTGAAAAGTGAGCTTTTGGAAGCCGACTTACAGATGGTAGCTATAGATCCCTTGCCAAGGGTGGCTGAGTTAAAAGAAAAAGAAAAAAACAACAGCAGGATTGAGAATTTCTTTGAAAAGTGAATATTTTGGAATACCTAAAAGAGTATCTATTTGTATTTACTTCATACCCTTGAAGAATGTGATTTCTATTCTTTTTTATTTAGGTTGTACTACATATTTTTTTTAAACGATATCTATTCCTTTTTGTCAAATAGAGGATTTGCAATACTTTTCCTTGAAAAAGGAAAAATGAAACCACTCAGGTTGTAGAACACCATCATTCCTTTTTGTCAAATAGAGGATTTGCAATACTTTTCCTTGAAAAAGGAAAAAGGAAACCACTCAGGTTGTAGAACACCATTATTATTTTATCAGTAACTGTACATTGATGTATGACATAAAAAAATTTGACTCCTAAAGATGAACAAACAAAATTTTAGATGTTTGAAAGCAGTTGTTTTTCAAGCTTTATGTGCAATCTCTCACTTGAAAGGAATTGGTGTTAATGAGATAGACAATGAGCATGTTGAGATAGCAAACTTGTTGATGAGACGGATATTTCTGTCAGATCTCCAGCTCATTGGTCGTTCATCATTTAGGGAACATCCAGCTAATTGGGAGTAAATCAATTGGAGCATTGGGGTTGTTTGTGAATCATATATAGAGCTCCAACAAATGGCATTGGAGCTTTCATCTTGGGGCAGCCTTGGTGAATTATATATGAAGCTCCAAATATTGCAATTATATCAACTATCCATCTAGCAGCTAATGTTACTATTGTGCGAAGAAAATTGTTCGTTTGTTCGTAAGTAATGTACCAAAGATGAGACCGTGAGAAGGAGAATCGGGTGTCTTCTTTATGGCTTCCTACATGGGCTAGCCAGGGATATAATGAATCCTCTCCTCTCACTTCCTGGTATACGTCCTTGCCTCTTGTGTTATCTCCACTTGCATTCAATCCTCAAAATTTCCACCAGAATGCATAAGTGATTAAATAAAGAAAGCATCCTCAAGAAGCAAAGAGTGAAGGAAAAGGTGGATTATTTTGGCAATAGTAAAAGAGGCAATGCCTGTCTTTGAAATATTTTAAGGAAATTATAGATGAATTTTAAAATAAAAATCAGCAGTATTTTCAATCTGTAAAATTAATGAATGAAACATCACTGGTTTTAGATGTTCTGTTTTTTCAATTAAGTGCAAGTATTCTTAAAGACAACCATTTTAGTAGCTGGCTTCTAGCTGTTTGAAGCTCAAATGCTATAAATGCTATGTAACTAAAGATTTTCATCATGAAAACTCCAGTTTGAGAGGACCGTTTAAAATGCCTTAAGTGTTATCCTTTTTTGCAGTCAGATTGAAAGAGAATGTTCACCTCACTATTGTAATTTGCCTGTTGAGACAGTGGAAAGATGATCCTTCCTTCTACCAGTAATTACGGTCAAGCCACCCAGTGTGTGGAATACCTAATTGTTTTAAGCTAGTAGCTTAAATAATAAACATATTGAGGATAAAACAGCAATGTTTAAAAATTGATCAAATTAGCAAAAGTGAGATGCACATCAAGCATAGGATAATATGTGCAAAACAAACAAAATGCAGAAACTTTCTGTGAAATCTAAAATGCAAGCAACAACTAAAGTTTCCAGAGCTTAATAAACCATGTGACAAAAGTTGCCTGCCCAATTTTGATGGTCAACTGCTTCAACAAGTCTTACATCTCCCACTAAAGGGCAACCAAATGTGACACAAAAAAGACAGCTTTTCTTTAGCCTCCTTCCCAGTGCCCATAGTGTGGCCAGGGTTGCGACAGATCCTCCTAAGAAGTGACCAATAAATGACGGGTTTGAGTTCCATACAGATCTGCAGCTGATTTTCCATTGAAGTATGACAATACTGTACTTTCCTTTCTGAACTTCAAAATTTCATCTGTAATAAGTAAGAAGAAAACCCTCTTTTCACTAATCTGAGGTCACTTTACATGTAGATAAATTAATTTACCTGTTCTTCTAAATGTGTATTCTCCATAATAAGCAGGACCAACTTCAGAGCTCCCTGATGGACGCGTGCTAGTTGACCATCATTACCTTTGAGGCAACCAGAGAATATCTTATTTCCAGTTG
Source organism: Pinus taeda (assembly GCA_000404065.3). Lineage (NCBI taxonomy): Eukaryota > Viridiplantae > Streptophyta > Pinopsida > Pinales > Pinaceae > Pinus > Pinus taeda. Next base: position 283,546 of record APFE030777227.1, read on the forward strand.
GGAGATTTCCCTCTCCATATTTGCCCTCTTTGACAATAAAATCTTCTAATCTGTGAAACGAAGGGAAGGCAACATATACAACATCTTCATCCTCAGTCAGAGTAAAACGCTGTGGGCTATTTTCGCAAGCACGGAGCAACTGCAAATTCCCTTTTGTGTTTTGCCAAACCTTCCCTCAGCCACTTCACTGTCAACACATGTCCATTGTCTAGCGTAGCTTTATAAGAGGTTCCATGACTGCTTCTCCCCAAAACTTCAGCAGGTGCACGTGACAACTCCTCAGCTGTGAATGATAGTGTCTCATCCAGAAAGAAAAGATCCCCAGCTAACCGATCAGGTGATCTGACATTCAAAATAACAGGGTGATCAGGAGCAAATGAATCTTCAGACTGCGGTGACGATGAGAAGAAACTATTTGAACCAGGTGAAGACCGTCTCTTATTCATCGAGGAAGAAATATCTACAGTACTTGATTTTGAAGAATCTAAATCTTTGGCTTTCAAATCAGGAACCTCCATTACAGTAGAGTCAATGGTTAAGAGTGTTGGTTGAACAACAGGGGTTGTCCTTTCAGGAGCTAACAAATGTTCTGCAGAAACTCTCACAGGACGTGAAGGTTCCACATCTTTACCAAATCCAAAGTAACCAGCACCTGAAGTTTTTCCTCTATCTATATCTCTTGAAACAATTCTGTCATCAAAGTTTGAAATTCTTCGGTAGTATAAGAACAGAGCAAGGCCAACAAATAGAGCAGCTGCAGCAGTGCAGATCCCAATTATAACTGCTTTAGCAAGGCCCCTGCCATGTCTCTCACTGGTGCCAGGCCCATTGTTAGATGATACTCGAACACGAGGAAAAATCAAACCAGAGTTTCCTGGATAGAATGAAGAGTGAGGGAAATCTCTCAAATTTTGTGGGACATAACCTGACAAGTCGTTGTAAGATACATTAAATGCCTTTAAGCTGGCAGGAAGGTTGCCGGGTATTTTCCCAGATAATTGGTTGTGAGAGAGATCGAGGTTGACCAAGACAAAAAGCTTACTGATTTCATTTGGTATGTTTCCTGACAATTGATTTCCACCAAGATTCAATGTCTTGAGCCTGTCAATTGCACCAACTTGTGGAGGAATAGTACCACTTAAATGGTTGTTCGAAAGGTCCAATGATTCCAGGAAAGAATATTTTGTCACTTGAATGGGGATTACTGATGAAGCAGGGTTTACTGGTAGAATGTCCGGCAGGGGGATACCCCAGTGAAATTATTGCTAGATAGGTGTAAATGTTCCATGGTAGACAATGTAAAAAGGCTGGTTAAAAGAGCCCCATTTAGCTTGTTGAAGCTAAGGTCAATAACATTAATCTTGGGATACATTCCCAATACAGTTGGGAGAGATCCCACTAAGTAATTGTGGGATAAATTCAGATAGGTCAATCTTAAAAACTGAGAAGTATCATTTGGCAGGGACCCTGTAAATGAATTCTGGCTCAGATCAAGAACTTCCATATAATTTCCCCATGTCCGCATCATAGACAAATCCCCAGATAAATTGTTATCACTCAAATCCACTACTGCACAGATTCCGAATTTTATTGGCAATGTACCAGATAGTGCATTTGAAGAAAGGTTGAGCACCTTAAGATTTGTCGTTGCAATATTGTTTACATTGCCTGTGATATAAAATGACAAAAATGAATTAGTAGTTTACAGAGAACAGAATCCAGATATCTGTTGTTTGACTCCTTTTAGAGTCAAATAACCATGGAAAGATTATCATAATAAATGTAGTAACCACTATCTAATCATCCATCATGTAAAGTTACATTATAATTTATATGCAGCCATGAAAATGAATGGCAAATAGTTGGCGCCGCTGAGAATAGTTTGATCCACAATGTTTATTAGGGTCGAGTAACATAGAATAATGGATAATGACAAATTAGTGATAAAGGAAACTATTACAAAATCCAGCTCTCAGCATTCATGGACACTAAAGTTTCCTGTCACTTATTAATTCATCTATGCCGGTAGGATCTACATGCAGTGAAAAAAGAGATTTGACTTCATCAAAATTGGACAACTGACCACTCCATGATTAGTTACAAAGACACACAATAAACTAGCACACAGCACCGTATAGTCAATTAATGATAAGGATAATAAAAATGAACATCGATATCCAAGAGAATCCCACACCATACACTTCTCAGTGTTTGATGACAAATAAAGTTGCTTGATTTTAACCCAGAGACTTCTATAAAGTTAAAAGTACCCTACAACGGGACACATATAAGGACAGTTCATAAGACAAACTATCGTAAATACAGCTCCCCAAGATGACAGAAGCTAACATTCCCTATCACTCAGTAATTCACCCATCACAATAGAATGTATGTTGCAGGTGTGTTCTGTTCGTGTGTAAATTTGAAAATTGAAATAATGAATAGGTAAATACCAACATGAAATTAGCACAGGAAAAGCTACGTTGTCAAACAAATAATTTATTAAATACCTACATAGACGTAATAAATTCCAAAAAAGACCAACAATGGTAATCCCAGCACTCTTGCAAAATTTTTGCATGGCAATACGACCAACTTCACATGCAATATTGTTTACATTAAAATAAAGTTTACTCAAATTCACATTAAAAGCAATATTGTTTACATTAAAATAAAGTTTACTCAAATTCACATTAAAAAGTAATGAAGAAACTGTAACAAGATGATGCCTTTTATGCTTTGGGTCGAGAAATTATGATAAGAATAATGAGACAACACACTAACAGGGTTTTTTTAATTAATTTGACCCTCTCCCTTGAGAGATTGGATCTGATTTTAGAGAGGGATGACTTGGAATATGCCATGTCTTAACAGGACCATGTAGGATTTATGCACGAAGGGCAGAGCAGCAAACTCCCAAGATATGGAGAGAAAGTGGGTACCCAATAAATATGGACTCGCATTTGCAGGTTCTGTATGTCGGAACCTTAGAAGACCATTTCATCCTTAAATGCCCTGTCTTTATGACCGGCCGGAAACTTCTGCGAGGCAGATCTATCTGCACCTCTAACTCCAGACTCTTTACTTCTTACTTGCAACATTTTGATGATTCCAAACACAAGAGGCATCAAGAACAAAACTCCAATATCAGGTCAGACAGGCTGCGTAGACTTCAATATATAAAACCAATGGATGGGAAGAATTGCATTACACACTTCTTCTTGACCTTGGATGTTACAAGATTAACCATTGATAGCCATGTTGATATCGAGTTTCTTCATTGTCCTTCGAACCCTTGTTCTTTTTGCCCATTGGGCTCTCTAGGGTTTGATACTAGTGTGATCACAGAGAATTAAGCCTAAGCCGTCCACCAGGTTACCACGCCCCAGAATAGGACTTGGTGGTTTTGGTGAAATGCATGCCTTTCAGACCTGGCACTTAAGCCAAAGAATGTGCAGCCCCGCTGGAGTAGTTTCTTTATAAACATCCAAAAGAAAACGCTATCTGATTAAACTCACCATTTAATAAGCGATCCAAACAAGAAATGCTGCATGATGGGCACCTTCTCCAGCAACTCAGCCTTGTACATCTTCAGCATCCCACTATTCACCTTGCCCCAATTCAGCACAGCGCTGATATCATCGATCATGGGCGAATGCTCCGCCAAATCACCCTTCTTCACTTTCTTCACAAAAGCCATGCAGGAAAGATAAAGATACTCATCAGAGAAATTGTCAAGAATGTCTTGAATGTGAATGGACTTGGGCTTCATATATTTGTGATCCACCAGCTGAGAAGACCCAAATATGAAGGGCAAAAAATGGTAATCGTCAAGCCCCCAAACCCCATATGACCCTGCGGGCTCAAGCCAGTAGGTTGTCTGCAATCTCCTCATCAACGCCAAGTACTTCACAAAGACCCTCGAAACCACCGCCTGGTAATCATTCTCTGTGATGACCCCCAGTCTGGCGAGGCAAAATAGCCAGGCCGCAAAATTAGCCTCATGACCAGTCCCGTAATCGATTCTCGTAGCGTTTCCAAAGCTATCTGTAAAATAAGGGAGGAATGGGTGTGGCGCCGTGGCCCGTTGCAGTGCATAAATGAATGGGGGAGTTAACTCTGCGGTTATACCTGCGGTTATGCCCGCCCGACGCCAGGTTTCAAAACCCTGCGGCCGCCCGACGCCAGGTTTCAAAACTATGCGGTCGCCCGACGCCACGCGTCAGCCTAAGAACAAAACGCACAAAACGCCATGTGTCAGCTTGAGAAGGAAAGGGACGACGAAGGTCCCTTTCAAAGAAAAGGCCTATCGGCCTAAATATAAAAAAATAAAGTAAAATTATAATCATGATCCTATAATAGATGTAACTTTTTCATTATATATTATAGGTAAAAACAAACAAAATTATTTTAGTGTACAATCATGTATAATTGTGTGCATATGTTAATGTAGAATTAGTAGTATAAAATTTTAAAATTTAATGACATGATGTTTTATCATTTTCAATTTGGTTAAAAATATAAAAAAAAAATTAAAGTAAAATTTTATCATGATCCTATATAGTTGTAACTTATAACTTTTTTATTATAGGTAGAAACAAATAGAAGTAATTTTTTATTATATATTTATAGGTAAAAACAAACAAAATTATTTTTAATATACAATCAATTATAATTGTGTACACATCATAAATAGAAAAATAAATGTTTTTGAAAATTAATTAAAATTTATGTTAATATTAATTTTATAAAAATATATATATATAATTTATTATTTTATAAATAAATATATTTATAATTTTAATATTTAAATTTTTTTTTTAATAAAATTTAAAAAATCATTTTAACAATATTGTCAAATACCTAACAACATAACCTTTTTCTAAATAATATAAGTTCCTTGATATATCAAAAAATCACTTAATTAGATATTTTTTAAGGTAAATACATGAGAGTTATTGTATATATCTAAAATAATTTAGAATCACTTGAAACTCTTACCAGTATAGATCTGTTTTAAAAATCTAACACCATGAGAGGGACCAAATTTTTTCAAGTGTAAACTTATTTTAGAGAAAAAAAACAATATGTAATTTTTCATTGTTTAAATTTTATTCTTGAATGCTATAAATTTTTAAATATAAGTAAACATTAATTCATGTTAAAATATTTTATTCATAACTTGGATATGTTATTATATATAATATTAAAATATTTTGTTTTAACATTTTTTTTTCTATATATAGATATATATGAAGTTAATATTCACATAAGTTAGTTAACATAGATTTTTAAACATATTTTTTTTTACTTCTAATTACTTTACATGAAATTATATTAGGTTATATTGACAATTAATTAAAGCATATTCTTTATTTTTATTTTTATTATACTTGACATTGTTTTTCTATTTAAAGAATATTTTATTTTTATTTTAAGAGGGACACGTGTCAACTCCAAGTTGAGCCCCCGGATGCGGGTGACTGACGCGGCAATTAACTTGACGGGACTAGGGTGGGGCGAGGCGGCTCGACACCTGCCCATCCTGTACGAGGTGTTAAATGCGAACGAGGGGAGGAGAGCCTACCATGCGAGCCATTACACTCGCCCGTCAAGTGGTTCAGGCTCATTTTGTGCGTCCTCTGTAATGGTTACCTCCTCTGCACGTTACTACTCGCAAGAGATGGCGGCTATCATCAATGTTGCAGTTATGAATGGGGTTTTTCGAGGAAGGTCTGGCCAGCATAAGGATGGGCACGACCCTGTGTTCACAATGAAGCATTTGAGTTGTTGCTCTGGGCTCATCCCCTCGCCTCTGATCAATTTCTGGTTCTTTCTGTTGGTTCTGGGCCTTTGACGAGAACGTTGTGTCTGGCCTTCATAGGGCAGCTCCACTGGCTCATCTCTTTCCATGGGAGGGTTCTGAGTTTCACTCTGGAGGTTCTTGTGTTAGTTTATCATCTCTGGGACTCTGTTCGGGCTTTTGGCTCTGATAGGCAGTTTCTGAGCATTTCATTCATAGCTTCTGGTCCCCTGTTCATCTGTTTTGTCTTCTACTCGGTCTTTGAATGGGGCAGGTGGGAGATTGAGAAGAACAAGTCAAAGGTGGAGCGTAGACACCAGATTGTGCCTCGCATTCGAGAGCTCTCACCCGGGTCCTCACGTCTCTATTGGTCCTCTCGTCACTGGCCGGATCTTGGTTCCATTGTGTAGCCTATTTGTAATCCTTCTTCCGCCCCTTCTTCGATGGCTCATCTTCGTTAGAGAATGGGGTGCCGCAGAGGCCAACCCCGGTGCGTTCCGACAGACTCTACTTCGAACTTGCCTGCCCCCACCAGTGAACTGTTTACGGGTCATTATCCAAGCACCCGTAGTGGGCGCGGGAGGCATCACGTCTCTAGTCAATCCCGGGGGCCTCCATCTTCGACAGGGTCTGCCATTTTCACTTTCAATAGCTCTCTGCACCAGCCTCGGATAACCGCCCACATATCCATGGTCTTATATGAGACAACGCAAATGGAGGGCTCAGACATTCATACGGGAGGCTCGAGTGCAGTTGTTGGTCCTCCTCCTGCGATTCAGCATGGAATTGGAATGGCGCCACAGCATGTTCGGGCTGACCCGGGTAGAAGCACGCAGGATACGGAGGTGATGCCTGTTGACCCAGGACCTTCTGTTCAGTTCGCCACTCCTGTTGCTGATGAACTAGAATTCGGATGGTGCCGAATTGTGGAGGAACAACCTGATGATTAGCCTGCTCTCGCCAACGGTGGTCTATTTCTTTTTGTCATGGTTTTGGCTTACCTCTGGCAAGTTTACTATGGTAACTAGGCTATGGACTTCCTCTATTTTTGGTGTATGCGTCTCCATGTTGTGGGTTCTGCACTTGGCCTCGTGTTTTTTTTGGAATGATGGCTCTTATTAGAGCAATGAACTGACTTCGGTCATTATGTAAATATTTTTTCCTCTTTTTAATAGAATTAATCTTACTCATAAAAAAAAAAAAACTCCAAGTTGAGCACAAACATACTTACACATCGCTTTCACACTAGGTTGTAGAATGAACCTCTCGGTGCAATTATAGAAAAAGAACATAGAAACAAGGAAATATAATTGATATTTTCTTATATTGATTGATAACGTATGGTTCTTTTTTTTAGTAGTATTCAAGCCTCTTGTGATTTCCAATTCATGTAAATTTTTGTATGGTCTTTCCTGCCTTTGGTAGTGTTCGTGGATGGCACTAAAAAAGCAGAGGGTTTAATTGAGAGGGATGGTTTCATTCACATCATTTTTGATCATTTGGTTTAGTATTTAAGATATTTGGTTTTGTTTTTTTTAAATAGGGTAATTAATTTGAGGTAAATAATTTATTAGATAGATAAATAATTGGGCCAAGAGGGGTATTCTAGAGTCTAGTATGACCCTGAGATGTAAGTATGTCCCCACTCAACTTTAAATTTTATTTTATGTAGATTAATATAGAAATAAAAATTTATAAATATAAATAATGTTTATGTTGGTCTCTCCAATAAATAATAATAATGAAAATAGAAAAAATTAATGTTGACCCCAAACAAAAAAAGAAAATAACTATATAGATAATAAAAAAATACAATAGAATTATCTCATGCATTTAGATAAAAAAAAATTACAACACAATTATCTCATGCATTTAATAGTTATTTTATCATATACCATGAATTTGAATGAATTATAATTTACCTTCAACAAATTTTTTTACCACATTAAAATTCCAAATTAAGTGAAATTTTAAGCATCTTTACTCTTTACTAAAGTTACTACCATTTCTTAAATCAAAGTAAAAAGGTTAATTCAACACAATAAATCCAAAATCTTGCTGTAAATCTTTTAATATTTTTTTTAATTATTTATTTGTAAAATGCATGGAAAACCATATCCTATGGATATATTAAAATCTCTATACACATTAATATTTTCACTTCAAAGTTGTAATATTTGTAAATAATTATTTGATGTAGCTTTATTATAATTTTTGTTATCATGTCATTTAAAAAAACATCATTAAATCTAAAATTAATGTTATTCAACTTAATAACTTTTAATTAATACAATATTAAATTTTAGATAATTCTTTTATTATTATTATTATTATGATATATATTAACTCTAGACATATATAGGAGGGAAGAACAAATAAATACAGTGATAGAGGGAGTGAGAGAAAGGAGAAGAGGGTGGGATAGAGAGATGGAGTTGGAAGGAGAGAAAGGGAGGGAAGAAGAAACACATAGAGAGAGAAAAGTGGAGAGGAATGGGGAGTGATAAGGAAGAGATGGAGAGAGAATGTTTATGCTTGGGGGTGAGGTAGAGAGATAAAGAAGAAGAGATGGAGAGAAGCGGGGGGTAGGAGGAGAGAGAAGGAAAGAGTGACAAAGGTTGAGGGCAAAGAGAGAGAGAGAGAGAGAGAGAGAGAGAGAGAGAGAGTTGAGAGGGAGAGATAGAGGGAGGTGGGAGAGAAAGGGAGAGAGAGGAAGGAAGAGAGTGAGGATGTGAGAGATAGAAGGAGAGAGGAAGGTAAGAAGAAAGACACATATAGAGAAAGGTGGAGAGAGTGAGATGGAGAGAGAGGGAGATATGAGAGTAGGAGATAAGAGAGATATAAGGGGGGAGAGAGGGATAGAAGGGGAAGATAGAGAGTGGGGGGAGGAAGAGGGAGGGAGAGATAGATAAATATGGAGAAATAGTGTGTATGTTTTGGGGGCGATATGGAAAGACAAGAGAGGGTGAGGGATATAGAGATATAGATGGAAGGTGAAGAGAGGGAAGAAAAGAGAGAGTGGGGGGAGGAAGAGGGAGGGAGGGAGAGATAGATAGATATGGAGAAATAGTGTGTATGTTTTGGGGGTGATATAGAAAGACAAGAGAGGCAAAGGGATATAGAGATATAGATGGAGGTGAAGAGAGGGAAGAAGAGAGAGAGATAGATAAATATATAGAGAGAGAGAGAGCATGTGTTTGGGGGAGTGAGATAGAGAGACAAAGAAGGAGATATGGAGGGATATATAGATATAGATGTAGGGGGAGAGAGAGAAGAAGATTTATTGCACTAGATTCATTGATTTCATTGTAGATGGTGATTTCTAATCCTATTTGATTTCTTGCAATGAAGGAGATAAACTAAATTAGAGGGGAGGGGAGGAATGAAGAGAGAGAGAGAAGGAGAGGAGTGAGATAGGGAGATAAGAATAAGAGAGAGAGAGAGAGAGGCACAAAGATGGATGGGGAGAGAGGACGAGAGAGAGGAAAGAGGGAGCGTGAAAGTGACAGGGTTAGAGGGAAAAGAGAGAGAGAGAGAGGCGGGGGGGAGAGAGGGGGGAGAAAGTGACAGAATTATAGGGCAAAGAGAGAGAGAGAGAGAGAGAGAGAGAGAGATGGGGGAGAGAAAGGGATAGAGAGGGAGGGATAGAGAGGAAGAGAGGGGGAGGGACAAAGAGATGGAGTTGGAAGTGGAGAGAGGGATGGAAGAAGAAAGACATAGAGAAAGAAGCAGAGAGAGAGAAAGGGAGTGACAAGGGAGAGATGTAGAGAGTATGTGTATGTTTGGGGTGAGATAGAGAGACAAATAAGGAGAGATGGAGAGAGATATAGATATAGATGGAGGGGGGAGAGGGAAGAAAATGTATTACACTAGATGCATTGATTTTAACATACATGGTGACTTCTAATACTATTTGATTTCTTTCACTAGATGCATCTATTTCAATGTAGATGTTGATTTTTAATGATATTTGATTTCTTGCATTAGATGCATTGTTTCAATGATTTTTTCTAATTCTATTTGATTATTTGAACTAGATGCATTGATTTCAATATAGATGGTTATTTATAGGCCTATTTGATTGCTCGCACTAGATGCAGTGATTTCATTGTAGATGGTGATTTATAATCCTATTTGATTGCTTGCACTAGATGCATTGATTTCAATGTAAATGTTGATTTCTATTGATATTTGATTGTTTGCACTAGATGCATTGATTTCAATGTAAATGTGATTTCTAATCCTATTTGATTGCTTGCACTAGATGCATTGATTTCGGTGTAGATGTTGATTTCTAATTATATTTGATTGCTTGCATTAGATGCATTAACTTGAGTGTAGATGTTGATTTTTGATTTGATGTAACTGGAAGTAAGATGGTACATTAATTTTAAAGTGATTGGACTAACAATGTGATTGATTTTAGTGTAAGCACAAAAAAATTATTGACAATGTGCATTGATTTTTTTGTTATAGTAATTCAACCTAATAATATTGGAGCACAAGAGAGAAAATGTAAGATGTTTACTACAACAGCTCAAGCTAAAGATTTTAATGGTTCACGATTTCAACTGCACTTTTCATATAATCGATATGAAAATATGGTAAAATTAACAAGGGTGACAATAAGAATAGTAGAGAAAATAGTTGAGATTGATCAAGGAAAGCAACATAGACTAAAGCAAAGAACATAATTATATGGTCATTTCAGGAAAAGAAAACATGGTGTAAGTTTCAAAGTATGAAGTTTATCTCAAACATATACATAATAATGATAATATAAAAATATGACATTGTTGCCCTCACTTAGAACCAGCCCAGATCCATCTAACTCTAGATCTATCATGCATTGAGAAGGATCGAATTCCTTGAGGTGCAAACCTTTCCTCAAATTATACACTCCAAAAATAAGGTTTGCAACTCAAGGGATTTGATCCCTCTCGGCACATGATAGATCTGGAGTTAGATGGATCTAAGATGGTTTCTTTACAATGGGATGTTATATCTATCTATAGTAGGATGTTATTATTAGGATTGAAGAACAATTTATTGGCAACGAGATGTTATATCTACTTATAGTGAGATGGTATATCAATGTTGTGAGAAGTTGGATCATGTTTGGACCGCCATCGAAATAGTTTAATTCTCCAAAAATGGCTTCCATCCTCTCTCCCAAAATTAGTTTTAAATTTTAGTGGTGAACTTGATGACCATGTTAGTTTGATAAATATTGCATGTGAAATATCTAGAACATAACTTGAAATAAGCCCTAGGGTTAGTTCGATTTCCCCATCCTTAAAGCACCTTTGTTATTAAGAGGACACAGGTTCAATTCCCTTTACACTCTCGGGATCAGCACTCTCTACACTCTCGAGATCAGCGTCGTGGTTGAGCCAGAGAAAAATAGCTCCTTAGATTGGATCTACCTAATACAAATATTCAAAGGTGATGACAAATCTCTGAAATCCAATAAACCAAAAAAAATACAACCAAAATTTCGATATGGGTGTTGTCAAACTTGTTATTATCCTTCCTGAAATGAATGATGCATAATTTAATCATGGCATTCTCAACAAAGAAAGAGGTCGAGATCTATTGTCAAACTTGTTATTATCATTCCGGAAATGAAGGAAGCACAATTTAATTATGGCATTCCCAACAAAGAAAGAGGTCGCCTTGACACAGATATTTGAATTGAACGAGCTACATCCTGACAAATTTATCACATCATTTTTATTTCAATACACAAGAAAGGACGATAAAACAAGGTTGTTGGCATTAAAGAAATTTGAATAAAGGATGAGTTGTATATGATATTTAGATGGTTATCTCCAACCCCAGCCAATGGGCTTGAAGATACCCAACAAAATACTAAAGAGCCTAGGACCACTCCAATAACCCAGACATTTTCTTTCAACCCCCAATCGCAACAATCATTAACCATGAAATCCAGGTGACCCTGATATGCCATCCACTAGAAATAAAAGCAACGAGTAACAAAAACCACTCCAGGGCTCTACCCTTCTACGAAATTAGAGAAAAGCATTGTGAAAACTACGAGAGTAGTCAAGAAAGATTATCAGAGTGCCTACCTACAGGGTCTCAGGTTCGAAATCCTCCTCCTGCTACCTCATTCAAGGTGTGAACCCTCCACACAGAACCCACCCAGAGGAAGAGCTAACTCCAACTTACAAGCTCACCCAGATTCTAGACTTTGCATGCTTTCCTACCAACATCTCCACATGAAATTCCCATCTTGCAAACAAAATCCTTTATTATTGTGAACCAAAGATGAAGAGGTATGCATAGGTTAGCAACCTATGCAGACTCTTCACTATCTCTACCACCTTCTCGTATGCCCATACCCCAAACTACAAACAAAAGTGTCACACTCATCATCCCATGTTTAAAACAATCCGCTACAATCTCAAAGCTTTGCAAGGGTTCATACTACATGTTTGTCATCCTCCACTTGTATTTCATTGTGATAGTCAATAAAACCTAGTCATTGCCCCTTCCTCCATATAACCATGTTCCTCCATCCATCAACGGGTAATTTCATCGACATTTCTATTTAAAATTATCCAAAATAATATATATATATTGTATAATAAAATTCATAAAATTGTATTTTAAAATTTCAATAAATTAAAAATTAAATTAAATTTATTATAATCATTAAAAAAAATATAATTCATTAACTATCTACGTATAAATTTTATTCAATAATTTTATAATTTATATATTTTCTAAATTTTAATATTAATTTATCAACTATATAATTTAAATTAATAAATTATTAATCTTAAATCATTAAATTTCTAAGTTATTAATCTATGAACCACAAAATAATAAACTTCTTAATTATTAAATTTTAAACTTTCTAATCATTATCTACATAAACACTTTATCTCGTAACTTCATCCATTTATTAGAAAATAACTTAGACTTTTTAACATAATTTATTAGAAAATATCTTCAACATGGTTCTATATTAAAGTGTTATTTTTTTGGTTTAATCCCTCAATGAGGGTTTGTAAATTTTAAAACTCTAAATCACAAAATAAAATCTATTCTTAAGATGGGTTCAAAACGCGCATGAATTTGATTTTTTGATTTTTTATTTATTTTTTTACAGAGATGATTAAAAGTTATTTAATCATTAATCTTAAATCATACTTTTCCATTTTTGAAAAATAAATAGTAATCTTGTTATAGGAAAAACCCTTTTCTAAACCATATATTTAACAAGATCGCATAGTTTAAGTGTGATTAAAGTTTTAAAATAAATTAAGATCTATTTATAAGGAATAATGATTGAATTGATTTACAGTAATATTATTACAATGAGAAAGAAGTTGGTTATAAAATTAAATGGATTTAATTATTAGTTTTCAAAAAAAATTCGGAAGAGGAGAGGAAAATTATTCTTTACTTTCTTCCTGTAATAATATGTACTTCAAGAACTTTTTTCATTAACCCAACCATAACGTCCATTCATTCTTATCGACTTTAAACACTAAATTTGCTAACTCATTTTAATTTTTTCTAATTTTTCCATTTAATATCACTTAACCTTATTACAAGGTTTAGTATTAGCCATTTTTCTTTTTCGTAAACTTTCAAAGTAATTTATATATATATATATATATAATATTTTTAATTATATTGCTAAACTGTTCTTATTTCAATTTAAGGTTGATGAAAATTTATTAATTTTTTGTTATTTTTTTAATCCAGGAATTAAATTGGTTTTCAAGGGAATTTGTTCAGTATATGATTAGCCTTAGTGCTTATTAATGGTTGTAGTGTATTAAAGAGTTTGTTAGGTTGCATTGACTTTTGCATGGTATACGTAGAAGCAATAGGAAAATCCTATTTAACTTTCCAAATTAAAAGAATCACTGTAACCTTTCTCTTTTTTCTTTTTTCTTTTTTACATTTCTTGCGATTGGTAAATAAAATCCAAAGAAGAGGAAAAATGTACATCGAATAGTGGAAACTTGAAATCTTTAGGAAGAAGCTACCCTGCAAGCACGTTACCAATGAGCATATTATATTCATATAACAATTGTAACCGCAAAAAACATACAAATATATATATCACAAGCAGATAAACTTCTCGGCACAGATTGGTGCATATAAGAATTAAAAGAAAGGTGAAATGAAGAGCCACCAATATTGTATATTGGAAAAACATAACCTAAACATGAACCCAGTACCTCAAATATTATACATTTGGAAAATAACAAAACTTAAACATGACGAGTGCCCCAAATATTACATATTTGATATAACAGAACTTAAATATGACCCAACTTCTCGTATGCATCAAACACAGAACTCAGGTAGGTGCAGAAGAGAGAATACCTAATTAAATAGTAGCTAAAAAAAAGCATTGAGATAGTCGTGGCTACAAGCTTCACATGCCAAACAACAAAACACCTAGAAGTGTCGCAGAGAAGGGACTCAGGCCTTTTATCAAGTTTCCAAAAATTGGCAGCATAAAACCCTGAAACAATTTAAAAGGAGACTGAACGAATAAACTAAAAGACAGTAAAGGCTTCCATCAAAAAAAATTTGAAAGAACAAAGTTTTGTGTAAACATCTCAAACAAAGGCAATTTACCTGTTATCATAATGATTCTCTACAGTAGGATCAATATCAGACCAAACCCTTGGTCCAGAATTTAAACAGGCCACTTACACCATTATGGATATGGAAAACCATCAGCATAATACTCCAATTGTTCGAGAACATTAAGCACCGAATCAATCATTCAATTCCCTACTCTGTTAATTTGTAAAAATGCGGCTAGACATGACATACCTGTAATCCATTAGACAACTGGAGAGGTTGGAAGCAGGTTCTGCGAAACCCACTATGGTGATCTCTGAGCACCTCATGACTGCTTCCATGTGACTTGCAAACTAGAATCGACAACATGTCAAATGAAAGCCAGCAGTCAATGAACTAAATGTAAATATCAAGAAAAATTATCCATATAACTTGCTTGGTTCTTGCTACACCCGGGAAGCGAGGCCATCTACCTCGGGAGTCTTTGCCAGAGCCATGATATCCTTGGCGCTACACAAATCCTCAAGAAGAAAAACCCTGGTAACAGAGCCAAACTCACCTGAAGCAAAACCCTGGTAGTAGAGTTAAGAGCCAAAGAACAAAGGTGAATAATGAATCACATCGCCAGCAAAAAGAGCGTTGAAGATTTCCAAAATGAAACATAGCCATCGGATCGGAGCTCGAGCTTCCACACTGTCAATGAAGTGAGAGGAACGAGGTAAGGAGTATAGTTGGTGGGCAACTGGGTGAATGGATGAAGCCTGCTCTTGCCACGACTCCATGGCATAGCATAACCATTAATACATAATAAATTTGCAAACCAAATCCGTGTGTAACTAGAGCCGAGAATGATTTGAATATAAAAAGAAAATCACTTGTGCATTATATCCCTGTCAGATCTCGATTATTCGAAGGAATTATTGCATACAGAAGTCAGACTAATTCTCATACTCAAGCACAATACATTATAGCCAATACATTATAAATATTTTATACCATGTCGTAAATCTTTCATGCCTTAATCGAAATTACAATTAGCGACTTTTTTTTATATTTTTGATATTTATGTGAATATGGAGGTGTGACAAGTGGTATGAGGGCCAAGGTTACCAAACTAAGGCCTCTACAGCCAAACAGATAAGTAAATGCAATTATTGTTAACCGATAGTCTTGTGCATGTACTTCAAAAGAAGAACAAGAGAAGGAAAGACATCGCTCCTCACAGAAACATGATAGGCCTAGGACCTGCAACTTTTCTTGAAACCAACCCTGAAGTATGGGTACAATTAGGACAAGAACCTTGCAACACCAATCCTACAATATTTTGAGATTGTGCATGAATTAAAGAACGAAATGGCCCAACTACGGGCAGATAATGAAAGGCTAATGTTGGAACAAGAAAAGATTATGAAAAGCCTGTCAGATAAGCAAAATCAATGTCAACCGATTCCCAACGCAAAACATGGACATATGTTAGGAGAACAAGATTATGAAACTGAGTATGTGGAAACAAAGGGAGGGGAAGAAAATCAAGAGGAAAATTCAAATAATGCCTCCAAGCATAAAACACAGAAGAGGCAGAGGACAGAACTATAAGGGGAGTTTCAAAAAATAAAGCTGCCACTCTTTGACGGGGAACTAGAGGAGGCAGCTGAAGCCTAGCTTATTAACATGAATAAATATTTTCAGCTATATGAATATGACCACAACTTAAAGGCTCGTTTGGCCATTTTCCAGCTGCAAGGAAAGGCCACCTTATGGTGGGAAGAGGTAAAAATTGTCTGAGGGGTAAATGAACAAAATATAACCTGGGAAAAGTTTCAAAGATACTTTAAAGAAATATATTTAACTAAGTGATTCTACGATGAGAAGGCAAAAGAGTTTCATGACTTGTGGCTCGGACAACAAACAATGGATGAGTTTATTACCAGATTTACCTCCTTACTTCGTTATGTTACTTACATATGAGAAGAGAAGGCAAAAGTACAT
This sequence comes from Pinus taeda, assembly GCA_000404065.3. Taxonomy (NCBI): domain Eukaryota; kingdom Viridiplantae; phylum Streptophyta; class Pinopsida; order Pinales; family Pinaceae; genus Pinus; species Pinus taeda. The sequence goes on from APFE030777227.1 coordinate 299,915, forward strand.
TGATTTGTCAGTAGTTTACCATTGTTCACGAAGAAGCGAATTGAGTTCGATAACCTAAAAACAATGGATGAAGTCATACAGAAGGCAAGGATATGCTATCAACAAAGAAAACAATAAAAGCTATGGGAAAGAAATGGAATGACAAGAAGGGAAATAAGTTTGCTGCTGGAAATAAGGGAAATCAAGGCAATATCAGAAAAGGACCTCCCAAGTGTCAGATTAACAGAAATATGCATAGAAATCAGTGCAGATTTAGAGCTCCCCATGAACCCAAACCCAGTGAGCAATCAGGTAGAACTGAAATCGAAGCAACAACTAGACTCCTAGTACAATGTTGGGGATGTGGAGGGCCACATTACATCAAGAATTGTCCTAACCACAAAGGCACTAAACAGATTTTGCAGATTCATGAGGCATCTACGGTAGGAGATGTAGCCCGAAGTATTCCAAAAGTCAATGCGCCCTTGAAGATCATCAGGCAGAATACTAGCCAACTATGGTGGAATTCAAAGGTAAAATATTTGATCATACTGTATCTGTCTCAATTGATCCTGGAGCTACGTTAAGTTATGTTAGTCCTAAGATAGTTGAGCAATGTAATTTACAAATTGTCAAGTTTAAAAAACCCTGGTTAGTACAGCTAGCAACAGGGGCAAAGACACATGTGTTGGCCAAGGTCAATAGCTGTCCTTTGGAAATAGCAGGTCAGCCTTTGGTGACAGATCTAAACATACTTCCCCTAGGATCTTATGATGTCTTGATAGGCATGGACTAGCTGGAAAAGCGATGGTCTGTTATAAACTGCAAAACAAAAAATATCTGTTATATGAATTAGCAAGGAGACAAATAAAGGATACAAGGCATTTTGAGACCACTAAAATTACAGCCAATAACCGCCTCTCAATTGGCAAAATGCATCAGAAAAGGATGCCACATTTATGCTATTCAGGTTGGTTATGCCAACTCAAAGGACAAGTCTATTTCCCTGGAAATTATCCCTATCATAAAGAATTTTACAGATGTATTTCCTTAAGAAATACTAGGGCTGCCTCCAAAGAGAGACATAGATTTCACCATTGAACTGGTGCCAGGAGTAGCCCCGGTGTCCTGAGCTCCTTATCGTATAGGACACCAAAATTGACGGAACTAAAAATTCAATTACAGGAGTTGTTGGATAAAAATTACATCTGCCCTAGTGTGTCGCCTTGGGGAGCCCCTGTACTATTTGTAAAAAAGAAGGATGGGACCCTACGTATGTGTATGGACTATCGTCAGCTAAATAAGTTGACTATTAAGAACAAGTACCCTTTGCCTCGCATAGATGAACTATTTGATCAAGTGAAAGGGGTGACGATATTTTCAAAAATTGATCTACGATCAGGATACCACCAAATCAGTATCAGGGAGGAAGACATGGATAAAACCACTTTTAGCACCCGCTATGGACACTACGAGTTTGTAGTGTTACCCTTTAGGCTAACCAATACCCCTGTGACCTTTATGTGTCTAATGAACAATATATTTCATCAGTATTTAGATTCGTCTACATGTTAGACTAATCTCATCAAAATATATCTATAATAATAACAATAGTTTATGATAAAAAGTGGACTATGTTATCAAATAATTTATTTTTTTCTTATAAATTATTTGAAATAATAATGTTTATGTAAAATTAGTAGTATAAAAATTAAAAATTTAATGGCATGATGTTTTATGATTTTCAATTTGGTTAAAAATCTATTAAAATATCTTTAAAAATTTAAAGTAAAATTAAAATCATGTTCATATATTACATTTAAAAACAAACAAAATTATGATGATGATGATTAACGTCCACTGAGACCAAATTGGTCTATCGGACCTACAATTTTCTTAATTTTTACTTGTCTGGCTCCTCGTCTTTCTTGGCGAGATTGGTGTTGTAGCTTTCTTTCTTTTCTCTACGGTCTTCCAACTTCCTTTGTCTTGCATCTCCTTCATCTCTTCTGGTTCTTGGGACATTGGTGTCTTAGCTTCACGATCTATAGTCGGAGAAGTTTGGTTTAGGAGATCTGTTTTGCTGTTAAATGAAGATTTATTTTCTGCAGCATTCAAATCCTCATAATTGTTGATTTGTAGGGGCGGGCTTTCTCCTTGCTTGCTTTGAGAGTTGTTTCCTTCTTCCTTGATTTCTTGTGACTCAGAGTTTTCTCTAGAATAATCTTCTTTGATGACAGTGTAGTGTTCTTTTTGTGCTCCTTCCCACCATGTAGATCTGTGGTAGTTTTTTCTAGCAAAATTTTTCTCAGAGGCTTTTGGGCAATTTTTGGCTAGATGCCCCGTCTCAAGGCACGATCGACATCTGAAGAGGACACTTTCATAATCAAGCTTCTGGTTCCACACATAGTCTTTACTTGTTAGGTTTATTTCAGCTGGGAATCTGGCGCTGAAATCCATTTCCACACAAATGCGTGCATAGGAGGTTCTGGCATATTCCTTTGTTTCTGGGCACCTGCAGTAAAATTTCCCAATTGCATTTCCGATGGCTTTTAGCGAGGAGAGATTCCAGAGATGCAGGGGTAGGCTTGGCAATCTCACCTAAATTGGTGCTGAGGTTATCACTGCTATAGAGGGATCGAATGATGGGTTCCATGGCTTCATGAATAGGCCTGATTTTTCCCAAAACCAGGGGCCGGAATCTAGAATACATTGTCTGCTTTTAGGATTTTCAAAATCTACTATAAAGAAACCTCTAGCACAGGGGTAGATATTAATTTCATCAGAAATGATAGGCTTCCATACCTCCGAGATCCAATTGTGGAGTGCTATCAGCCACGGCCAAAAACCATTGAACCGACAAATTAGGGCACTTTCGGAGAACTTCAAAGCTTCATTGAGTGAGTCCTGGACCACTTGGATAGTGGGAGCTGGGGCTTCACTCACGATATGGGCAGGAGATTGCCCTCCAGAGGCGGATGAGCCACCAGTTATTTTTGCGAAGCTCGGGGCCATATTTTACGCAGATCTGCACCAGATCGAAAGCCAAACCGCAGATTTGAAAACCACAGACACTGAAGAGATACAATCCTCAGCTCAAATCGCAGATCGTGAATCGGAAGAGATCTAACACCACCGCAGAGCTGAGATATCGCAAGGAGCTGCGCAGATCGCAGATCTGAAGAGATCTAACACCGCCGGAGCTGACGCAAGGAGCTGCGCAGCTATGAAGAACCGCAGACGAAGAGAATTCACCGAAGACGAGGAGAATTCACCAAAAAAAACCGGGAGTTTTCTCCGAAGAGAATTCACCGAAGAACCAGGAGTTTACACCGCAGGAGCTGCGCAGATCTGAAAAACCTCAGACGAAGAGAATTCACCGAAGACGAGGAGAATTCACCGAAGAACCGGGAGTTTTCACCGAAGAGAATTCACCGTAGAAGAGAATTCACGGAAGAACCGGGAGTTTACACCGCAGGAACTGCGCAGATCTGAATTTACAGTTATGTTCTGAATTATGTTCACTTATGTTCGCAAGGAGCTGCGTAGATCGCAGATCTGAAGAGATCTAACACCACTGGAGCTGACGCAAGGAACCCCAAGCCGCAGCAGTAACACCGAAGACGCAAGGAACCGCAAGCTGCAGCAGTAACACCGAAGCCGCAGAAGGATCGCCGCAGAAGGCCGCAGGAGGATCGCCGCAGAAGGCCGCATTGGCAATCGAGACTCATGTGAAGTGGATGAAAGCTCAGTATGATAGAAATGTGACCCCTCAAAATTTTTCGGAAGGTGACCTAGTGCTTTTATATGATCAAGCCAACGATAAACTAGGTGCTGGAAAATTCGTCCCTATGTGGCATGGGCCCTACATTGTCAAGCGAAAGCTAGCAAAGGGGGCATATGAGCTAGTTGTTTTTGATGGGGACTCTTTGGGTAAACCCAGAAATGGACTTTACCTGAAGAGGTATTATGCTTAAGTGTGGGGTATGGAGAATCATTAGTTTAGATTAGATTTTTTCTGTCTAGTTAAGGTCTTCTTTCTAGCTTGCCATGTTTGTTAGTCTTAGACGGTGTGCTGTAGCTTAGAGAGTGTGTTTTTTCGTCATTTTATTCTGGCTGTATCTTGGTTTTACTCTGGATATTCAGATGTCGATGCCTCTCAAACCATACATTGGATTTGCTGATGGCGCTTGTCGTAATACACGGAATATTCTTCCGCAGCTTGGTTATCTATTCGCCCTCTGACGAGTTAGTTGCCATGCATGGGGTGAGCCTCGATCAAACAACAAACAACATTGCAGAATACAGTGCAGTGATTGAGTTATTGTCTGAATATATTTCATTCAGGATTCGACGTTTGATTGTGAGGTTGGATTCGGAACTCGTTGTATTACAGCTTAATAGATTTTATGCCATTAGAATCCTGTGTTATTAAGATTGTTTTTGAGAGTGCGTCTCTTGGAACGTGAGTTTGATTACATTGAATATCAGCATATTCCAAGGTCTCTAAATACATTAGCAGATGCAATTGCTTCTCGAGTATTAGACAGACATTTGAGATAATTGTAAATTCAAAAACATT
>APFE030777237.1:0-25999 GCA_000404065.3 Pinus taeda
AAATTAGAAACTCCTTTTACAATGGTCTTGTACTGGAGCAGTCCTTTACCAGTACGCAGGCTGTAACCTGCAGAGAGCTACAATTCTCTCTCGTTTTCCAGTCTCTCCTGGAAGGGAGCTACAACCCCCTACTTCTTTTCTTTCAAGGACCACTTTTCATAAATTTTCAAACTGGATCCATAAATATCAAATGATCATCAAGTACCAGTAATTCACCCAGATAACCAGATCCATAATAACAGAAAACTAAACCCAGAACACCTTCTGTGGCATCTCCTGTGGCGCCTCCTGCGGGGTCTCCTGCGGCGCCTCCTGCGGCGTCTCCTGCGGCGCCTCCTGTGGTGTCTCCTGCGGCGCCTCCTGTGGACTCTCCTGTGGCGCCTCCTATGGCGTCTCCTGTGGCGCCTTCTACGGCGTCTCCTGTGGCGCCTTCTATGGCGTCTCCTACAACGCCTCCTGTGGCATCTCCTGCGGCGCCTTCTATGGCGTCTCCTGCGGTGCCTTCTGTGGCATCTCCTGTGGCGCCTTCTGTGGCGTCTCCTGTGGCACCTTCTGCGGCGTCTCCTATGGCGCCTTCTGTGACGTCTCCTACGGCGCCTCCTATGGCGTCTCCTGCGACGCCTCCTGCGACGCCTCCTGCGGCGCGTCCTTCGGCGCCTCCTGCGGCGCCTCCTGTGGCGCCTCCTACGGCACCTCCGCACTTCAGCAGCTGCAGCACTCGAGAGATCACCCTTCACAGATTCGCTTTCCACTTCACTTTCATATAGATCGAGCTTTTGAAACAATAACCCAATATTTCAGATCTTAAGATATTCAACCCAAAAGCATATCCAAGACAAATGATCTCCTTCGCTTTATATAGGCAAGCTCTTCCTCAAATCATGGACCAATACCATGGGCCAAAACCATAGCAAACCAATACCATCAACTCAATACTAGGGATCAACACGTCTGTCAAGATGCCATGGTCCAAAAACCATAGGTTTAAATTCCAAGGACTAACTACCATGGACCAAAGGTAAGTTTTCCCACATGAAATAAATTTCTCTGCATAAAATTCTGTGAACTTTTCTCCTGCGTACTTCTTAATTCTCATCATATTGAGAGCCATGCCATGGGTGTTGCCATTAAGTACAACATCTGTAACATATAACCATACCAGAAACATAATGCCAACACTGTTTGTCAGCCAGATCATAGTCCCTCCGTAATTCGACCACTTGATTAGTGATCTTATCACTCATCTCGCAATAGTAACTCCATTGTGATATCTTTTGTCCCAACACTTCTTGTTGTTGCAGTAGTTGTTCCTTCAATAGATTCTGAAATAAACTCTGTAAGCTTAGGCTCGTCTTTATGCATCTCTTGTAAATTTTGCAATTGTTTTCCTTTCTCGTCCAGACTTCTTTGATAACCTATTTGCATTTGCTGAAAATATTCCTGCAACTTTTCAAGTTGTTTGTGTGCCTTATTATTAGAATTGGCCTATTACAATTGTTGTTGCAGTAACTGTATTTCATCTTCTTGTTCTTTTAACAATTGTTGTGCTTCTGATGCTTTGTCAATAGTCGCAGAAGCATATGCTCCTACGATCTGCGACAGTTTAGTGAGATTTTCAGTTGGATTACTGTTGGGGTCTTTCCATAAGACATCCAATTGCTCAGCGTCTTGATGCAGTGTATTTTCCAGCTTTCTTTTCTTTCTCTGTCTCCTCACTACTGCCTTATGTTGAGGATTATAAAAGATGTCCAGAGGAGGAATTTCTTCTATATTAAGTACAAGCTCTGAAGATGGAGTGATAGGAGCATGTTCTTTTTCTGAGATATTGCTGACCATGATTGGGATTACTCCTCCTGCAATCTGAGTATTGCTTGTAGGTGTTTTTGGGATCTGCCCTTCAAGATTGATCATTTCATTGAAGGTTTCCCATTCCTTATCCAGCTCGGTTATGACAGGTGGAAATTTGGTAATGAGAGAGGGAGGATCTTTTTGCGAGTAGGTAATAACTTGATGTTGCTGAATTTCCATTGATTGAGCCGTGTCTTTAGCTACCTCTTCACTCTTATTTTGGTCGTTCCCAGATCTTTTATAATGTCCAGATATTTCTTGCGCAGATTTAGATTTAGATCTGGAACTGCTTGAATTTCCACTGAGGCTAATGCTTGGAGTTGGCTCTCTAGCAGGTAATCATAGCTTTTCTAAAGGAATAGTGGCCAATCTTCTTCCCCTGTATACCTTGAAATTTTGAAAGTCTTCTGGAGATAATTGTGATTGGGCTTCCCGCAAAATTTCTTGAAGCGAGTCTTTATTTTGGAATAAGTCATCAAGTAAATCCTTCTTTCCAAAGAATACTTTCACCTTGACTGTAGTTGTGAAATTCTAAGAGATTTCATTTAGGTCAAATGGTCTTACCGGATTTTAAATAACTACAGACATGTTATATTTTTTATTTCTGTAAACGCATGACCTACATCGAACAATGAAAAGGCCCCAAAAACCACAGGAAACTGCAGCCATATGGCCTTCTTCTTGTCCTTTAAATCCTTTGTTAGGCTGCCTTCTGAACAGGTTTGATATGCAATTTCTCAAGCCAGAAGTTTATCGGGAATATACAAAGGTAAAACATGAGGGGGGACAATGCTTCTAAATACTCTAACATAAGTGAATAATTCCTCCCCGAACCATCTTGCGATGGGGATGATATCTATCTGTGCCTCAGGTGAGCACCTCGGGGGGGTCTTTATTATATAACATTCTATACAATGGTAGGATAAGCCCGTGACAAATTTGGTAGAAATGGGGAATGAACTCGGAGTACCATAATATCTTATGATAAACGTGGATGGGTAATGGGTCCTGAGTTGTCCATTCCCAACCCATAAGAGGAAATTTAGCAACATAAAAAATTGAATCCATAACATATGCGGATAGGCAAAAGGGAGGATAGACCCTTTGAGACATGGATCCTTTAGACCGATAACTGAGAATAGCCTTGACTAGGTTATCAGAAAAGATCTTGGCCCAATCTATAATTATGGCATTTGTGGCAGCATCTATTAACAATAACCATTCAAATGAAAACTTATTGATATTTGGCTTCCCAAATAATCTAGAGAGCATGGCCGTAGCAAAACAATATGGGGAGGTGAGGGAACCGGTGCTGTACATACCAGTTTTGTCTTTTTTGAGCGGTTCATCTTTTCTGGACCAATCCTTGGTGGTATATGATAGGTTCGGGTTCTCTGCCATGAATTTTTCAATGAATTGCGTACTATAAGTTGCCTGCAGCTCAGGAAGATGATACATGAACTTTAAATCTTGTGCAAGGAATGATCCGATGAGCCCTTGTCCTTGAATCTCGAACTGTTTGTCTTTCATTTCCGCATTATCAAGTATCCACTTGATCATGTCCGTATATGGGAGAATTTTGGGCCTGGCTGTTATCCTATGTAGGAATGAGCATGCTAAATCTTCTAGAGATGCTTCTGAAGAACCTTGTGAGTCTGAGCCAGTGGTAACATTCATTATTTTGGGGTTTTCTTCTTCAAGCAATCTATACATGCCCTCCCATGTTGATATCCCTGCGTCTCTGTTGCAAGCCGTGTCTGTGTATAAAGGTACCATTCCTTTCATCTCAGAGCTCTAAGCTTTGTTCTTCTTTCCCATTTCTTCTTGCGTATTGCCTTGTATAGTCCTTTGTTCTCTGTCCCTGCGGCTCACAAGTGAAATGGAAATGACTGATCAAGAAAGGTGATGGGAGAGTTTTAAATGCAGCAGATACATCAAATATGTCACCTTACGTGAAATAATTCTTTGAAGAGCACGCGTCTATATTTCATTAATAACTGACAGCTGATCTTTTTATTATCATTTAAAGCGCATGATCTTGAGTCAGATTATGGTAAGTGGATTTTCTTAAATGGCGCGACAGAAAGATTCACGATGGAGTGATTTTGCGATTTGCTTCGTAACTTCGCAGATCGTGACATCGCATTATCGCGCTATCGCATTATCGCACCATCACGCTATTGCAAATATAACGTCGCAGAGCTGGTTTGGCTTAATATCGCAACCATCGTTTTGTCGCGATATCGCATCGTCGCAGATCGCAGAAGTCTTATGCTTGCCAAATTTCGTTAGCCTATTTCCTGCGATATGCGATATCGCGATTGGTGTCATCGGAAATCGGTAAATCTTGAAATTTTTTATTATTAGTTTTTCTATTGCGATGCGATAGCCAAATGATAGTACTTTACTATCATTTTACGATGTGGCTTGTTTCTTTTTTAAAGACCTTTTTCTTATTATAAACTTAGGTTTTTTTTAAAGTATTCAAAATATTTTCCTAAGCTTACGATGGTAACCTTATTTTGAAGAAAGACAATTCTTGCTTTTCCAAAAATTTAACTAAGGGTCCCCATTCATTTAGTATTCTGGAGGACACTTAAATGAAAAAAGGGGGGGTTGTTGCTGGCCACAACAGGACTTAAATTTATAAATAATACAGGATAAGATGTGCATTAACCATATACATGCATATGTAAACAAGTATACGAGAATATGGACGGAAACAAGAATAGCTTTATTAAGATGAAAAGTAGAAAGAGTATTACAACCATGTGCTCTCACCCAGCATCATCCTCCAACTAGGAAGCCCTTCTTCACCTCAAGCAAAGCTTAGATCACCCAACACTATGAATAAACACTAGAAAACCAACAGCACTTCTCTATAAGATACAAAATTCCAGCCTCTGGATCTCTATGATGAGGGATCCATATATAGATGATTAGTGTCCTCTCTCTGATAGTTCTTGCTTCCATTTGGAGAATTATTATCTCTTACTCATCCCTGGTCGAAAATAGAGAGGCAAGTGCCATAGGGGAAGCTTCTGGAAGATTCCATGATCTTCCACCTCACATTTTTGTCCCTGCCATTTGTCCATTCCCGACCATCGCACCCTACAGAGGAGCAAATCAGTAATGCATCGCACCTTGTACATGGGAAGGTGATATGCCATCGCACCCTACAGAGGAGAAAATCAGTATGCATCACACCTTGTAATTGGGAAAGGTGATACGCATCGCACCCTCTGCATTGAGCTTTCAGTATGGTCAATGTTTTGACCATTTATGAGCAGTTTTCAGTGGAGAACTTCTGGGAGATGATGTAATCAATTGACCTTGTGTCCTTTAGGTGTGAAGAAACACTTTTAGGGACTTTAGGAGCCCTCAGTTATATGGACATTTATGATTGGGGTTGAAGTGCCCAAAAATGTCTATAACAGTTGCCCCCTAAAGCATGAGGTCGTTAATCTTTCTGATGTCGGGTGAAATGCTTTACTATGAGGGTTCAATGTTTTTCCGAGCTAGGAGGTGACCTGTAATAAGATACAATAAAATACATTATTTTTACAACATTTTTTCATGATCTAGCTGAGGCAGGCATTCCCATGCTCCACTTTATAAAGTCATTTCCATGTACATAAGACAGACAATCGTCTCTGTGATTGACTGATGATATGGACACATCATCCTTTGATTTGGATGATCATCTATTCGACAATGATCTACACTTGATGTCTTTACATTCCTGAATATATTGCAGCTCGGATGGATGAAACTAGATCCGAGGTCTTCAAAACTCGATTAATCTTCACTCGGAGTACAAGTTGATCCATGTGAAAATTGTTCTGGAGTCGAACATGGAAAGACATCGCCTGATTACCATCCAATGATGTAAGATGTTAACAAGCGTGAGAGGAATCACCAATAATGACAATGAACCTCAAGGTACTACAGTACAATTCAAGTGGTGTGAAAAAGGCACTTGGCGTCGAACACCACGTAAAATCTCTCGGTCGAAGGCCATTGATTAAACCTGTCGCCGAAAGTGAGAAACTTGCCATTGAGGCATGCAAGCTTCAAAGTACTGGAATGGTTGTTCCTAAGTCAACTTCTTGGATAATGATCTGATGTTGATAAAAAGCGACTCATCATAGGAGGGCCTTAATGAATCCCACATCAAGGACATGGAACGAAGCAAATGATTTTGGAGGTGAAAACAAACTGACGATACATGGTTTAGGGTGGCGGTCATGAAGGAATGAGGCATGAATGTATTGTAGTGGGTGAGACATAGGTGAATTGTCTGAATGACTTCTCTTGAACATATCGGCGACACTGACGATGGATTGGTAGCATTAACCGTAAAATGGATGGTGTGACAGACCAATGGTGATGACCAGTGAATGGAACAACCCAACCTGGCATGGATGCGGAAGGAAACTGTCATGTTCAATAATGACTTGCTACCAATAAAATTTCTTCAAGTTTTATTCCAAAGTTTCCCCAGTCATTGCTGACCAGTACCTCTTTATTTTTTTCAAGCTTGAGGAGGATAACATATGCTTGTTCTATAATCCGCCCTTCGAGTGAACCTGTCACTATATTTAGTGACCCTAGCGACAATGAAACTTATTCTCATCCATTTGGATGCGTTTGTCGCTATTCAGTTTTAATGAGTTTAACGACAAAGATAACTCGGTCTATTTCAATTTTAGAGAGTCTGAAAGAAATGGAAAGGAGACTCCAAAGATTCTTTTTCGTTGTATAATCCCTTAAGTATGAAAAAGCATAAAATAATATAAAAGGGATGAATTTTTGATAGTTTTAACGAGCCGAACAAGACAAGCGCTCGATCGTTTTGTGTAATAATTCCTCAAGTCCAAAAAGATTAAAATCTAGAGGGATAGCACTTCTGATGCCTTTAACGAGCCGGTGAGGCCAATCGCTCAGTAAGCTTTTCATATTTCACGAGTCAGGTGAAAAGAGCTTAAAGAAGACTCGTTTTCAAGGAACGAGTTGTGGTTTCGGGTAGCAGTTGATTCCAGGTAAGATTTGGAATTTTCCAATCACTACAGTGTCACAAGGATGGGTAACAGAATCACTCTTCGCAGATGTTCCTCGAAGGGGTAAACAGTCATATGGGGGTGAATGATCAGCTAAAAATACAGTGGAGGTGATGGCGAGAACATTACCAAGGCTCAAAAGCTGGCGATAAGGCATTCATAATGTTTATTTACTGGTACATTTTTTAATGAGCTTAAACACTGGGGGAAACATTTGCTCATGACTTATGTTTATTTTGTAATGAGCTTGAACTATGCTCTATAACTGCTCGTGGAGAGTTTATTTTTTAACAAGCTCGAACTCTGCGACAACATTGCTCACCAGTCGTATGATAATAATGTCTCATTTGAGATGTTATTTTGAAGTGACTTACATCTCTCAAGCTTTACCACAGATCCTTTCTTTATGCAAGTTAGAAAATGACTGGACTTACCGGTTTAAAGGGTTAGAGGTCCAACAAATTTAAAAAATAAATAGCCGCTCTTCACTTGCACAGGGAAAGGTTTGCATGCCCCCAGGTATAGCGAAAAATTTCCAGGCTATGAAGAAATATCTATCGACGTAGCAGATAAAATGCTTCCTCGGCGATGTCTATCGAAACAGACAAAGGTGAATGGCGCAGACGCATTCCACTCACATAACTTTAACGAAGGTATCTTATTCCAGCATGTTCCCATTTTCCTGTGAGGACGGGTTTGCTAGACTAGTCATATATCGCTCGCGGAAATACACTCTATACCTAAGGTTTTCCTACTGAAACAGACCAGGGTGCATGCCCCGTGTGTTTCAGTCACACCTTCCTGAATCACTCGCGCTCATCAGGTGGATAGAATGGAGATCGATGAGACATTTCTTGTGTGAAAAGACCATTTAGGGATGGCATTTGACTATTTGTGATGTGTGAACTAGGGAATGACATTTGGTCTACGAGCTTGACCATTCTCCCTTCGTACAGAAAACACATTACTCTAAAGAGTGAGGAGACGATGGTTCCCATGAAATAAATATAGTCATGTCCAAAGAGTAGATTATAATCTAAAGGTTCTTGAACTACCATAATATTCATGTGAACAGTTTTCCTTCTCAAAGTAATGGGCACATTTGGAAGGATCCCTAAAGGTCGACTGGTTCCCTTGTCGACGCTTGTCAGATTCCGCATTTCAAGAAAAAGTGATGGTGAACCAAGCGCTTTCCAAGTAGTTGAGGAAATAATACTCACAGAAGCCCCTTCATCAATGATGGTACCAACCATGACCATTCTGTAAGCTTGTACAATGATTCTGAATGGTACACTGGCTGGTAAACAGGGTCTGCCTAGTATATTCCAGTCGAAGGAAATGACTTTGTTTCTTGGTGGTGGGACCGAATAGACGGCCCGATATGACTCTGATGAACTTCCTTCCTGTGATAAAGAAACATGAGGACTGCCATCAAGTTCATCGAAGTCTGTATTGATGAAAAGAATTTGAACGGTGTCATTCTCTTTCTCTTCAATGACGGTATCATTCGAAGATGAACACTCCGAAGGCAAGACCGGGTCAACTGCTGTATCGAACCTTTGAATTTCATCTGGTATGGATTCACAGGGTTCATTTTCAATGATAGATGCTTCAGCCGACCACAATGACAGGCCAACTAGATTTTCAACTAGTAGAGGACTTGGCAAGAGTTTTTTATATCCAGGAGGAAGTCGTAGCGGTGAAACCGAAAGATCATCTAAAACTCTTTTAGCCTCGTCAAGGAAGGGACAATGGTGGATGGCGTGATTTCCTTCACACAACTTACAAGGAAATTTGGGATTCCTTCTTTGTCCATGTGCTTCACTTTCACTGGTTGATGGTGAGCATTCAACATGATCGCCAGGGGTTGACACTACTAGATTGTGCAAACGAGGAGACTAGTCCCTTAAGATCTGAGGGATGCAGGGACAATCTCGGTGATAGTGGTCTCCATTGCGAATGACACAAGGAGATTTAGGTTTTGACTATGCAGTGTGAGAATTTTCACTAGACGACGCTTGGTTGCCCCTTTCGATTTTGGTTCCTTTTTCTTCTTTTCCTTTTTCTCTTTCTTCTTCTTCTTCTTCTCAGTTACCTGATTTTTAACTTTATCAGCTTTATCAAGCGAAGAGGAAGGAGGAGAGGGAGAATCAGACGAAGTAGAAGGTTGGGGGGCAACTTTAGTGTCGTTTAGTTGTGGATTAGACTATTAAGGAATTACGGGATTCTGAACGACAGAGGTAGAGAAGAGCCAAACAGGAAAACCAATTGTCAATCCTGGAAAAGACAAAGTGGCCATATGGGGTGCACCAACATCTCCCCAAGAGGAGAAGGGACTAGGATTTCCTCCAAGGGGAAATCCTTGGTTGGTAGACTCCATTTTCTCAACCTAAAGACCAACATGGGAATTTGTGACATTATTCTGATTAAAATAATTTTTTAGATGCTTTGAGACAACTTGTTTTTTAAATTTTAAAGAGTCAAGAAAAAAAAAATATGACTCTAGTCGCCTTCGATTTTTATTGAGCCTGAAGTGACAAGTGCTCAGAGGACCTTTTCCTTTAAGGAGTCTGAAAAGGAGAAAAATGGACTTCTCTAGAGATCTAGGTAGAGAGGATTACCAAACCAATCGCAGAACTGCAGAATACTTTTTACGGTACGGTGGTCAATCTTCCAGAATGCTGTGTTCAGTGCATTGCAATCGATAGGGCGGTAGACACGGCTTCCTAAGGATAAAGGATGCAGCCTGTTGTGGTCTCCTAATATATACTCGACGGTACGTGGGAGCATGAGTCTGTACTGGCACTTGCCATCTCAGAGTGGAGGAATCACCCAACCAACACTGAAAGCAACAATTACTAGGTTTTATGACGCCGGAATACGTCTCTAGCCTAGACCTCTAGATGTTGTTCATTAAGTTCGAAAGCGTTGTTAGATTCATTGAATTTATTTTACGTTGATCTTGCTTAACAATTTGCCTTTCAAGTTCACCACGTGATGTATATATAATTCGTAAAATGCAATCTAAGATGATAAACAAACGTTTGATCTTATTTCAACAATGAAAACCCTAGCTACTAAAGGGAAGAAAGTCAAGAATATTTTCTTCACAGAGCACAAAGCACATGCTAAATGCACAGTCCTAAATCAAGCCAAGAAATCAAAAATGAAAATGCACATGCATGTATTTGTTTTCAGCCTTCTTAATGTGTGAATGACGTTAAGAAAGCTATGTGCAAAACTGAATTACTTTTAAAGTGACAGTACTCAAGAAAATTCTTTTTCAAAACAAAGTGAAAGCAAGAGAGACACTTTGCGATTTTGAAATGGAAATTGCTTTTTGACACTTTAAAACTAATAATTCAAATCCTATGCAATAGTAATTGTATAATCGACTATCAAGAACAAAGGGATTGCTTTCTAAAACTAAAAATGACAGCTACAACACTTTCAGATCTAGAGACGACAGTTCGACTATGCTACTTCTTACAAGAGAGAACTAAGAATGATGCACAATACATAAAAACATTTATAGTTCTTTTCTCTAAGGAGGTGGAATAATGCAAGAGAAGGGGGATTTTCACAAAAGTACACTAACTACAGATAGAAAAACTCCTGAATAGGACTGAAAAGAAAAATCCACAGTCTGAGGGTAAAGTTAACCCTCCCTGACCATCGCACTAGTTACACAGTGAATTCAGTATGCAGTGCACCTACTGCACTAGGGAAGTGCGATGCATACATACTGCCTTGAGGGCAAGGTGCGATGGTAGCAGTGCAAGAATTTGAATGGGATTTCACTCACAGTTTGCAATCTAGTTTAGGTGTTCAGGCCGAATAAGTAAAGATCAGTGTATGTAAAACACAGGGGTGATCTAAGAGGTTACTAGAGCCACCTCTTAGGGAAATTAGATTGCTTGCAGATCTATTGTTTAATTCATAAAAAAAACCTAGAGATAGACTGAAGCAGCATTGATCTACTTTGCATTTGTATAACAAACGCAGTTCGAAGGCTAGCTGGCTTGACTTCAGGCTCCGTTTGTAAGTTTATAAAAGAAACAAGGATAGATATACTAACAAGTAAACTAGTTGCTCCCCAGCCGAGTCGCCATTTTGTTATCCAGGAATAGTGTCCACTCGGATGCTACTATTCCCACTAAGATGGGTGGCTATCTTAGAAACAAACAATCAAAGTCTACTATTGTTTCCTTTTATGAAAATAGATGAGAGGAGAACCAAAAAGACCAACCTGAGTCTTGCGTTTGATTTCCTCTCCTTCTTAATAGAGCTTCGCCGCTTCTTCTTTGTCTCCCATCTTCAAAAGAACCTGTGGAATTACAACAACATACTACTATCCAATAAAAAAGGATCTAAATTCATAAATAATACAGGATCAGATGTGCATTTACCATATACATGCATATGTAAACAAGTATACAAGAATATGGAAGGAAACAAGAATAGCTTTATTAATATGAAAAGTAGCAAGAGGATTACAACCATGTTCTCTGACCCAGCATCATCCTCCAGCTAGGAAGCCCTTCTTCACCTCTAGAAAAGCTTAGATCACCCAACACTATGAATGTACACCAGAAAACCAACAACACTTCTCTATAAGATACACAATTCTAGCCTCTGGATCTCTGTGATGAGGGATCCATATATAGATGATTACAGAGAGGTGAGTCATCTTCTGGGATATTTATTAGTGTCCTCTCTCTGATAGTTCCTACTTCCACTTGGAGAATGATGATCTCTTACTCATCCCTGGTAAAAAATAGAGAGGAAAGTGTCAAAGGGGAAGCTTCTGGAATATTCCATGATCTTCCACCTCGCATTTTTGTCCCTGCCATTTATCCATTCGCGACCATCGCACCCTACAGAGGAGAAAATTAGTGTGCATCACACCTTGTACATTGGGAAGGTGATATGCATCGCACCCTCTGCATTGAGCTTTCAGTATGGTCCAGTTTTGACCATTTATGAGAAGTTTTCAGTGGAGAACATCTGGGAGATGATGTAATCAGTTGACCTTGTTCCTCTAGGTAGTGAAGCAACACTTTTAGGGACTTAGGAGCCCTCAGTTTATGGACATTTATGATTGGGGTTGAAGTGCCCAAAAATGTCTATAACATTATCACCTCTCTATTTTGATAACCTTAGAATCCATTAGAGAAGAAGTACTATTTTTTGCAGGTTCCAGGAGGAAGAACAAATGACCAAAGAAAATAATGTCTCTCAAAGACCACATTTATTTCACAAGAAAATGATCAAAGCAACAATAAAGATGAAACATCAATGCATGAGCACATGCTAATGCATATCAGATCCATCAGTTGCAAGCCTTTCAGATGCTAGTGTTTCCATTGCATCCATAATCCTTTAGTCAATAAAACCTTCATCTCATTTCCTTTGCAGTCACATTGCATTTCACTTAGTCTGTAAATAAAATTATCATCTCATTTTCCTTCACTGCTCACTTTTTTTCATAGAAACCATATTTTCCTACCTTGCTTTCACTAACTCATAACCCATTTCCATAAAGACATTCAGCTCGCTTACATATTGATTTGTCCTTTTATTTTCCATTCACTTGTCATTTTCCTTTTTGTTAAATAAACTTTGATCCGCTACAAAATTTTCCATTCATAGTCCTTCAAAGTCATTGTGTTATACTCATGTTAGATGATGGAGGATTCCTTAAGGCCTTCCTTCTAACAAGCCTTCACCTATCAACATCGACACATTATCTAGGTCCAAGGCTAGAGTCCTCATTAGTACCTTGAGGCTTGTATGCCTTAATGATAGGATCTCTCGCCAACAATCATGGGAATACATCAATGTCCCTTGATCATTGGATCTTGAAAGTGGCTCAACATCGACTCATCTATTCTCACTTCGTAAGATGTACTTAGGTAGCTTGGTACTTATAACATTAATGGCGAGTTTGCCTCACATTGGTTAATGACATTCATCAAACTCTGGTAATCCAGTGACTTCTCTTCATGCTCGACAAGAACACATTTATTCGCATGACTAGAATTGTACCATCTAGTTTTATAGCAATTGAAGGCTCTATTATTTCAGCATTTTGTAATAGATACAATAGATTCAGCAGCAGAAATAAAGAATCCACTTCACAACCTCATCCATCATTTATGCAACCAAGAAGTAAATGAATTTTACATTTCATTCCATGACCAAGAAGTAGATACACTCTTCAATTTCCATAATTCATGCACATTGAAGGTAAGTGAATGTATGTGGTTTTCTAATTTTTAGTCATGCAATTCCTTAAAATACTAAAACTGTAACTTTGGGAAATTCCTCACTTCCTCTTTCACATTGTCATATCTTTAGCTAGGGGGAATGGATATCATTTCATATTCATATATCATACACCATCACACATTTTCATTTCATCATAACATACTTGTCCTAATCAATTATGATTGCATTATGGTTCAAAAAGTTATATGATTTGTAGATAATGACTAAATTAAGAGCACACTATATGGCTGATTTTAAAGATGCATTCTTAAATATGTTCAATGAATCTTGTTGCAAAAAAAAAGAAACAAGGTATTGAAACACAAGAACCAATACCAATTAGACTTTGGTTAAAACACAAGAACCAATCAAACATGCTGCAATTCAATGTATGACAAGGAATACTTTGCAAAAGTAAATAAAATCGTCAAATGCAAATTTTAAGGACATATGATATAGGACAAGCTCATTCAAAAGTAAAGATGTTGCAAGCAAATCAAAGGAATTAATGAAATATTTGCATGAGGACATGCAATTGCTCCAGTTGGGGGGCATGTTGGGCCTCCAAAGAGTCTTCAAAATGACATCCACTTTCACCTTTATCGACACCATTTAACTCGCATGTCTAATCTCCATGACCGTATAACCTTTCATTACCCTCCATTTTCATAAATATATGGGTTAGGATCGTTATTTACCAAATTTATTTATTTGATCTATTTTAAGTGAATTTATGATTAAAAACTAGGAAATTAACATGGTTTCATGTATCTATATAGGTGGCTTGAGTTTCATGACATGTGTAGGTTATTTGGAAGCTTCCAAGGCACCCTTAGGTGGCCTCCAATGCTCAAATTTGAATTCCCTTCAAGGGAGATTTGGATAAAAGGTCAAAGAAGGATATGTGTCCTATTTGGATTGTAACTCTATGAGGTGTCTCATCATTTCTTATTTGGATTATAACTCTATAAGACACCAGGGGATATGTGTCTCATTATGAGCTATTTGGTTGTAACTATATGAGATTCTAGTGGATCCTGATTAAGTAGGGTATCTTCTTGTGTTTTTGTATAAATAGGAGAGCCTTTTCCTTTGAAAGGCATGTGTAAATTTGGGGAAATGCTCATGTTTTGAATATAAAATTTGGATTTGGCACCATGCTCATGAGTGATGTTCACCTTGATTTGGTTATGCTTGCATTTGGGGCCTCTCAACTTGCCATATCTCATGCTTTTGGATTGGCCACCAACAATGTGTGAGATTTATTGGTTTTAATATACTTATATCCATTGCTTTCATAGATTAATATTTATTTAATTCATATATTTTCCTATGTGAGAGGTTAAGAGTGATTGTTTCTATTTTCTTTCTACCCAAAAGTTAAGAGCAATTGTTTTTATTTTCTTTCATATATTTTCCTATGTGAGAGGTTAAGAGTGATTGTTTCTATTTGTTTTCTGCCTAGAAGTTAAGAACATTTATTTTTATTTTCTTTCATATCTTTTCCTATGTGAGAGGTTAAGAATGATTGTTTTCTATTTCATTTCTAAAAGAGTGGTGTGCTTTTCAATTCTTGCAAGATTTAAGGATTAAAATTTCAATTCCCTGCTCTATACTACTATCATAATTTCTTTTGAGTTGATTGTTGAATTACAATAGATGTAATTTGGTTTTTAATTATTTCGTTTCATAGTTAGATTGATTTAAATTGAAAGTTAATTTCTAGCATATATATTGCATGCATGCTACGCAGACTTTACGAAACCCCCAAGTTGACAATTAAATGATAGGCAATCACTTTGCCTCAATAGGAGCCATGGTGGAAGAGACTCATGTGATAATGATATGGTTTGGGTGAATGAGTTCATGAGACTAGATTGTAGACTTCGATGAGGATGACCAATTGTTGTGATAGATTTACTTAGTTGGACAACATGGGAAACTTGAGTCATGGACATCGAGTTGGAGACATGGGGCATGGCAAGCTTATGTAGGGACATTATGTAGGAGCACTTGTAGAGGTCTCACTTAGGGGCATCCAATGAGGAGTGTCAAGGCAGAGATGTTGTGCAGGTGGATTTTCTAGTGTGACATGGAGACTTTTTATGTATGAGCCAATGGGGATGTTGTCCACTTGAGTACAACAAGGCCATGGAATTGGTTGGATTTGTGAGCAGACTATGGAGCATTCCTACTACACGGAGATGTGGGGCATCTTGTAGAGACCTTTTGGGACGAGACATGTATGCCTTTTAGGGTGTTGGCTAGAGATGACTCATGGAAGTCACGATGACATGAGGTTGTGAATTTTAGGGACTTCATATTATGGTGAATTTGGAGTGATGGAGTTGCAATGAAAATGATGCCTTGGTGGAAACACTAGGCATGGGTTGAGCCAATACTTAATCAATTTTTATACATGGGAGATGAGACAGGTGTATACTTATTTCTGCAGCAGACTTGAGTATGGAACATTGAAGATATCATGGAAGTTGATTCATGGACCTGGATGTGGCTCATTGAGAATCGGGGTTTGATGAGAGGACCTCTTCACTTTGAGGAGATTGATTTTACACATATGGATGATGATTTTGGATTAGATGCGGCTGATTTCATGTAGCAGATTGATACCAAACATCATGGACAACATGTTGCAGATGAGATGAAGACTATTTCATGGACCTAGGCATGGCTTGCTTAGATGGAGATGGATTCTTGATCAAGTTCATGTTGTGATAGGAGTCTGAGAAATGATTGATGATGGCATAAGAATGTGCATTATTAAGATTTGAGTGTGATAGTTGGATTAGCTACCCAACTAGTTCAATTCATGTGGGTCGACGGTGTACATAGATGTGTTAGCATTGCATTGGAGTATCATGGCAGAAGTTCACATCATGAAACGAAACATAATGGACACTGTTGTACTATATATGTCACAGTGATTTTTGCAATATATAGACTGGTTGAAGTCATGGATGAAGAAGGTTCTGATTTATGGAGGACACATATTGGTGGATTATGTGGTATTGGTATGGATATCTTGGTGACAGATGGTTGCTGGGATGGAAGATTGTCGATGGCGACAATGAACTTGAGTGGGGCATGATGAAAAGCCCTAAACTTGTGAGTGGTTTTGGCCAGGATGCATGATGGAGGAGCACGAGCGAGCCAAGCAAAACGACACAGCAATGTGGAGAAAACACGAGGCCACATGTAAAAATTGCTAAGTGCTGGGATGAAAGACAATTTATAGAATGAGTTGGTCTTGGGTGGGGGTGCCTAACCAAAGGGCTGACATGAAGGAAGTTAAGAAAAACACTGAATGGGTGGGTCTATTGTGCAAGTTGATGTGATAACCATGGAAGATGAGGAGCATAAGTATGGTGATGAGGAGAGAACATTAAACCATCGATCAAGCAATCTACAACAAAGTGTGAGCAACTAAGAGGGCAAGAAAAGTACGAGTTGGCTAGTCTAGAATCTCGACAGATGTCCAAGTAGATAAGGGGCTGAAGCACCTGAGCCACAGGACGAACTGTGGGTGCCGCAGAGGTGCGTGCAGGTTATAGGGAATAGGGTGAATGGTGAATGGCTCGGCAGGCACATGTCGAGTAGCACATGGGCCAGTACACACATTGAGCGTTCAACTGAACGATGAGGTGGGTTGGTGGTGCAACACATGGATTAAGTGTGAGTCAGGTGAGACGAGCTCGCGTGTGGGTGCCTAGTGGAAAGAACGTCAGGTGCGGCTGAATAGAGAGCTGGCGCGTAAATGAAGGGTGTACCAGTGTGCCGACAGATGAGTTGTGTGGGTGTGCCTGGCACGATGACATGACAACACGATGAAGTGCTGGGAAAGTTGGTGAATGAGTTGGAGGGCTAGTTGGTGAACGTGCCCCGGTGCAGTTGAACATGTGATGGTGCACGGGAAAATGATGGAACGTTGGGCGAACATGATGGGTGCACCCAAATATTGGAACAAAGGTGAAGTTTGTGTGATGGTTCAAGGTGTCGATGGAACAACGAGTCGCACACGACAAAATAGGGATGAGTGGCAGAAATGAAACGAAGTGCAACGAGTGCTTGTGCCGAACGATAATTTGGGTGAACTTGTCTAGTGTATGGGAAAGGTTGCACGAGGAGTGTAGAAAGGTGAATTTGTATAAGTGTGAAGGTGAAACATGGGGTTTCCCTCCATTGTAAACTTATATGCGAATTCTGAATATTAACATTATTGATACGAGAAGACTCATAATTACACAGAGTTTCCCTTGCCATGATATTTTGCTATGCACTTGAATGTTAATGGTGTTAATATGTTAATGGTATGATGAAAGTTTCTATTTTGTTAATGAAAGATATACTTAAATGTTGAAAAAAAACTAAGTATAGAAAGTACGCGTAGTCCATGATCATTAGTATTTTTAAAAATAAAAGGTTCAATGGTGCCACACCTCCTATAGTGTGGTTGGAAGAGTATGGCCACTATAGGGGCATGATAGGTGGTATCAAAGCTCCAAAATTTGTGATGAGGAGCTGATCCTACTGCACCTGTCACACCCCTACACTCGTGGTACTCTCCCAACCACACTATAGGAGGTGCGACACCTCAAACCTTTTTCTTTTTAACAATACTAACGATCATGGACTGCACCTACTTTCTATACTTAGTTTATTTTTCAATAGCTAATCATATCTTTCATTAACATAGCTCAAACCTTCATCATACCATTAACATATTAACACCATTAACATTGAAGTGTACAGTGGAACATCATGGGAGGAGCAACTCCCTGTAGTTATGAGTCTGCCCATATCAATAATGTTAATATTCAGAATTCACATCTAAGCTTACAACTGAGGGAAACCCAAATTTTCACCTTTATACTTATATAAATTCATGTTCCTGCACTTGTCATGTAGCACTACCCAGCCACCATGAAAAATTCACCTATTCATAATTTCATCATGTTACCCATCATCATTCACCCATGCATAGCCCACCATTCACCAACTCCTTATCACACAACTCGACCTTCAATCAAGCATGCCCACTGCAATCCCCCAAAACTTTCAACATTTACCCATGCCTGATCTTGTTCACCAACTTGCTTGCCAACTAGATGTTCACCTGATTCATGTTTCGTCGTGCCAGAGCGCACTCACCCAGCTCACCCTCCAACCGCATTCACCAACCATCATTCATGTCGTCATGCCCGGCGCGCTCGCGCGACTTGCCCATTGGCACACCTTCGGATGCCCAACGCCTCACTAGTTCACCATTTACTGACTCTCCTTCATCCTCACTCGGTGTCTCTCCAAATTTCATGCACTTGCACATGAGCTTGCCTTGCTCGGCTTTCCCTACCGTCGTGTGCTCAAACCCACTGAACTCCACTATGTGCGCTTGCCTATGCTGCCCAACCTACGCTCTGATAGATCACTCAAATGACTCGTTCAGGTGCAACCTACAGTTTTCACACACCACCATGGCACACAACTTCAACCTGCGGCTCGAGTGCTTTGGCCCTGTGTCTGCCTGCACCTCCACCTTGAGTTTTAGACCACCAGATCGCACCTCGCACACCCTCTACTTGTACTATTTCTTGTTTGCATTGGATCGATGGTTTGTCTCCTCCTCATCACCATTTTTTTATACACTTCACCCCCATGGTTCTCCACATTGGCTCGCCCAGCCGACCACTGATTCGGCCATTCGTTTAATCTTTCTGCACGTTGGCTCATCCATTGGGCACCCTCACCCGAGACTGTCTCACCTCATAAACTGCCATCTATCAACACTTAGCCACTTTTACATGTGCCCTCACGTTTTCCTCCACACAACTACTAGTCTTGCTTGGCTCCCCTGCACTCCTCTATCATGTTCCCTCTCCAAAACCATCTGCATCTCTAGGGCATCACATCCTCCCCTACTCAAAGTCATTGTCGCCCTCGACAATCTTCCATCCTAGAAACCTCTGTCACCAAGATATCATCTGTACAACTATGTATATGGGTAATCTAGATCTCCTCTACTCAAATTGCTCCATGCCATAGATATGCCACTATTCTGTAAGGAATCATGTGCTAGTACCCCTCATGTCGGTGATTAGTTGGGTAGCTAATCCAACCATGCATCGCCTTGGAAAGAACTCATGGCCCACATCATCATGAATGTCCACTGCATGTTATCTGTCAACTTGTGTCATCTCACCCCTAGATGCCTCCTCAAAGTGTTTGGAGACTCACCGCCATGAGTAGCTAACAATGAGCCTCATGCTCCATGATAGTCTAAGATGATGAGGAGGGAGAAGAGCGTGAAGGCTCTCCCTCGCTTATCACCTCAATCCACCTATTTTGATCCTCCACTTCCATTCTCACTAGGTATGCCTTCCAATCCTCCATCTCAACATTTGACGTCACATACTCTTCATCATCATCATCCTCCCCTACTTCCAGCCTCTTAGATAGATCCAAGATGTTATATGAGAATGCTCTAATAACCTGTCACTGCTCCATAAGCTTTTCCTCTACAATAGACAACTTCCTACATATCTCTCCAACTTTCTTCCCATTCTCCATACTCATCATTGTCAGCTTATGGTCCGGCTTAGTTACTCCCATGCTCAATATACCAATGGGTACATCCTCTCTTCCATAGTAAATGTAAAACTTCTTCATATGGGGAACAATCATTGCTTCAAATTCCTTCATGAATTCTATGCCCATTACAACTTCATAGTCATCTACATGCACCACAGTGAAATTGACCTTCCTAGTCCATTCACCAAGTGTCACATCCTCCTTTTCAACTACGCCAATCATAGAGTCTATAGGAGAATTCACTATCTTCATCTATGCTTGCACCAATACAAACTTCAACCCAATCCTTCTCGTAGCATCCTCGCTGATAAAGGTTTGAGTTTCTCAACCATCCACCATTGTAAGCACATCGGTACTCCCAACCTTCATTTAAACATAGTCCAATTTTATCTTTTCAGGTCTCTCCTAGAGACAGCTTCCATAGCCACTGCAGCTCCCAAATTTTGCATAACTCCTACAAAATTTTCTTCTTTCTTCACATTGGACTGTGCCAAGGCAACTTCCTTTAGTCTTCAAGGACAATTCTTCACCATCTGTGGTTCCTCACATATCCAACACTTCAACAGTTTCTTCTTTTTCAACTTGTCATTTGATCTCAAAGTCTCCTCTTTCATAGTCTTCTCTTTCGGTTTGTCATAATTATTCTCCTTCTCATCGAAACCCTCATCGTAGTGTTCCACCAAACAATCCAGAGTAGCAAAAGCCTCCTCAAGTGTCTTAATATTTTGCCTCTTCACTTCATTCCGCGCCCAAGGTTTCATACCTATGATAAAGTTGAACACTTTTTCCCTTTCAACCATGTCTGGAAGCTCCAAAACTGCGCTTGCAAAATCTCGCTGGTATGCCTGAAGACTTCCCATTTGCATAATATACTTTATCTTCATCCTTGCATCCCATGTTTCGTCTTATGGACTGAACTAGGTTTCAAAGCCTTCCTCATTTCATCCCACGAAGTTATGTCTCCAGCATTGCCATTGGAAATTTGGTCCGTCCTCTTTCACCACCACACCTTAACATCCTTCGTTAAGAATTGAGCAACTACCTTCACTTTGTTTTCTCATCGGATAATCCCAAGTGCTCCAAGTAATATTCCATATCCCATAGAAAATTGCCAAGATTTTTCACACTCCTTGTTCCATCATAAGAATGCGACTCCTTGACTTTGACATGAGTCACACCTCCACCTGAGTTGTGTCTCACGACCTTCTTCAAAACCGTGATCTCATCCAGAGCTTCATCAAGAGCTTGCTGCAATTTCAAGATTTCAGCCAAACCTTGATCTCTTGCTTCTCTAATCTTCTTGACTTCTTCTTTCATTTGCGTATACTCCCATTTCGTATACTCATATCGAAGTTATGTCAGAACCCAATTCCTCCATTCATTCGAATACCTTGTTCAAGAAAGATTCTCTTGCATTATGGCTAGATTCACATGTCATAATCTGAGGTTCTTTCGCCATCTCTACTATCTGTGTTCTTTGCAATATTGTGTATAAAAGAAACTGTAAATTTGAATCACCCTTCATACTTCTTTCAACCTGAACCACCAAAGCCCGCAGAATCCAGAGCTTTGTTACCACCTATCACGTACTATAGTGGGATTAGCTTCACATCGCAGATCTATAGATTCATGTCATGAAGTGTCAATCCCACAAGTTAGGCGTGCCAGGTGTGCATGTTTAACCGACGGGTCGGTAGGAGTTGGCATGGGTGCACAACAAGTGAGCGACGTGCTGTGTGGTTGAATGACAAGTTGAGGGTGCATGCGAATGCTGTGACAAGCTAACTGAATGAAGGAAACATGCGATGCAAAATCATCTTGTGAAAATGACTAAGTGTTGGGCAACGCAAATTTTATATTTGGGGGTAGTCCAACACATGGGCACTTACAGCATGGGCCAACGTGAAGTTTTGCTAAGTTGGACGAAATAGTTGGTCATCTTGGTGAGTCAACGCCCCAAACCATGAGCCAACTGCCATATAAGTAACATGCTGGAATGGTGGCAAAAATCATTCAAGCAAGTTGTCAAGTGTTCATGTCAGCTGGAGGGTGAGCTAACCTCGAAAGGACTAAAATTTGGCAAGGTGTAGTCAGACTCTTGAGCCAAAACACTGAGTCAGGGAAAATGTAGAAAATGGAGTTGTAGGTGAGACGAGGGCATGCGAGGGCATCGGGCTGAACAACTAGGTGAGTGCATCTGAGGGCATTTGTCTGAATGACTAGGTGAGGTCATGCAAAGGCATTCAGGCGAGGGCATGTGATGGCGCCAGGCCGAGCAAACGGACAGACGAAGTCATTTGAGGACATTCAGGCGAAGTCATGCGAAGGTGTTCTGGCGAGGGAGTGAGGGCACCGGGCCAAACGAGCAAACATGCAAGGGCATGTGAGAGCATCAGGTTGAATGAATGAATATGTGAGTGTGTGCAAGGGTGCCAGGCCAAATGAGCGAACAGGCGAGGGTGTGTGAGGGCATCAGGCCGAACGAGTGTACGGACAAGGGCATCGGGCTAAATGACTCAACAGGTGAGGGCATGCAAGGGCATCCACCTGAATGAGTTGAGGGCGTTTGGCTGAATGAGTCAAGGGTGAATGACGTGCTGAATAGTGTTACAATGAATGAGGTGCAACAGGCAGAAATATCCTTAGGCACTCCGAACGGTGGTTCAGAAAGTGCAAATGGTGCAAGCCGACTTGAATGGTTTGATAGATATCGTGATTTGGAATTTATCCAAGAGAAAGAATTAAAGGTATTACATACTCATGTGCATGGATGTTCCTATGTTACTTTATGCAACGGATTGATAATATTATGAAATACATAGACATTGAAGCAGTTAGAGAAAACACAACAGGAAAACATGTAAATAAAACAAATTTAATAAGGATTTCACCCAATGCTCCTGGGTTACGTCTCTTGGTCTAGCGTTTAGTGGTGGCCTCTCTCTTATGTTTTCAAAGAAAATTTTTTACAACAGTGAGCTCAATTTGAGTCTCACTCAACAGATATAAATCAATAGGACTAGAGTACATAGACTCTCCTTACTGAAACTCGACCTCTGCTGGCGACAATAGTGTGAACCCAATCTGAGGCTCATACATGACAGGCCTATGCTGAGAAGTTTGCTTGAACCTCTCAAGCCTTCTATGGAGTACACAGACTCTCTAACTCTCTCCGGCTCTGTCTCGATGCTGCCTTTGCTCTATAGGCCAGCTCGACTCTGTTCTCTACTCTTAGCTTTCTACTCACTTTCCTCATTTCTTTCTCACTGCTTACTTTGTGTATGTCAGTTCGCGGCTTTAAATCCAATCTTCTTTCTGACTGTTCATTTCCACTTCCTTGACATTCTAGTTCTTTTGCTTCTATGCATTTGAATTCCCTTGTTCTGCATCATCATCACTATGTAATGCTTCACACAGAGGTGGCCACCTGTTTCATAACAAACTCAGTGTCAGTTCTCTTGGAAAAGTTTGAACGGTCATTATTTCTGCTTAACTCCTAGATTGCTTGTGAACATGACTCCTTTGCCAACTCATCATTCATGCCAGACTTCAAACTTTATACAACTCAGTCTGTTTACCTCATTCAATCTGGTAATCCATCAGATCCTATCTCCACTGACAATTTGAAGCCTCCAGATCCTACGGTCTCCGTCCATATCGGGAGAGTAAGTTGCATAATGCTTACCCATCCAATGTGAGCAGTTTTCTTTATCTTCCATTGGATTCATGGCACCCAGTGTGTGGCATCGGGCGAAACTCAGTTGAAGCTTCTTACCACTTGAAGTGCTCCTGATATCCTATCGGTTTTTTGTGGGACCCACCTCAGGTGGAATCGGCGAATTCCATATGGTTTTTGACTTTTCAGGTCTGGGTTTCTTGAGGCTTTTTATTCTTTGAGGGGTTTTCCTGACGATATGCGATCTCTAATCGCATATCAGAAACCTCCTTCGTTTCTCAAAAGGACCTCTTGTTTTGTTGTTTCATGGAAGTGCGCGTTTCCATGGGCCAATGGTTTGCACGCTTGACCAATGGTCCTCGTTGCTTCGTGCTACTCACAAATTACAACTATTGCGAGGGTATTTCTAATAACCTTGACCTTTGTGAGTGTTTGAAATTTTGGCATGAATTTTATAGAGATATAAAAACTTAGAGAGTGTTTTAGGATCCGATTCGGATCATGGCCTTCCCATTAAAAAATATTTTGGACCATGAAAAGTTGGTTCTCAAGCATCCATCAAGTGAGGGTACTAATTCCTCACTTTCCCGATTTCTATTCATTTTTCACTGCTTGGTTTTGAACCTTTGAGTCCAATCCTGAGGTACACTTTTAGTGTCGGTCTTAAACCCTCCATCAGTGATCAATTTCTCTTTGCATATGCATGGTTAGGTGTCTCATCAGTGTCAATTTTGCATCCCACTAGGCATGCTATAACACTGAATGGAGGAAGCTAGTCATTTTTCCCTTCTTGGCTTTGCTGGATGAGGTCATACTACAATGTAATTGAGTCATACTTGTCGTTATTTTGTCTTGAGGTCCCATGGTCTTAGGTCTAGGGTTTTTAGTCAAAATTATGTCAAGGTCCATGAGTCAAAGGTCAGTAGTACCCCAGCAGCCAGAGGAGGTATGTACATAAGTTTCATTGTACTTCATCAGCTACAGATCATTTTATGCCTTGGATTTAAAAACCCTGTTTTTAAGTCCAAGGATCATGACAAATTTGTAAAAAAAAAAAAAAAATAAAGAAATTCTTAGAAGGTTGCAAAAGTGCCGGCAACAACCCTGGTTCCTTCTCCACAGTCCATCAGACGGTCAACCTGCAAAAAGAACAAAGTCAATCGCATTAAAAGAGCTCATTTCAGGACTAAATGACTCCAAAACAGTGTTAAAAAGGAATGTCAAAATATAAACATTATAAAGTGGGTTTTTGAGTTAAATTTTATTTATGAAAGCATTATAAAGGTAAAATCCCTCTTTAAAAATTCTCATTGTGCATTTGGGAGCAAGAATTTACAAGTCTAAAGGCAAAGAAGAGGATTTCGGGCAGCAGTCAGCAATTTTAGTGCGCGCGAACATCTGGGAGAGGTGCGCGGTTACCTGGGCAGTGCGCGGCTCTGAGAGAGCAAAATTTACAAAGAAATTTACATGCGCGCGGTTACCTGGGCAGTGCGAGGACATCTGGGAGAGGTGCGCGGACATCTGGGCAGCGCACGGTTTTCAGGGCATAAAAACACATTTAATCAGTAAACCTTCTTCAAGCTCACCTATATTTGCCGAGGTATGTCTCCCTTACGTGCTTTGTGGTGGTGTGATGATTCAAAAGGAGGATTACAATCATAATCTCATGCAAGAAATCCATGGAGGAATGATTGATGTTTTGCAAGCTTATGTTTTGACAGTATTGTTTGTTTCTCAAGGCAGTTTTTCCTTATATCCCTCCTTTCATTTTCCCATTGGTATTCATATATGTTTATATGTCATTTTTATTAATCTCATATGCAAATTAGACATACAAACCCTACCTTTAAAATCCTATCAAACCCTAGTTCTTTCTAACCATCTAAATCCTAACTTTTCCCCATGCTACATGATTAAAACCCTAACACTTTGTCACACAGCAAATCATGTATAAAAACACAACAAAATGAAAAAGAAAACATGGTAAAAAACAAAAAATAAAAAGAAAGTGATGACAAGGCATGCACACAAGAGTTGTAAAAAACAGTGAAAATGCCATTTGCATAGCCTTATAAAAAAAAATATAAAGAAAAATGTCATCTTGCTGTGTATATGTCAGAGGTTGCAAGCTATGTTAAAGTCATGACAAAAATCCATTAAATGCACAGCTGCATACCTATAAAAAAGATCAGTTCTGTTGTGATTAGGGTTTTGCATTAACATGGTATTATTCCCCATCCTTAAGACTCTGTTTTTCCCTATATATTCCCCATATGAAAACCTGATTCAATTTCATTTCCCTTCATGAAAAAACCTCCTTATGCAAATTGAATATCCATCCCAATGTCAAAGCATACAGTGAAACCCTAATTCCCAATGACAAATGCAAAAATGAAACTACCCCTGTTTAAATGAATTGCTGTTACAAAAACTAGTTGGCAGTGATTATTAAAAGGGTTTCGTTGTCCCCCTAAACCTAATCTTTTCCCTAATTCCCAAGTTACCAATTCCCTCTCCCTTCCTCTTGCAATCAAATACC
>APFE030777241.1:0-15209 GCA_000404065.3 Pinus taeda
TTTTTGTTTATTTTTCACCATGGAAGGTCATTTTAATGCATTTTTGCCCATCTTAAACAGGTATGAGTAATGTTTCGCTTTTGTGCAGGAAAAAGGGACTTTCAGGGAAACTTGTCACTTTTTCACAAAACAGACATCAGAGTCATCTTTTAAGCCCTTTTCTGACTCCTAAAAACTGAAAAGATTGCCGAGCGTTTCTTTTACACTCGTTAAAACGGAATTAAAAGACGGTCCCCTTATAGCCCTTTTCTGACCGTAAAAACAGGAAAAGATTGCCGGATTTTTGTCGTTTCAAATTCGATATTGGAAATAAAACGACGTGTCCTTGATCGCTTTTTACTTTTCAGGTCAAAGACACTAACTATGAAAATATCCTTGGTCGCAAGATCAAGCGGTTCTCCTAGGTATTATTTTATACTTTTTCGGGCTTAGGAGACACAAATTTACGAAAAAGTTCAATCTGGAGTCTTCTAAGTTTTTCAGACTCTCTAAATATGAAAACGCCGAGTTTCTCCTATACTGGACTCGTTAAAATTTCACAGTAAAGGACCTGTTCTATTACAAACAGGAACGGACCACTCCTTCTTAGGGTTCAAATCAAAAACTAAGTTGGACTCATCCGAAGGATGAGCTTACCAACAAGCATATGTTATCCTCCTCAAGCTTGTAAAAAATAAAGAGGTACTTGCCAGAAATGGTGGGGGAAAAATGAGAAGAATGAGCCTATTTGATATCCTTTTGTCTAAGAAATAAAACCTTACTACCACTCTTGAACACGACACTTATTCATTCACCTGGGTTGGGAAATCCCTTGTCTCACAGTTGACCAAGATCATTTGACATCTTTAGCCGGGTTATAGGAGTCGACTTTGAGTCATTCGTCGCCAAACCATCTGTTGTATCGTTATGTGTTCAAGAGGTCTGAAACAAAACATTCAACCGCAAAATACCTACCATCCATTGTGTCATCATTGAGTCAGTCCTTGCAGCAACATTTCTTCAACTTGAACTATGATTTCGCGTTGCAGGCTTGCCTGCAACGAGTCACTTTCTATCGACATCAGCACATTATCTAGAAAGTTGACTTAGGAATTGTCAGTACCTTGGAGTCTGCATGCATCAATGGCAGGTTTCTCGCCTTCGACGTCAGTTTTCATCATTGACTTGCGATCGAAGAATTCCATGAAATGTTCGACATCGACTCATTCATTCACATCTCATGGATTGTGCTGGGTACTTTGAGAACCATTGACATTACTGGTGGTTTCTCCCACACTTTTTAACGGTTTACATCATTGACCGGTAATCAAGTGGTTTCTACCATGTTCGACATCGACTCATCCATTCACATGGCTAGAATCGTACCAATTCGGGGAACAGAAATGAAGACCCTGGATCTAGTTTCCACCATCCAGGCTGCGAGGAGTTTTGTATTCATTATGTTGTAGACCAATCATAAACAGATGGCTGCGCCCATACTGTGTCTACAAAAGTCTATGATTATGATGTATTATGAAATCAATCCTGTACCAGAATAGTTAGTCCAATAGTTAAAGTTTTGATCTGAGTATGGGAATGCCTACCTCAGCATGATATGATATTATACATGTATTTTGTGTTGAAAATTGCAGGTTCCAACCAGGCCCTCCACAAGATGATCCTCGAAATGATAAAGTACTTCACCCTTCCTATATGACTTAACACCCTTATCTATTACAGGCTTCGTACTTTAGGGGGCAATCTGTTACACTGAAATTTGTCACCTTGACTATCTGCAGTTTATATGGCTCCATCAATAGCCATATTGTCCTCTTTGTCAAGCCCCATACCTCTGCTCTTCATGTCAAAACTTCAAAAAGAGAGAAAGTCACTTAAAAACATGTTTATCTCTGGGTACGCAGATTCTCTCTACCTTTCCTGCGTGTACGCACTCCATATACATTAGACCTGCGTAGTAATACGCTCTGTATACTAAAGCTAGGGTGCGTACCCCTGTAAAGGTCAAAAGGCGCAAGTTTCATCTTTAAAAAGTTACTTGTGGTCACTTCTAGAGCCTTCTAGAAGAGTTTTGACGTGTATTGAGCGCCTCCAGATGGTTCATGCACCCCTATGATAGAGGAGCTTATCCCATCAAGAGAGGAGCTACCCCATCCAAAAGAGGGAGTATCCCATTGATGTTGGAACTGAATAACCTCCTCTAGAATACTATAAATAGAGGCATTGGGCCAGAGGAGGGGAGGTTGAAAGCTGAACATTCTAAAGGGTAAATGCTGCTGGAATTAGGACTTCCATTGTTGACTTGTGAGGAGAGATCACTATCCTTCCTTGTTGCCATATTGGGAGTGGGTGAGCTTGTCAAAGTAGAGGAAATCTCTTGCTGGACCCTGGGAGGAGCTTGCAAAACACCAAGGCTCAGGTTGTAATGGTTCCTTTTTGATTATTTAATACAAATAAGTCCATTCTTCTCAATGATTTGTTAATGAATTATTTCATGTACTCCTTGGTCTATGTGATAAATATGCTTTGTTTTATGATGAACATTCAGATGCTATGTAATCGTTTGCTTTGTTAGTGTATGCAGGTCTGAAAGTGAAGGAGGAGCTCATCTGGATCAGCAAGGCTGGACTGCTACAACAAGCGTTGGACCTAAGGTAAGATCGAAAACATTTGAATTCTCATAGAATGATGTGTGTTTAGAGAAGGATAGCTCTTGTTTGGTTTGTTTGTCACTAGAGAGTCTTAGACTCCTAAGGAGGTTAGATTTGTCCGCAAATATAACTCTTTCCGCATCACACCTTCTATAGGAAAATGAGTTTCTAAAATCAAAACTCGAAGCTTACAAGCAGGAATTAATAACGGCAAGGGAAGCCTATGACAGAGAGCTTATTTTGTATACTTTATCTCATGCAACATCCGCAGTTGAGAAGAGTACAGAGAAAGACTGGTATAATGAATATATGTGCAACCAATTTGGTAATATTTATCATCAAGCTGGTTATAAAATAGTTGAAATTCCACTTCGTGGAGCCACCCCTGCATCTACTTCTGTTGAATCAAAGAGGAATGCCCTGCTGTTACACAAGAACCAGCAGGGCCTTCAAACATTTTTGAAAAAGAGGTTAAACCACAAATACCTCGGCCTACTGTGATTGTTAAAACTGAAAGTCCTGTACTTCGCTCTACAAAAACTGTGTTTACTCAGACTGAAGCTCGGCCTACAAAGACTGTCTTCACTCAGACCAGCAGCACTCAAGCACAAATGGATAAATGGAAGAAAGAATATGTTATGTTGCAAGAGAGGATCTTGTAGGAGCATAAAGCATCATGGAAAATCACATATATACAAACTGGGAAGTTTTGGAACAGTCTCGTGCCCAGAACAAGGAAAATAAACAGCTAAAAACTAGATTGTCTCTCATGTTTGATTTGGTTCAAAGATTATTGGCCACCAGGAAACCATCCTCTAATTACTCTCTGTTTCTCACAAAACACTTAGCGTTCTTCCAAGTAAAGGAAATTAGAGATGGGGGACCTCATGAGGTATCTACACCTCAACATTTTGTCAAAACTTTCACAGAGGCATCAACCAGTGAACAAAATTCACTCTGTGAATTGTATCTTCATAATGAATCCATCCTTAAGGATAGGAAGCTCAATATGAATCCTCTGGTGGGTGATATTCAGATCAGGGGCTTTGTCTCTTTCCTTGTCAATCAACTCACGTGGCAGAATGCCTTCCTTTCAGCAAGGCATAATGAAGAAAATCGCCTTTTGTGGATTCGATCTGAGCCACAAAATGTTGCCGTTTTCATTGTTGAATATCATCATTTTTTAAGGCAACAAGGGATGACCGAGCACATCAGACAGTTACAGGCAGTAGTCTTAAAAGACTGCCAACATTATGTCAAAGCCAAGGGAGCTCTTGCCTTACAGGCAAAACAACCTATTTTGGCAACAGTCTCCTAAGGAGAGGAAGGAATATCATCCCTTTAGTCCTCTTAATCTTGAAGCAGCAATTTCACGGCTACCTAACTATGTAAAATGCATTCAATAGTGTGCCAAAAAATGGTTAGGATATCATTTTAATTTCCCTATTCTATGGCTGCCAGCACAAGAATATAAGGCTCACTACAGGTTGTCCAAAAAGGAGGAGGCAACAACATGGCAAAGATTACAGAATGTTTATGGTTTTAGAGAACTGGCTGATAGCACCTTCTACACTTACTGCCTAAGTAATTTGCACTGTAAGGCCCAGTATTTGGACTCAGATTCAGACTAAAGCTGCATGGGGACATGCAACCCTTTCAGTTGGGGGGGGATGTTAGGACCCCACATTGTCCCTTCTTGACCATATATTTTGCTATTATGTCATTCTTTCCCTATATTTGAGTTCATATTATTTTTTAACCCATTTGTTCCAAAGGTATACAATACTTCTTCTCATTACTATACGTTTAAATTATTTTACATATAATTATGTTATCTTCATAGTTAATCATTGAATTGGATAGTTGCTGAAACAATTTATTATTACAATCCACATTGCTGAAACAATTGTGATTTGGATTCTAGATTTGTCAGCAACAGAAGAAGATCATCAAAGGAGCTGCTAGACTGGATGTAATGATCACAATCCAAATTCAGCATTACCATAACCATTGTAACAACATTTTGTTAATGGGAAAACTAATTTCCCTATTTTTGCATATCGGGTTAAAGATAGACTTACAACGTAATCAGTTGTAATAGATGTCTCCTCTTTAAAAAGAGGAGACATCTACATTAGAGAGGGACAGACTATGGGAAAGGCTAGCTGAAGGGAAGGAACTGGAATCTTTTTGTAACATGACATATTGATGGATGAATAAAATAATGTTCTAAACATTTCTTTCTAGTTCTCTCTTCGTGGGGAATCTTGTGAGGAGGACAGGGCCCACCTTCATCAAAAGATTCACCCAATACATTTCCGCAGTGTGTTAAGTGTGTTTTTCATTCATACCTTGTTAAAGTTCTATTCACTGAATGTTGCTTATGTGTTATTGATGAACTCTGTTTTCCCAATTGATTGCTGCATTACTTTCTCAATTTCATTTACAATTAATCCGTGAGTGCTTTATTGGAAATTAGAGTTCACAGAGTGAGTTGGCGAGTATAGTAACCAGAAACAGGTGTTGAAGATTCCTTCTTGTGGAATAGGGTCCTGTTCTCTGTTACAGCATAGCCAGTGCTTTCCTTTGCAGATTGATTCTTTTTATTAGATTGCTCATTTTAATGAAATTAAGCACTCTTTGATAATTGTCTGCAATAGGTTGTTGTGCTGTAACTCAGAGTAGAGCTTCAATTTTTTTGGAACAAGGTGTGACTAGTATACTTATTACTACAACTTTTATTGTTTTTTGAGATTGAGCACATACGGTGTGTAGCCTTTGAA
Organism: Pinus taeda; assembly: GCA_000404065.3. Taxonomy (NCBI): domain Eukaryota; kingdom Viridiplantae; phylum Streptophyta; class Pinopsida; order Pinales; family Pinaceae; genus Pinus; species Pinus taeda. The sequence continues at coordinate 5,432 of APFE030777241.1, forward strand.
ATAAACAGACTTCCCTGGGTTGACAATTTATGTAGCACTTTGTTGTTGAATTAATAAACAATTAAAGTGACCAACAAGGGAGTACTAGACTTAGTGCACACAGACATTTGTGGTCTTATGCCTAACATCGATCAGAGGGTCCTTATACTTTGTGATGCTCATAGATGATTTTTTCAGGAAAACTTGGATGTACTTCCTAAAGGCCAAAGATGAGATCTTTGATTGGTTTCAACAGTTTAAAGCTCTTGTGGAGAACCAGACTAAAAATAAGATTAAGGTGTTGAGATCAAATAATGGGGGCAATTATACCGCCAATGAGTTCTAGGATTTTTGTAGGGAAGCGTGGATTAAGAAGGGACTCATGGTACCTTACAACCATCACCAAAATGGTGTTGTCGAGAGGAAGAACAAGACCATAATGGAGGCAGCAATGGTAATGATCTATGACCAAGAATTTCCTCTGTTTTTTTGGTTAGAGGCCTACAATACAACTATATATATGTAGAGAGAAGTCCTCACGGGATATTGGACATGACTCCTAAGGATTTGTTTACATGAGTGAAACTATATGTGATCCATTTGCCCATTTTCAGTAGTCGAGTTTATGTCCATGTTCCCATAGAGAAGAGGACTAGGTTGTATTCCTACTCTGAAAGGGGTGTATTTGTGGGCTATAGTGAGGGTTCAAAGGCATAAAAAGTATACATTACATGAAAAATGAAATTGATCTTTATTTTGGATGTCATATTTGATGATGGGTAAGGTTTTAACCCTCAACAAAAATTACCTACAAACGAATTCTTTAAAAATAGAAAAATATACAATGGTGAGAACAAAACATATGCATAGATATTTTTCTCTTGGAACCTAAAACTAGGGAAACTAGATTGATTTTTCATTATACTACTTTCAATGTTATGATATATTAAATACATGTTGAAACATTCATAAACCCCCAATCCATTAACCCTGAATTAGAACATAATCATAGTTCCCTTGACCAGATCTAGTAAATACCATGGGAAACACCATCATTTCCAAAAACATGCACAAAATCATGGGTGGGTCCACCCCCCATCCTTGGGTTTGCATTAAAAATAAAAATAAAAAAATTCGGGTGCTACCCCAAACCCCTTGCAAGGGGGATACTACCCCTGTTGTGCCTGACATAACATAACAACACCTGAAACTACTCATGCAAAGAATATAACACATACCCAATAAGCGGAGGACTCTTAGGAGATCTCATGGGAAAGATCCAAAAAAGGTAGAGTATTGGGAGTGAGAATCTCCTAAGGCTAAATAGGGACAAGTAGCACTAGCAGTAGGGACACAGTTTGTCAAACTAGACGATGAACTAGATATTCCTTCAAGCTCTACCAGGAGGAGCCCAAGATGGGTTGAATAGGCCTTGAGATATGTTGAGGAGAATGTGGAGGCTCCCAATAGTACCTTCAGGTATAGGAGATCACCAACAAGATTTTATAGTTATTTAGCATTATCGAGCAACGCCAACGTGTTTGAGCCTTCCACTTTTGAGGAGGATAGAAATGAGTAGGTTTGGAGGGATGCCATGGTTGATCAATATAGTTCTATCATGAGAAATGATGTATGGGACCTAATGCTAATACTGATGGGAAATTCGAGAATAATTCCACAGGTGCTAAGAGGAGCTGAAGGAAAATGGCAGACTAGGGTTTCTGACAAACCCTTACACAGTGTAGAGACAGTGTAAGCAACCTCTCAGGCCCAAGCAGAACTATTGCCAATACAGGCTCTGCACTTCTAAAAGCGAAGAACAATGAATACTCCGATGGGGGAGGATCAGCGCCTCCCCCCAAAGAATACAACAATGAAGACCCAATTGAAGGTGGAACTAAGAATGTAGAGACGCCAAAGGTACGGCCTGCACAGCGACAGGAGAAGAAAGCACAAGAGGATCTAGAAAATGAGAAAGGAGATAAACCGACAGCATATGAAAAACCAAAGAAAGAATCATCATCCACATGCAAGCCCATTACTACAGAACGAACCAAGATTAAGCTACCCAGTCATAGGATCAATGTGCAAATACCATACATGAGAGGCCATGCCCTGATTGGAAAATTTATAGGCTATTGGCCAACTGAAAAAGCTCTGCAAGGATGGATAACCTCAAAGTGGAAGCCCAAAGGACATGTAACTCTACAGTTGGGCCCAAAAGGCTTCTTCACAACTATCTTCAACTGCTTTGAAGACCGAAATCGAATCCTGGATGAGGACCCTATTTCTTCAATGCAGCAGGTCTTTCTCTAGATGACTAGGTCAAAAGATTTAACCCAGATTAGGAAGACTTCAGTTGGGCGCAAGTCTGGATCTGCATTTACTCGCTTCCCCTGGAATACTAGGATGAAGACTCACTCATAGCCATTGGCAATGGATTGGGTGGGTTCATAAAGGCAACAGAGGAAACAAAGCTTTGAAGATACACATCCTATGCTCATATTTGCGTATACATGAAGCTGGGCCAGGCACTCCCAAACTCGGTAAGTCTCCTGTACGACGAATTTCAATGGATACAACCTATATATTATGAACATGTACCCTTCAGATGCAGGAGATGCCATGCCCATGGACACCTTTTCCGTGGCTGTCCCTTAAACACACCTCCTAAACCCACAGAAAATGGAGGTAAGTCTGATCCAAAAGGATTCACCAAAGTGGCCAGTAGAAAAAGGCATACCAAAAAACCTCCCACAGCACCAAAAAATGTTACTCCATCATCAGATGTGCCATTCTCCAGCAACATCTTTGATATTTTGTCAAACCTAGATATGCCTAAATCAGATCCCCCTGTGACAGCAAAGCCAACCTCTATTCCATCCACCAATCTGTCCTCCATACCTATTCAAAATAAAACCAGTCAACCATTGAAAGTTAATACCTCTGATATGCATGCCTCAAACTCGCAAACCATCCCCAACCCTGTTCATAACAAAGCCCTCTTGTCCGACAAAGTTATGGACATTGATGATATACTGGCAAAACCTCCTCAGCCATTAACCCATATGGAGGGCGGCAGTCAGCAAAGTTTAATGGAAGAAGAACCTGAAAGCTTTGATCTTAGAGATATAGACATTTTTAGTCTAGAGAAAGCTTGCAAAAGGAAAGAGTTTGACACAATACCAGACAGACAACTGGAATATTTGGAAGTAGTGCTAACAAGAGTGCATAAACATAATATTTTGGGCATACAACAAGGAGGTAAATGGGATGGAAAACATATCATAAAAGATGGGAAGAAAAGAGGTAGAAAGACAGATCTACAGTGCACCATTTTAATTGGGGAAATGCTAGTGGAGTCTGGAAGGTGCTCCAAGTTGACAAAATACTACCGATCCCTACCTACAGGTCAACCATGAAGCTCATCTCATGGAATTTAAGAGGACTTAATGGTCCCAGGAAGTACAAAATGATAAAGAACATGATTAAGCAAGAAAAACCACACATTGTATTCATGTAGGAAATGAAATGTAGCACTAGTACATTAGCCTCCATATTATCCAAAGCCTGGGTAGGATGTCAAACTGTGACAGTAGATGCAACACGTGCCTCGAGAGGTCTCACCATAGCATGGAACACTCAGCATATCTCCCTAACAAATTTCCATGCCTCATATCATTTCATTCAAGCAACGTTCCATCTAATCGGAACCAATATACATGGCCATTTATCTAATGTATACTTCCCTTAGGATGGCACGCAAAGAACCACGCTGCTAGAAACATTGGAGACTCTTAATGATCCAAGAGCTTATCCACTCTGGATCACAAGAGGTGACTTCAATATGATCACATGGCTAGAGGAAAAACTTGTAGGCAGAAGAAAGCTAGGCAATGAAAGCAATAACTTCAAAGAATACATTCAACACAATGGTCTAATAGACTTACCATTTGATAATGGCACCTACACATGGAACAACAAAAGAGCAAGCTCACAGCAAATATCATCACGGTTGGATAGATATTTAATCTCAGACAAATTTTTCCATCTAGGTGGTCATATATGCACCTCCATTCTCCCCATGGTTGGCTCAGACCATTGGCCCATTTCTCTGCAATGGAAAGATCTGGGAAAATCAAATAGAAAACCATTTAAATTTGAAGCTTTCTGGCTCACCCACCCTAAGTTCAAAACAATGGTCAAATAAGCATGGGAAAGCTTCCTTTCCAATGGTGGCTCACTCATGTATCAATTCCAGCAAAGAATGAAGCACATCAAAAAGAAAATCAAAACCTGGAATTACACCACATTTAGCAACATATTTCAAGAGCAAAAAGTTCTTGAGAAAAGAATGAAAGAGCTACATTAGAAGATCATCATAGAAGGCAGAACAGAGGAACTAACCAGACATGAACAAATCCTACTAACACAATTAGACGAAAGAAGGAGACAAGAGGAACTTCTCTGGAGAAAAAAGTCAAGAATTAGATGGCTAAAAGAAGTGGAATGAAACACCAAATTTTTTCATCGCACAACTATACAAAGAAGAATGAATAATACAATATCGAACATTCAAAACTCACAAGGATACAGAATGGAGAAAGAGGAAGATATAGAGAAAGAGCTCACCAATCACTTCAAAATAGTACATGAAGAGTTGCTTATAGACAGATAGCCTGCCATCAACGAGATACTTCAGCACATTCCTAGACTCATAACAGAGGAGCATAATCAGTTATTGCTAAGACCAGTCACCCTAACGGAGGTCGAAGAGGCATCAAATAAATTGAAAGTTGGGAAAGCGCTAGGACCTGATGATTTTACTTCTAACTTTTACCATCATTTTTGGGACTTAATCAAAGTAGATGTATGGAATGTGGTCGAAGAATCACGAGTCATGCATTGGCTACTTCCCTTGCTCAATGCAACCTTCATCATTCTTATTCCCAAAGAAGCGCAGCCAAGCACTCCAGAGAAGTTTAGGCCCATTGCACTTTTCAATGTCATATACAAAATTATCTCGGAAGTCATTACCAACTGCCTCAAACCACTCCTCTCTCTTCTCATTTCACCAAAGCAATCTCGATATGTAGGAGGACGTCAAATCCTGGACAACATTATTCTGACTCATGAAACCATCCATTCCTTAAAGAAAAACAAACAGACAGGTATGCTTTTGAAAATAAACCTATCTAAAGCCTTTGACAAGCTCGGCTGGACCTACATAAAACAGATGTTGACTGCCTTCGGATTTAGCCCGACCTAGGTTAGATGGCTTATGACCCTAATTTCCTCTCCACTCTGCTCTGTTCTAGTCAATGGGATCCCCTCCAAACCCTACTCCCCTTCCAGAGGAATCCGTGAAGGTGACCCTCTATCCCCATTTCTCTTTATCATTATGGCTGAAGGTCTGGGTAATCTTATAAAGCAAGCCATTTAATCTCATGAACTTAGAGGAATATCAGTACATGGAACCCCCACGATCACTCATCAACAATTGGTTGTTGACAATATGCTCTTTGGTCATCCCTTTTTCAGTGAAGCCCACACCTATAAAGCTCTTCTAGATACCTTCTCAAAAGACTCTAGCACCACTATCAATAATGCCAAATCTCAACTATTCTTCTTCCATACTCCTGTAGCTACTCAAAGAATCATTGCTCGAATCATTGGATTCTCTCAAGCCAAACTTCCTTCACATTATTTAGGTGCCCCTCTTATAGATTCAGCCTTAAAGCATGCTTCCTAACATCAACTCATTGAGAAAATGGAAAGTAGGCTATTGTCTTGGACACACAAATCCCTCAACATGGCAAGCAGGCTAGTCCTAATAAAGGTAGTCCTACAATCTATGCCCCTCTATCTCTTCTCAGTTCTTTCTACACCGAAATGGGTGCTAAAGAAAATAACAAATCTGCAACACAATTTCTTATGGAGTTCCATAGGACGAAATAGAAAATGGCCATTAGTAAAATGGGACAAGGTTTGCAAGCCTAAAAAGCAGGGAGGCCTAGGCTTACATGATCCACAACATAGCAATACCTTGATGGGAGTACGTATTTGGTGGCAATGGGTCTCTTGCCCAACAGAAGCCATGGGCACAACTTTGGACTGCTAAGTATGCAAACAATCAACCGCAACAAGAGCTAATAAGGATAACTACCACGATCACAGGATCCCTAATTTGGAATGTGGCAAAGCAACACAGAGAGGTCATCCAACAGCATAGCTTTTGGGAGATAAGGGACGGGAGGACAACACGCTTCTGGACGGATTCATGGCAACAAAGACCAAAAATTGCAAAACTCTTACCTTGCACAAATCACAATGGAAACGATATTAACCAGGAAGATAATGTAGCACAATTCTAGACTCTCAGCACCACACAGGGCTTTAGGTAATGGAAACCTTCTGTGCAAATAACACAACAAGAAACAAAAGCATATAACTTGGAGCTACACAAAGAACTCACCAGTAGAAGAATCAGATTCAATACTGGAAAATATGTACTTCAATGGGGATATACACCGAAAGGAGTATACACCACCAAAGAAGCATACCAGCCAATGCTCCAAACACAGGAACTAACAGATCCTGCTTGTAATCATATATGGACTATAGGGATTTGGCCAAAAATTTCCACTTTCACCTGGCTGCTATATCACCAAAGAATTCTCACTTGGGACAACTTAATCAAAAGAGGATTTCAGGGACCATCCTATTGTCCTAACTATCAAAACCATGAAGAAACTATTCAGGACCTCATGGACTCCTACCACATGGCTAACCAACCCTGTGAAAAGCTCACTTTTAGATGTCAGCGACCATGCAGACTTCTAGGGGATATAAAAGGTACCATTCACAACTAGACTCCAAAGCCCTATAACAGCAAAATTCTCAATAAGCTATGGACAATTCTTCCAAGATTCCTTTTCTGGACAATTTGGAAGGAAAGAAACAAGTGAATTTTCAAAAATCAAAGAACTTCTTTAGAAATCATATGGACTAACTTATGTCAGAATATCAAGGAAACTCTAGCTCTACACCAATGCAGTGTTGAGGACTTTCCCACCCAGCCTTAGGAACTAAGCATATGGGAAAATTGGAACCTGTAGATCCAACAAGCACAATTGGATCCCAATAGATATGGCACTACTACCAAGCAGCTCTCACATTGTATTCACCCCCCACAAAATGTGATTAAGTTAAACTTCGACGGTGCCTCCAAGGGCAACCCAGGCAAAGCAGGACATGGGGGCATATTCAGAAACGATGAGGGCCAACCCCTTCTAATGTACTTTGGCTCCATTGGATGGGATATGAATAACTCTGCAGAACTGGAAATCTTATGATAAGGTATGAACTTAGGTCACCAACATAATTTTCATCCCATCATAATAGAGGGGGACTCCTAAATTCTAATCAATATGGTTACTCAAATCCAACAAGGAAGCATTGCTTCGAGAGTTGCCAAAAGCTAGAGATTAATGGCCAGGCTTGAAGTAATAGAGCAATGGGTGAAAAATAGGAGAGAAATCACTTTTATTCATGTCAAAAGGGATAGCAATAAAGTTTCAGATCTCTTGGCAAACATTGGAGTGGAATAGGACCAGATCCTACGTTCTGGCCCAATCAACATTCTAAATGACCACAATCAATTGCAAGCTTGCACTAACCTGGTGCATAAGGATGCCCATCTCCCAGATGTGGGTGGAAATAGCGGACACTGAGGTGGCTGCCAACTGGGTTGGCATGTGGAGAGAGCACATGGCCTCCCACAGGGTGGCACAGAGATCCAAATATGGCATTAACCATCACCATAAATGTGCCTTGAATGAACACTGCCACCACTTTGATAACCGAATTCAACCTCGGCCCAACGCAACGATGGGCTCTTGGGAAAATACCACTTCTGCTCCTGCCATTCCTCTTCTGCAACCTCAACCCTTGCAATGCCTCTGCCCTCATGCAATGGTGGTGCCCAGTTCCCGCACAACCACTGGGAGACGCTGTAATCTTTATTGCTGCATCGATTTTGGCTCGGGCAGCCATTTCGCCCACAACTTGAATTTGAAAATTCTCATTCCCTTAGCTCTAGTAGCTCATCCCGCTACAGAATTTCCTGTTAGCTCCACTGCAACGCCGGAGCCCACTGCGCCCAATTCGGACCAAAAATTGCCTCCAATTGTAGAAAGCATGGTGCGCCATAGGATGTGCAGCCGTAGAGGTGGGAACCAAGGGATCCTGAGTCACTCCAGGCACTCTTCTACTTTGGAGACCACCTCCTCTCTGGCTGAGCAGAACACTAGCCGCTACCCTAATACATGTAGTGGCAGAAGTCGTTTCCACTCGGGGGCCTTTGCTAGACCTCCCTCCACTTCCGGCCCTTCTCCCAGAAGCACTGCACCAACTCCTCAACCACACTCCCAAAATGCTCAATTTACCTTTTTCTCAGCCCTGAACCAACCCCTCATCACTGCCACCATTACCATTAATTTTCATGAGAAGAAAAATTCGGAGGCACAAGACTCTGAAGTTGGCAATCGAATTACCACATCTGAGGAACATAGAGCAATGGGTGATGGCTGCACTGAAGCAATGAGGTTCTCAGGCATTACTGAGGGAGGATGCACCACTACGGGGAGCAGCCAAACCAAGGCCAAAATAGAATTGGCACAGTTGATTCTTCAGGGTGCAAGGGAGCGAAGCACAGAGCTACCAACCAGACGCACAGGGAAGGAAGTCGAAATGGCTCCACACATGAATTGGGTCATCGATGAATACTGCAGCATCATCGAGGAAGAGCAACCGGAGCTGCATATCGGCGACATGGAGACTACGCCACTGGAAAGTGGCGCCATGGACGAGTACAGATGCTTCATTGTGGAGGAGCATCCTCCGTCACCGCCACGTCCCTAGCCGTCACCTCGATGCCATGTGTTTGCCACCTGGTTTGCCACCTTGTTGCCATTCAACATGCCACGTGCCTGCCTAGTAGACTGCCACTCAGCTGCCACATGTCTCAGGTTCATTGGGACTTTGTTCTTCAGTTTCTGTTTTTTAATGGTTTTTTCTTAGGGAACACTAAAATTTTAGGCTCGTCATTTGGGTTTACCTTTTTAGTCTCCTCAGATACAATGATGCAAAACTTGTTAATTTGCTGGTTTCCCCTGCGTGGGTAGCAAGATCATATTTTTGAGAAACTTCAGTTAAGAACTGGTTTCCCTTCTGGGCAGTTCAAATCTTGCTTTTTACTAGTTGATGCCTTTCCTCTGGCATAGCTAAGTACAGGCTTTGGCCTCTGTGTATGATATTCCTCTTACCTTAATAGAATTAACATAACTTAGAAAAAAAAAATACTGATGGGAAATTCTATGATCACTTCTTGATGGATCTATAAGATCAAACACGAAATTGATGGTAGTATCGTGAAGTACAAATTCAAGTTCATGGCGAGAGGATTATCCTAGAAGGAGGGAGTGTATTATGAGGATGCATTCATACCTGTCACCAAATATGCATCCATTAAATCAGTTATGTTTGTTGCTTCATAGATGGGGTAGAGGATACATCCAATGGATGTGAATACTAAGTTCCTCAAAGGGGTGATTAAGGAGGATGTGTATATTGAGTAGTCTCAAGGATTTGGGTGGATGGGAGAGAGTCTCATTTATCTAGGTTGAAGAAGGACCTTTATGGGATAAAGGAGGCTCCACACTCATGGTATGCCACACTCACAGTACACTAGGATAAATGGATATCTTCTTGGTTCGGGCTTCACCAAGAGTGAGTAGGC
>APFE030777271.1:12018-23028 GCA_000404065.3 Pinus taeda
GAACATTTTTCTTCTTGATATGTCCTTCTGTCTTGATAGTTTGAGGAGTGGTAATTCCGACCAATGAATTACAAGATAGGGTTGGATTCATTTCTTCTTTATCGATGTGATCTTTCACTTCTTGCACCATTTCCTTCTTGATATGTCCTTCTAGCTTGAGAGTTTGAGGAGTGGTAATTCTTTCCAATCCTTTACAAGATATGATATGATTCATTTCTTCTTTCTCTGGGGTTGGGTCCTTGCATATATCCTCTTCTTTTGATGTTTCTTGATCCTTTTCTTCCTCCTCTTCATACTCTATGTAAATAATTTCTTCTCAGCACACTTATGACCTTTAGTGCATTTGCTATCACAATTGTAACAAAGCCCTTTTTCTCTTTTTTCTTCCAATTGTTGTAGTGTAACCCTTGTAGGTTGTGGAAGGCTAGGAGAAACAACACTTCCATCTTTATAGTTTTGAGAGGTGTGCTTTCTGGTTTCCATAATTTTGCTTTTACTATGTCACAAAGCCCTTTTACTCTTTCCAATTGTTGTGATGTTGCTCTTTGTATCCTCATAATGTGTTATCATTTCCTCTGTGAAAATTGACCACGTAACAAGTTGTTTATGATAACAAAGCCCTTCGTACCATAAAAATTGATCCGGTTCTAAATATGAAGATACAATACATACCTTTTGTAACAGTGGTACACCATGTAGATCAAAATATTTCTCCATCTGAAGTATCCAATTTACCAGATCCTTGCAATCAAACTTCCTCATCTTGCTTTTTCTTGATTTTAGGAGCTCGATCTTGAAACGACTATAACTCTGTACTTTTGGATCTTTAAGTTCTGAAATTGCAATCTGTAGTAGCCCTCTGTGTCCTCTTTCCAATTCCACAAGTTTGATCCAAATTGGATTCTCCAAGAAAGAGTTATGCACAATCTCCCAAGATGACCTGATTATAAACCTTTCCAGAAGAGTGAACTTGTATGAAGTGCTACGTGTCACTGTTTCGACCTTTGGCTCTGAAAAATATGTAGAAGAAACTACAATCCGTCCTCTTTATGTACCTTTTTATGAAATTTCAATCTGATGCTCAGAGAGAAAGTTATGATGATTTTCCCCAGGTCACCTCTTTGGAATGTAATTCAAGAGTTGTGAAAAGACCAACTTCCTCAGATCATATCTCCGCAAATATAGCGCGAAAAGCTCTGAAATTCGAACTCGAGATTCAGTGCGATGTCTTCTCAAATGAGTTTTTTTTTAGCTTCTGAAACGTTGCAGAAAAAAACGTTACAACAAAAATTCCACGATGACCTCTTTGGAGCAGCGAAACCCTAGAATCCAAAGCTCTAATACCAAATGTTATGAAACCAGCTCACAAAAATATAGAAAATATAGATGAACGCCTTAGAAATAAGCCTCTTTGAGGGGGAAACCTCCTTTACATTACACAAATGAACAATTCTTGGATGATACAAATGAAAAGAACCTCCTTTCTATATATAGGAGCTAAGGGGGTCATAACATAATTAGAGCCGACAAACAATTAATAAATGTAATGGGCACAACAATAACAATAGTGGGCTTCTATGGGGCACAATAGTAACAATATGGGCAACTACATGGGTACATCAATATAATAAGTGGGTTGTACTAATAACAATAAGGGGTTACACTAGTAGTATAGGGGCCTAACATCCTCAACCAATCTAGAGCAGCCTGTCAATCCACAAGAACCTCTAACTAGCTCTCTCAAATAAGAAATCTTTGAGTTAGACATTTTGAACAGGCATATTAAAAAAGAAAATGAAACCTCGAGGGAAGAAAACAATCTGGATAAAGCCGTTCATGACAACACATTGCTGCACCTAGGATTATGGTACAAGAAAAATAGGAAGCTGAAGAGGAAAAATAGGAATTTGAGTAGAACACTTGTCAACCTCAAATACAGACTTCTTATGAAGAAGCCCAGGATGGCAGTCAGTGCAAGGAGAAGTAAGAAAAAGAAGTTGGATGTGCTGGTAGAAGTGTTAGAATAGATGCAATAGGAGAATGAAGTTAAAAGTTTTGAAAATTGCATGGGGACATGCAATGATTTTGCAGTGGGGGTATGTTGAGCCTCACATTTACTCTTTCCCTAGCAACTCTTCTCATTCATTTTCTTTGTTTTTCCATAAGAAAGATGCATTTTCGTCACTAATAACTTGTATATACTGTCTTAAGGATGACATTTAGTGATTTACATATTATGCTTTTTATGTTTTGTTGTTTGAATAATTTTTTGTATATTAGCTACAGAACGTAGCCTATTCTGCAGCTCACTGGCTGTTCCGCAGCTACCGCCATGCAGCTTTGAAATCATCATGACATGGAACTTGTTCTATTCATTCAGCCTAGGTTGACAAAGAAGATGGCATAATACTACGATCAATGGATAAGTCAAACACAAAGAGACCAAGGATAACAAGACTCCGTTTCGTGGTTAATTAATGTGTTTCACAGTTATGGGAAGCGTTATCTGGAGCAACTACTTGTACCTACAGACTCCAACAACCACCTGTACAAACGAATCCAACAACCACCATGTCTTGGATTTATTTCTCCAGTAGTCGAGGAGGAAATTACGCATATCTGTCTTCTATGTGTTTGGTTGTAGCATGTTTTTCTCCACAAACAGTGATATGATATTCCTTATAAATGCATGTGTAAGGGACTGAAGAAGTTAGTAATAGTTTTAATGTGAAATCAAAGTTCTAGACTCTATAATTTTTGGGAGTTTTGTGTCCCTGTTTTAATATGAGAAGACCACATCTTTTTATGAACATCTGAAGGAGTTTTCTTGGAGATGATTGAGCAAGTGTAGCCTAATCAGTTGTAGAGGGCCCCTGCAGTGAAGAAGGTTTCATTTTATTTATTTTTCTTCTTCTTGTTAACTGTAAATTCATCATTTTCTTTCTAAAACAATTTAACTTATAATAATTTTCTTACTAACAGTGTTTATAATGCAATTTCTATCATTTTCTTACCAACAGTGTTTATAATTTAGAGCAGTTTCCATTAGCTTGATTTATTTTTAGTTCTTATTAGTAGTTTAGAAGATAGAACTCAATAGTGTAATCTTGTTTCTTCAATTAAAAACTAACCTTGTTTGAGGATGAGAGTAGGATTGAAGAATGATAAGGATACATTGTTGGATAGTTTACTTCATTCACTGTTTTGCTAGTTTAAATTCTCAACAATTTAAAATACTAAATCATGGTGTTAATGAATGTTTATGGAAAACCTTTCAAGTTGATAATTCATCCTTAACTAAGTGGTTGAACATTTCATCTATGCAATGAGTTATTTTTTCATCTTTGTATTTGATTTCTCTTAGATTAATGAAGTACATAATTACTTAAATGTCATCGCAAGGAGACTTTCTCCCAAAATTGAGAGGCAGAGTAACCAAGCATTTCATTTAGTTTTATTTATGTAATTAGTTAGACATCAATTTCAAATTTCACTTTCAGTTTTAGTTCATTATTTGGAAATAATGGTAAAATAAGAATATAAACTTTGTTTTCATTTCTTTCTTAGCTTTGTTTCCATATCTTTCTTAGCTCTATTTTCATTTCCTTCTTAGGTCTGTTTTCATTTTTAGATTTTGAGCAGTATTTAAGAAAGTTAGATTTAGTTTGATAATTTACATTGTAAATCATTAAGAATTAAAAGACCAAAAACCCCCAAAACAACATAAAACATAAAAACAACGAAGTAAGAAGGGTTAGCTAGCATAAATAATGCACTACACTTCATTAGTTTATGATACCCCGATTGATAATTTATGTAGAGCAATTTAGGACACTAAATTGACCAAACATGTGGTCTCGAACTCCCTCCAGAAGGATTCTCCTCACTCTAGCCACACATTTCTTCCATTCCACCAATTCTGTAGCATTAGCTGCTACTGGCTTGGGGACTTCTTGATCAATGAAGTCCTTCAAACCATTCTCCTCTAATACTTCTTCCATGCGATCCTTCCAGTCTATATAATTTGAGATGCCATCAAGGGCATACTCGAGTCTTAAATCATTGAATGCCATTGGTGAAATTTGAGATGTGATAAGAATTCGAATTCTATAATCAGGAACTTCAAACTTTGAACTTATCCCTTCTTTGTATATTGTTCTTTGATTTGATCACCTTTTCTCTGATACCATGTAGAATTTCTCACTATAGATCAACAGATTATGCAATATACTAAAGAAAAATACTAGATCTACTTCTACAACAAACTTGCAGAAGCTTAATTGATTTTGAGCAAGATCAAATAGAACACATATACCAGAGAATGAGAAATCAATCACACATGAACACAAAATAACACTATGGGGAAAGCCTCAGCTAAAAACCCCGATCTCTGTAATATCATATAAGTAGAGATATGTTAGGATTACACAAAGCTTTAGCTCACAAGCTATCCAACTCTCAGTACAATCCTACAATACAACTCATAGACTAAATAGACACAACATATGTCTTCCCTCAACCCTCCAAGCCTCCTATTTCTTTGCGCAGTTTCTCCTGGGGTCTAATGCTACCACCTGTGTGAATTGTCTATTCACACAACTCATCCAACTCAAAAGTAACTGCGCAATCTCCAAGGAATGAATTCCTTCTGCATGCAAGAGATATCCTCAATGGAATATTCCTACAACTAATAGCACACTGTCCCATCATTTGATCTCAACTGATTCTCTGACTGAATTGACATGCATGAGTTATTTATGAGAGAATATTCAGTTATCTGAAGTACAATAGTTACATGCATTCATGCATTAACTAACTGAACTCACAATCAGTTCCACAAACTGTTGGAACTAATCTAACTGGACTTAACTCAGATAACTAAGCTAACTAATTACAACTCAAGGTACAACTCATCCTAATCTCCTTAATCAAGGGATAACTTCCTCAATCAATGGAGAAACTGTTGTATGTTTTCACATAGACTTCATGTTTGATTTCCTACAACTAATTAACTTAAGATGAATTAATTAATTATTTTAAAAATAGTTGCTAAGATCAAATTCAAATTTTAATTCTCAATTTTAGTTCAGGGACTAACGAAAATTGGAATGCATCCTGAAATGCTATTTATAGCAGGGCTATTTTTAGCATTTCTTGTTGCTATTTTCAACAAGTAAGTCCATAGCTGAGTGCGCAGGCCCCTGTATCTATGTGCATAAGGTTGGAAATAGTTGTAATTGAAGATCTGAAGTGTGATAAAGACTTATTTTGAAGAACTATATGTGCATATGTGTATTTCTTTTTTATCTCTAAATTTACTGTATTTATGATCTATTGAATGCATTTAATAAGAAAAATTACTTAATAGATTCGAAAAGACATAAATCTGTTTATTTATATGATTTTATGCATGTTTAGCGTAATCATCTAAGGACAAGAATATGTTAATTGTTGATTACTATAAGTTATGGGTTTCAAGGGTTAGGGTTCGCGAAGGTTTAGATAAAGCCCTAGATCTGCATAAAACACATCACATAGCCCTCTCAATGTAAAAACCTAGTTCTAGCATCCCCCAACACTGCCTTAGGTGAGATTGTAGCCTGCGCTACATGAGTTATTGTTGAAAGGGATGGTAGTGTAGGGTTTAGTTTGTTAGCGCAACGAACTCCAAACCTGGTTCCAAGCCCCCTTAAGCCAAAAAATGGTTTTGTTGTGACTTATAGTGAAGCTAAACATTGTTTTTTCAAAGGACCAAGAGGTAAGTACCCGAAGTCTCTTAAAACTTTGATTAAAATGCTATTGTGCAAGAAATGAGTTATGCCAATAAATTGATGTTTAGAAGAGACTCGAAGGAAGCTGCACGAAGTGGGAAACCATTCAGAAAAGGTTTAGATACAATTACTGAGTATAGTCCTATGTCGGGAGAATCCGATAGCAAAGAAGAAATCAATAGTCCGAAGACGCCCAAAGGTGCGCTACAGTCGGTAGATCAGGGCACTACGGGAATACAACATCCATCCAATCCACCTCCGCCATCACCTCCTCGTCACACACCTATGACTCCATCTCCACCTCCACATTCGCTATTCAGTATGTTTAACACTACGAAGATGCCTATATGTGGGGGTCTGGGGAAAAAAGACCATGATCAATTCTAGTTTGTAGCAGATGCTTTGTGGAAGTCACATCAGATAACAGATGACAATCTGAAGAAAGTGCAGCTGGTCACAACATTGCAAGATAGGGTGTTGAGTTGGTATATTAAGTACAATATGACTCATCCATCTGCGTCATTGAAAGACACAAAGATGTGTTGAATAATGAATTCAGAAAGCCAAAGTCTCAAGCCTAGTATGTGACTAAGGTCAAAGAAATTAAGAAGAAAGTGAATGAATCTACATGGGATATTGATCAAAGGTTGAAATGTCTACTACAATAGGCTAATCTATAGATTTCAGATGAGAAACATAAGGATTGGTATATTTCTACGTTGTTACCTCCGTTAAGATTACCATTGTCACAATAGAAGCTTGGATCATAGGCTAAAGCATTGAAAATTGCTATGAAGTTGGAGGCTTCACCTATTTAGGATACAAATCTTGGAGTGTAGCAGATTTAGTCGCATTTGGCTAGCTTGGATATGGAGTTGCAGGATCTCAAAAAGGGGAAAGAGGTCCGAAATGAGACCCGTGTTGAAGTATGGTGCTTAAAGTGCAAAGGAAATGGTCATGACAAGGATCAATGCCTAGTATATTAGAACTATCTAATTGGGGGAGGTCTTATCCCCTTGAAGCCAAAATTTTTGCTGGATCAAGTAATGGTATAGTGCCATGGTGTGCTATCTGCAAAATAATAGGAAAACACTCAATTGATAATTTCCATTTGTTGCAAAAGTTCATGTAGACTCCCCAAAAACTATTATGAAATTTTTGTAAGTCTGTAAGCCATGATGAGCACAATTTCCAAAGCTATGAATTAATGATGGATAGAACTTTGACATATAGAGTATAGGCTGAGACATGTCCACAACAAGACCAAGGCACACCTGTACAATGTGGAGGATTCTAGGGACGAGGAAGATGATGAGGGGAAGGAATTGGAAGAGGTCATGGATAGGTTATATGTTACAATTTTGGGGAGCGAGGCTACTATGCGTGAGATTTCCAGAACCTGACACACCCCTCTTTTCAGTATTGCCAAAAGTTTGACCATGTAATAGAAGATTGTCCTATACTCATCACAAAAATGCAAGAGAAGAAGAACCAAAAACCAACTCAGAACATTCATATGATGAGATCAGAACCATGAGAGGATGTTCCCAACATTAATATAGTTATGCAAAGTGGTGTAGCTATCGGGGAAGATAATTCTATAGGGAAACAACCAAAAGAGAATCGATGGGTGCACAAGGCTAATGACAAAGATATTGAGTTTGATTTGCATAAAGAAAAAGAAACATTTACTGAGGCAAAGAAGAGGTTAGTAATGCACAGGAAATAGATCCTTCACTATTAAAATCCTTCTTATAGACCTGCATGATGCTCTTAAGGGACCAAAAAGTGGTGGAGGGACTGCAAGAGTTAATAGACAAATGCGATGGCAAGGGTAAGCCTCTACCTGAAGAATGCATAGTGCATAAAGTAAAAAAATTAAGAAAAGGATTTGTTGAGAAATGAGATTGACTGCACAAATTAGAGGATTTGAAATGCATGAGGTGATCCTAGTTTTGGGATATGATGCAGATGTTTTGCATAAACAAACCTAGGAAAGAATGGGAAACACGGCGCTACAATGGTCCCCAATTCATCTGCGAATGGCGAACCAATGAAATATTATTCCTATGGGACGCCTACATGGAATAACTATGGATATTGAAGGGGCGCACGCTATATTTGATTTTGGGGTAATCAAATTAGTTGATGATAATCCTTACCTAGCGCTTCTTGGAATCAATTAGGAATTTGATATGAATGTGGTCATCAACCCAAAGAAGTGCAACATGATGTTTGAGAAGAAGGAACTGAGAGTCATTGTTCCATTGGATCCAGTCGAAGGTGCACAATATACGAAACCAAATTGAGATTAATATGAGGAGGATGATATTGAGTAGATATATAAGCTTACTATGCAGAATGAAAACTAGGTCAACCCTATGGTGGATGGAAGAATTACTTGGGAAAAGGAAAATTCTTGCAACTCGAATTTAGATGAGTAACTCAAGCATTGGAAGAATAGATTTCATGAAGTATTAACACTATGATGCGATAGAATTACTAAATCACTTCATTGTATATCCACTGAGGTAAGCCAATTACCATATTATGATGGCTTAGAAGATGTAATTTTGTTTCTTGATAAATTTTAAAGGGATGTCTCAGAGGAGCATTGGTTCCAGGAATTGGACATCGTGCTAAGAGCCATGCCTACTAGATGGTGGGGTACACATAGGAACAAATTTGTAGACTGGCGTGTTGAAAATAATACTGAGAGGGGGGGTGAGTCAGTATTATCTAGTTCTTTTAACAAATCTTCCTTATTTACACTTAGAATTATTTTTGCATATCAGTACCATAAACTAATGAGCATGAACAAGAAAAACAGACAGTCACATCAAAGAACACCAGATATAAGGTGGAAACCCAATGTGGGTGAAAACCACCTGCTGCAATATGTCTCTATCTTCTTTCAAATTAGAAACTCCTTTTTCAATGGTCTTGTACTGGTGCAGTCCTTTACCAGTACGCAGGCTACAACCTGCAGAGAGATACAACTCTCTCTCGTTTTCCAATCTCTTATGGAAGGGAGCTACGACCCCCTAATTATTTTCAAGGACCACTTTTCATGAATTTTCAAACTGGATCCATATACATCAAATGATCATCAAGTACATGTAGATTTCACAGTCAACAGTAATAACCAGATCAACAACACAGAACTAAACCCAGAACACCTTATCAACAGAAAAATTCAGTCAACAGATAGTCATGAGACAAATATGCAGCTTTCCTTTCTTTGGCATGCGTCGCTACGCACTTCACCCTCTGCTTCTCTGCGTATACCCGTAGAGTTCCTTCTGCTGCACTGCGTGACCATGCACTGCTTATTCTAATGTGTTGCGTACAGTACGCACCCAAATGCACTATCGCACCGCGTACTGCCACAGTAGGCACGCACCCAAAAGGACTATCCCACTGCGTACGTTTACTGTGTGTACGCACCTGAACCACTGTCACTCTGCGTACCCACGCATTGCGCCCTCGTTGCCTCTGCGTACCCACGCACTGCGCCTTTTTCGCCCCTACGCACTTATCCTTCTTCTGCTCTGCATGCTCACGCACTTGCACCGTTAATCACCTGCATACCTCTGATTAGGGCCGAAATACAGTCAGATGCTCAGATCTGATCTTGCGCTCGAGAGATCACCCTTCACAGATTCGCTTTCAACTTCTCTTTTATAGATCAAGCTTTTAAACCGAGAACCCGATATTTTAGAACTTAAGATATTCAACCCAAAAGCATGCCCAAGCAAAATGATCTCCTTTGCTTTATATAGGCAAGCTCTTCCTCAAATCATGGATCATGGGGCTCAATAATAATAATAATATAAAACAATACCATGGGCCAAAACCATAATAACCAATACCGTCGGCTAAATACCAAGGGTTAAACATAAGAACCCCACTGTGGCACGATACTGCCTTGAGTGTGTGCACTGGGGTACGCCCTCTAATGGGTAACTTGTGTGTCGACACCGGCCCTGCATTGGCATACCTGCGGGTACGCATCTTCTGAACTGTTCTCCTGCGTACTTCTTAATTCTCATCATATTGCCATGGGTGTTGCCATCAAGTACAACATCTGTAACATATAACCATACCAGAAACATAATGCCAACACCATTCCCTTTTCTATGTGCTCTCCCAGGTCCCACACAATACCATGGTGGTATCGAAACCCACCTTTGGTGGTTTCTAAAATCAAGGAGAGTTCTTTTACAACAATTGTGAGTCATAGCTCTCAATTTTTGAAACCACCTTTTGGGCCTTGTTTGTTCATTAACGTTCAACAACCTTCGTGTCATCGCTCACCACTGGATACTTTGGAGTTAATCTGCACCACCAGTTGTGATTCACTGTCATGCACTCACGCGATTCTGACCCCCGAAGGTATGTTTCTAGGATAATGTCATAATAATGTAATCCATGCCATGTGTTGACCTATGATCGGTCCACATGTCACCCTTAAATGAGCTTTCTGGGTACTCAAAAATACCAAAACTTATTTCCATGTGTCCACATCCCAATAGGCAATTACTGACATCACCTATGGCCAATAATATGTTTCCACCTGTCCTATTGGAGGAGAGCGAAAGGGTCCCTCAATCCTTGGTTTTGAAATCTATTTCCTTTGTGAATGGTTCTATTCCCAAAGTGACCTACTGCCAAACTAATGCTTAAAGCCCTCAATCTTGACTCTTTTATGAAATTCATTTAAAAAATGGTTACATGATTCCAGGATTCAGGCCTTCTAGGTTTCTAGGGTTCTAGGCTTCTAGCCTACTACTCTATGAAATTCTATTTCCATCATGTTATGGGCTTCCAGGACTTCTGGGGTAGGCCCACTATCACTTAGATGCTCTTATGCGCCCACCTATTGTATTCCTCTCTTGGCTCTTCACCTTCTAGGTATGTCCCTGTCATGTGAAAAGAGTTATTTTTGCAGACAAACCTAACCTCCCTAGGAGTCTAAGACTCTCTAGTGACAAACAAACCAAACAAGAGCAATCCTTCTCTTAAACATACATTATTCTATGAGAAACCAAGTGTTGTTCGATCCTACCTCAAATCCAACGCTTGTTGTAGCAGTCCAGCCTTTGCTGATCCAGATGAGCTCCTCCTTCACTTTAAGACCTGCATACACTAATAGTCAAAAAATTACATAACACCTGAATATTTCATAAAACAAAGCATATTCATCATATAGACCAAGGAGTACATGAAATAATTCATT
>APFE030777285.1:0-10491 GCA_000404065.3 Pinus taeda
TAATGATTGAGTCATGTAACATTACAAAGTACAATGCTTATCACAAGCAATCCAGTACCAGCTCCACCTGTTACACACAATATAGCTCAGATCTGAAGCAATCACTAGCTCAGATCTCTTCCGCTGCTTGCCTGCCTCCGCTCTCAATACCTGCACAAGAACCGGTGATAATTCCAAGGCAACCACGTCTTTCCTTGGCTAAATCACGTGAGAACAAGCTACAATGTGGGAAAACTCATTGGCATACTCAATCCCCTGATTTTTGCAAGATCTGGTGCACAACTATAGTCACAACTGATAGCAATCTGATTCTCTAACACCTGTCCCTGCTGAACTGAACATGCACTGACATGCAACTGAGTTAACTTATGTATTCATTAGTTGTATTATGAGTTAATAACTTGTGAATTAATTAATAACTAATTCACCCAACTCATCTCTAGTCTATTTTCCAGTTAGACTAAATACAACCAGTTTAACAAAGCTAAACTGAAAACAACTCCATCAACTGCACCTCCAGTCCACTAAACGCAACTCACTTGAGTTCTAACTGAAGTCATGCATGCAAATATTCAACTAACCCATAAGAACCACGTATTTCCTTCATGCAATTGCATGTGCCACATCCGTAGCTCGAACTGAAGTGCTCCAAGAGAATAAGATTAAGTTTATAGTCAAAATATTATTGTGAGATAATAATATTTGACTTTTCTATTTTTGACAGCCAGTCTAAAAATAGACTTGATCACTCACACTTTCATCAAAAAATAGAAGTCCATCTATTTTTCCCAACTTGATCAATCATCCATAAACAGCAACCTGCAATCCATAGACATGATCCATATGTCTAAAAATAGACATAGTCTAAAATTAGACTTGCGCCAAAAATAGCCTGCGGGCCCACTTAGTGAAGGCGACTCTTTTCACTAAGCTCCATCATCTTGTTGCAATCTCAACAGCTCCGGAGGGGCCATGGCGGCGGTAGAAGGCCAAGGATGCAAGAAGGAGGGTCAAGCACATGCAAAACTTAACAGAGTATCATGTGATGCTTGCCAG
This sequence comes from Pinus taeda, assembly GCA_000404065.3. Taxonomy (NCBI): domain Eukaryota; kingdom Viridiplantae; phylum Streptophyta; class Pinopsida; order Pinales; family Pinaceae; genus Pinus; species Pinus taeda. The sequence continues at coordinate 1,057 of APFE030777285.1, forward strand.
GGAAAAAAGGGAGCGATAAGAAGATTTTCTCAACTACATATTAATTAATGAAGGAATGATATATTTCCTTGTAGTGAAAAGTAAATTAGGTTTTTCATTTTCAATTATTTTATCTCTATATAAAATTGAATAAAATTAAGATCAAAATTGAATATTTTATTTATGGATGACATTTATTTGTTTTCTTGTTATGTTACACGACGATGTCTCCCTTATACATGCTATGCATAGGGGTGCTATACAACCATGTATGAGGGATATGTTGTTACATTTAAAAATAATAAAATAATAATTACAACAACAAATTAAAAATTTAGTAATGAAAAAAATCAACCATACATAAAATACTTCAATTTCCACCTTAATTGTACATCCACTTTATATAAAAATAATGTAATAGAAAGTAAAGAAAAAAATAATTCTTTTTTAATATTAGCATGCTGTGTAATTCATTCCCTACTTAATATGGAATCGTGTAAAAGTAATTTAATTAATATTATTTGATGAAAAAATAAAATAATTGATATTATTGGATATTTAATTCATTTTATGTTTAGTTGGTTTAAAATAAAAAATTATGCAGAGTAAAAATATATTTTATAGTGAGCCATAATTAAAATATTTCAATTCCATATTAAATAACATAACTTTATATAAAGTTTAAAGAAAGGGAAACAATTGTCTTGAGGCCTCTGCAAATTGTATTTTGTGTAGAGTTTTCTTCCTGGATTATCACATCCATAATTCATTGTATTGATGTTTCGAACCATCTACTATGGCTCATCATCAAGATAGATCAGAAAGTGTGTAAGCTAGATCTTTGTAGAATGAATAAATAGAAGTGTGAGATGGTGATGGAGTGAGAAAGATGGTAGCCAAATGTCTTAGGTTAGGTTAATTTGTAATTATATTGGCAAGCCCTGATGAAAATGTGATTATTCCTGGGGGTTCTGAGGGTGTGTTTGATGTTGGTGAATGTAGGAATGATGGAGGAATCCCTACAACGTTTGAGAAAGGTGAGATATGCTTTGTTCTTTGCAATTCGTGATCTTAGTTGTTCAAATATCCAAACTTCTTGTAATTTTTCCCTTTTGTATGGGGTTGAAATTATTATCTTTCTCACTTCATCACCATCTCACACCTCTATTTAATCATTCTACAGAGATCTAGCTTACACACTTTCTGATCTACCCTGATGATGAGCCACAGTAGATGGCTCGAAACTTTGATACAAAGAATTATGGATGCGATAATCCCGGAAGAAAACTCTACACAAAGGGAAACAAACTGATTTAAATTATCTAGAGTTAAATAGTTTAACTATCGAAGTTAAGATGGATGTAGGTTGGCTATATAAATAAGAGTTTGTTTTGAAAAGTGATTTATAATATAATATAATATAACATTATATTATAATATATTACCAATCATATTATATAAATGAGAATTATATTAGAAAAAAGGCTAATAATTAAAATTAAAATATACAAATATTATTATAATTCATTTTAGTTTAATTATATCTTAATATGTAGTATTTTCAACATATAGATAGATGTTTTATTTGAATATGTCTTAAAATATAATATAATACTAGAATATTATATTATATGTAATGTACTTACAATTTTCACATTAATTCTTTTTCCTATGATTGGCATGATAATATAAGCATTGAAAATTCCCGTTACCTTTAACATGATGTAGTAAAGTCTTTTGCCACAAGGTTAAAGTATTTTGCCGTGAAGTTTCTTAATGGTTGTTATGTCTGTTTGAATAATCATTGAATATAGAATAACATATGCTTACAAGTAAAAAACCATATTTGAATATAGAACACATTTTGGAGTAGTAAAGATGGAGGGCTTATGAAACTTCACAAGCACAAGAGCCATTGCATTCTGAAGAAGATTAATGCACAAGGGTGTTTGATCATTGAATAATGAAGATTTTCTTTCTATTTGATAAATATAGGACAACTGATGTACAAAGAGACTTTTACTATTCCATTTTTTTTCCAAAAGGCACTCCAACATATGTAATGTGTTGTCAATAAATTTTTGAGACTACTCTCCCCTTGAGATGGCGCCGCTTTAACATATACCAAGTTATTCACTGCTTCCTTGAGAAACTCCCCCAAAGCCCATTATGACTCCATTTTTTCATTGTAGTCACAAGTTTATTCTTCTTCCTTTTCCATACGTTAGTTGGATGCCTTATGTTATTGTCTGCATTTCCCTTTGGGCTCCTTGTTTGGTCTGTTTGGAGTTACTTCTGTTTTACGTATAGATATATTTACTGCATATAAAACCTTGTAGTCTTTGGCCATATGGCCAATATTTCTACACAAATAACAATTTATATGGCCAATAAATGAAACAAACAGTTTTTTCTTTCCTGAGTCAGTTCTACTTTTCCTTACATACATTTTGCAGTGAATAGATCTATGTCCAAATTCATTGCACATATAATATCAACCATAGAAATGATTTGTGTACGTGGAGAATGAATGTATTCTTTATTTTATTGCCTAAGGGCACCTTCTTATTTTTTCAAAGGAGAAAAGAATCTCCTATGATATCTTCCAACTTTTCTCAATTTATCTCCAAGAGGAAATGAACTTTTCACAAATGACCATTTCTTCATCTCATTCTTTGGATCTTGATGTTGCTTCTTATTTCTGTTTCCTTCTTTACAAATCATGTTGTAGTTGGCTTATTATTCTATATGTATTTTTAGGATTGCTTCATTATCCTTTATCTTTTCTACATTCTTTATGAATACAACCTCTTATTTTAACTACTTACACAACATGTTCTTTTCATCTAATTTGTTTCTAGCTGAAATAATCTCAGACTCTATTCTTTCACATTATACGTCTCTCTCCTTTAGATGTTCATCAATTTTTCTATTCTCCTTAGCCGTTCAAGTTGGGTCTTTAGACTAACAATTTCCTCCTTGAATTCATGTTCTCTCTCATCACATATTTGTAACAGTTTCTTATGGCCCTTGCTTTCATTCCTCAGTCTTTCTATTTCAACCAAGACTAATTCAAGTTTGAATTGTTCTTCAACTAAATTTTATTCATGATAATTAAATGCATTTATAGTAGTAGAACAAGTCTCATTTGATTTAAGACTTTCCTCTTGACAAATTTTTTTCTTCCTTTTGTTTTTCTTCTCCTTTTCGAGAGTGTTGCTACCATTAGTACAAAATGGCTAATTAATTACTAAAAACAAGACTAAAATTTGCATATAAACGACCAATTTGAAGTCGATGACCAATAGTGGCTAATTTATAATATCTTATAATGTGACCAAATTTTAGTCCTATTTAGCTTAGCCATTAATTGACTGTCTCATTTTTATCATCTAGTAATATATTTATTAATAAATTTCGTCATTGATTTAGTCATTAATTGTCACAATTAATGACCAAATACACAACAAAACGTACACTACATGATTGTGACCCAAGAAAACTAATTGACTGTCAAAGGAATATGACCAAAATGTTGGTCATGTTATAAGATACTGTAAATTAGCTATTAAGAATCACATATATGCAAAATTTAGTCATTGTTTGAAACCAATTAATGACAAAAAAAATGACTACATTTCGGTCTTGTTATAAGATACTATAAATTAGCTATTAATAGTCGTATATATGTAAAATTTAGTCATCATTTGTAATCGCAAATTTATCATTTACAATAGACATTTATCTTTTTTGATAGTTTCATATTCGTTATATCAACGAATAATTTAATAATATATATTCATTTCATTTACTTTCATTAATATTATTATAAATGACTAATTTAGTCGTTGTATATTCATTTTATTTGTGTTCACCATTAATCAAGATAAACTACTAATTTAATAGCTTTAGTTTGATTTTATGTGTTCATTATTAATCAACATAAATTAATTAGTATGATTTTGCGACTAAATTAAAAAAAATGCCACACAATGTGCACATTCATCTGATATGAAAACACAAAGTTACATATTTTAATTACAATGCTAAATAATATCAAGTACAATTATAAATAATTTCAGCCACATAAATTATATTATATGAAATGTCAAATATTATAATATTAGTTTCCAATTTTATATTGATTGGACTACAATTTACACATGAAACATTGTTTCATCATTTCAAAACATTATCATTGTGTTCCCAGGGCATTGCAGGTGAATTCACCAACTCTAAATACTTGACTATCAATCTGTATGTTTATGTCTCATGAAATATATTGGATTTAAAGGTATTACTAGACTGGTTCTCTTCTCTCTCTTTAATGGATGCCTTGGCTCTCTCTGTTATTATTTACCTCTGGCCTCCCTACATTCGAATGCCTCAGGTTTTTCATCCTTGCAATGCTTCGAAGGTGGCCCTGAATGTCTGGCTCATAACGCGTTACAGGCTCCCTCACACCAGCATCTGCTTTGTTTCGCCCTGCTCTTCATCCCCTCCAAGCTGCCCTGTTACTTTGACAATGGTGCGTCGTCGAGGTAGCTGTCACTGAGGTGGCAGTCATGGAGGTCGTGGGCGCTCTCAGCCTGCTCCTCCACTTATTATTCCTCTAGCTTCGACTTCCCCTACCTCAAACATTCCCAGGCCTCTCCTGCACAGCTCTTTTCAAACCACCCATTTCACGTTTCACAGTCGCCTCAATCAACCTGTTCTCTCGGCCAACATTATGGTAATTTTTTCGGAGGAAGAAGCTCGGCCCACTGTTGCGGTGAATACCTCAACAACGCAGTCTCAGGGAGAAAGCGCGCAGTAGGGGTAAGATGTTGGTTTTGGGTTCAATTGTGGAGATTTGCAGGCTGGAGGAAATGACACTGATGTCTCCAAGCTTCCAGACGGCAATCAACAGGATGTCCCGGCCTCTGTTCATGAAGCAAGTGGTTCTGATAGCATTCAGGAGTTGGCAGCTCCTCCAGATGGCAGCGGTTCAACTATTAAGGACAATGTTGATGACACGTGGATGGGCTATCCATGCCCCGTGGAGGAGGAAGTTCCGGAACATGATACTGATGCTTGAAGACTCCTGGGCCATGTCTACTTCCGTGCTCCTCTCTCTGCTCTTCAGTCCATTTTGCTATGCCTATATGGCTTTTGTCAATGTCTTTCTGTATTAGGCATGTAGTTCTGTTATAGTTTCAAGTTTTTGGCTCTGCAATTTTGCTCATGGATATCTAGGCAGTTTAGATAGTATGGTCATAGCTTATCATTTGTCTTTTTCTGAGGTCTATCACTATGGCCAGTTCTCTCTATATGGCTCTGGGCTTTTGTATTTGGTTAATCCCAACACTGGGACAGTTTGTATGTCATGCTGGACAGTCTTGGACCTCCTCTGAGGTCTCAACCGCATTGTAACTGTATTTTTACTTTTATTAATAAAATTAATCTTTACTTAGGAAAAAAAAAAGTAGACTATAAAACATTTATATGACATATACCTCAACGTTAGCAATGTCAATGTCATTTTCCCAGAAGAGAAAGAAACTCGAACAAGTTTTCTTCAGTTAGGAAATAATGGCCATTTTTTGGCTAGATGATGTGTACAAACAAAGCAAATAAAACGTCACCATAAAAAAGAACACCTTAGGAACTTAATACTCAACCTTCAGGAAAAGCTTAGGCACAATCATGCCAACTATGTTACATGCTAAAAATATCAAACACTTGATAACTTGTGATATTAAATTGAAATAAAAAGACAACATATAATAAACAAGAGCCATGTGGTGGAAATGTCATTATTTTTTTCTTTTTTGCACATTGCCACCACCTAGCTCTTGTTATAATATTTTTAATAAAAAGATAAAAACAATTAATATAATATCTTAGAAGAATAAAATATGAAGTAAGAAATTTAATTAATTAAATAAAAACATAAGTAACTTGAAAAGCAATTAGTTCTAAATAGATAATTTTAATAAAAATATTATTTCAAAAAGTTGTTATAACAATTTATTATTATTAATATATTGAAAAAATATATGTAGGGGTTAGAGTGGAAAATTGAAAAAATGAAGGAACTTGCATAAACATTTAAACTATTTCAATTAGTAAAAAGGAACATAAGTAGAAATGATAGGAGAGATAAAACCTTTTGAGGAGGAGAAATAAAGGAAAAACGACTAAGACAATGCCTGCATGTGAAGCCAAACAATAGATGAGTGAAAGAATAACTAAGAAACTAAAATAACATGGGAGAAAATACTTACTCATAGTCATTGTTTCTAGATAACTTTGACACCATAATAACGATACTGCATTCAAACAAGTTGTATTAATTGGCAGGAGACAATCTCTCTCGTGTCATATGAGACCATGAAATCAAATCTCTCTTGTTTTTCATCGGAGGTGACATTTTGTAATTCCATGTGCAATAAGAAAAAGGAAATTCAATAGTCATGGATCCTCAATATTACATGCCATGGATGAGGTTAACCAACACCTGAAACAATCATTTAACCAGGTACCTTGAAATGGAATTGTTGTGTGATCCCCAACACTTGTTGATAAGTGTGGTTACTAATAAATAATATTGGTGGGGCATAATTCCATGTCCTTTCCATTAATAAATGTTGGGGTTCTGGCATTATGGGCCTCTCCACTAGTCCTCAAGCAAACACCCTATGTGGGGAAGTTCAATGTTAACCTTAATTTTACATCATATTTATATATAGAGATAATGTAATTCATAGTGAAAAATATCTAACTTCTTGGATATCTGCCTCTATTTTTTTTAGTATGAGAGAGGTGCAATTCTTCCACGATTCAATGTGGAGTTGACATGTGTAATTTTGCACACATGTAATTCATTCCATATTAAACATTGAGTGGAAATGTAATATTTAAAAAATAAGTATTAATACCAAAAAAGTATCAGCCATAAATAAAATATTTCAACATCCATGGTAATTGAAAATATATAATTTCTTATATTTTCAATTTTAATTATGAGATAAATTTATAATTTCTTTATTGTTTAAAAAAATTTCAATATTTGCTTAAAATACAATATTTGAACACATATCTTATTTAATATATTTCAATATCACTTCATATATATAGAAAGAGAAAATAAAGATATAATATTTTAATGCTGATTATTAAAAACATATTTTAAAATAAATAATATATATATATATTATTATATATATATATATATATAAATATTTCGAAATTATTTAATTTTCGAATTGGATTTTTGGTCGTTGTCGCCTGCAGATTTCTAAATACGAGCTTCGAAGTATCGATGATATGGACCCAAACAAACACAAAAATTCAATAACGCAAGAATGAGATGACCTGGTGAAGAGAATGAGCGGAGATGAAATTATAAATAGAGATATGACTATAATTGGACGAATTAAATATAATATTTGTGCAGAGTCCAAATCTACTACCCCTAAATAAAAATAAGATGAAATCATATCGCATAAAATTAAAGATAATATTAAATCTTAAAAAAACACCAAATTTTAAATTTTGAATTTTTATTGCCTCCATATGGGCTTTGTAGGTTGTCAGTAAGTTATATTTAAAAATAATAAAATAATACTTATATCACAAATATTTAATTAATAAAACTAATAAATATTAATTTATTTAATTAATAAATATTTAATTTCCATTTTAGTTTTTTGATGTAAATTTCCCATCTTAGTTTTTGAGTATTATATAGAAATAATTAATAAAGTAATTGAAAAGTAAAGGAAAGAAAAATAACTTTTAAATATTAAAGAATAACCAATTTCTTCACACTTAATATGAGCCCATGGCATATAAAAATATTATAATTGATATTTATATGAAATGTAATTTATTTTTTTTAAGTCTTGGACATATAATAGTTAAAAAATATATACTAATAAAAAAACACACTTATTATTATTCATAAAAATATAATATTTCAATTTCCATATTAAATAGCTATTTTAATATCAAATTTATATAATTGAAAAAATAAAATAATTAATTGTCAAAGTTTAAGATTTATCTAGCTTATATAACCTAGTTGTTTGTTTTGGAATCATGATTTATCATATCATATAATTAATATGGTATTTAATTATATATTATATTATACCATATGATATTAAATGGAGTTTGATTTTTCATCTATGGAAAAATCTAAAGGAATAGTCACCTTTAAAATAAAAATACATTAAATAATGTAACCACATAAATAAGGTTTATATATATATAGTGTAATAAATAATTCTATTTTAATTTTATCAAAATAGGTAGTGATTTTTTTTTGACCCAACTAATCCCAAGAGTACAAGTAACTACTAGTAAACACCTCTCCGTAAACGAGGTCACAAAGAAGGGGATTTGAACCTAGATCTCTCGAGTTTCAACAATTTCACATATCTCAGATTACCAATTGAGCTGCCCCTCTCCCAAAATAGGTAGTAATTTTAAATAAATAGATACACATTTATTTAGGAATAAGAATTATAATAGAATACAATATTAGAATATTATATCATATTATAAACCTATTATATGTGAATAAAAATATCTCCTTAATTATACTATAATATATATTCTATAAAAAACTAAGTAAGTTTAAAATTTAAATTAAATAGCTTAATCATAATTTAATTATATTTAAGTAGTTAATATTTTTTAATTATCTAAATAGGTGTATATTTTTTATTATCATTTAAAATATGATATAATATTATATTCCTTTGTTTGAGGTGATATGAGTTTTGAGATCACTGGCATTCTTAACCAGTGGCTTGAGTTGCAATCCAAGGGCATTTAAGTTGGCAAAATCACTAGGGGATCCCACTCTATGTAGGCCCACTTCCGAGCAGTAACCTTTTCACTACACATTTTTATTATAATAAGAATTATATACATATACATATACATATACATATATATATACATATACACACACACACACATATATATATATAACTTAAAATAAAATATAATATTATAGTTTTTTGTTTGAGGTAATGTGAGTTTTGAGATGACTTGCATGTTTAACTTATGGTCTTAGTAATTTCGATTCAAGGGCATTTAAGCCATGAAAATCAACCCATAATGGTCTGGGCCACACCATTCCTTAGCATGACTTTGAACGAGTGAGCTTTTCACTATGATGTGCCTTTACATACACCCTCTCACGGTGCTAGTGGGCAATATTAATAGTATTATATTAGATTATGTTACATTATATTATGGTATAAATCGTCTTATATAAATGAGAGTTATATTTGGATTTATGAAAATATAAATGATAGTTATATTTGAAATATAAAATTCTGTTAGTTATTATAGATATTGAAATATTTTATTTATGGTTCCTAAAATATTTTTATGTTATTAAAATATTTGTTTTAAATATTACATGTTAACTAAATATAAAATGAATTAAACATCATGTAA
>APFE030777287.1:0-16207 GCA_000404065.3 Pinus taeda
GCGACTCTTTTCACTAAGCTCCATCATCTTGTTGCAATCTCAACAAGCATTTCTTGTTGCACACTTTTCAACAACTAGAAACTCATGCATGTTGATCTTGAGAAAGACCCAGTTGAGACTAGAGTGCAGGGACTAGTACTATTTTTTGTATACTTTTCTGAGTTGTACAAATGGTGCATGCAATCAGGAACTGAACCTAAAAGGGATTGCGCAGTTATGGATGAGGAATTTCCCTTTAAATATGGGCTAATTCTCTTAGTAATTGTGAAAAGAATTAGAAGCTTGGTGGCTTGGAAATTTGGCGAAGTATTGGCCAAAGGAAGTCATCAAGCGAAGGATAGGAAATACTTGTGTTGGTTAAGCTCAAGGTTAAGTAGAGCATATTGTATTCATATGAATTCTTTTACCAAGATTGCAAGGAAATAGGAGGCCTGGAGAGCTTTTAAAGAGGGTAAGATTTGGCCTTGAGCTTGCTTAATAGTGGCGTTTTGAGCTGTGGATTTCCCCGGATACTTATTGTGTTATGTGCCTTTGATTCTCTTCCTTTATTGATTATTGTTTTCTCGACGTTTATGGGATTCTATTGTAAAGAGTAGAAGTAGATTCTTGTCTCTTGCTTTATCAAATTGCATTAGCTTGTGAATCTACAATATTTTCTACATGGTATCATAGCCGAGAACAGCACTAGAGGAGATTTCGAAGTTTTCAGTTTTGGGTCACACATTTGCAGAGAAAATCTGAAATTTTTTCACAAATAGCATATTTGGATTCATTCTGAAGAAATACCCAAATTCAAAAAACAAATCAGCTGAATCGAAGTTCGGATGAGGGAGATATCACTGATTTAAAATCAACTCTTTTTCCATAAAATTTTGTGACAGTGGGACAGATGAAACAAATTGGTGTGCTAGCCAAGAACCTGTATGCATTTGAGGTACAAGATGCGTGCAAAGCCTTGAGGAGCAAGGAAAAGGTTAGATACTTGGTGGTTGAGAGGGAGATTAAATTACCTCTCAACATGAAGCCCCAAAAGAAGTCTCAGAAGTAGCTTAAGGAAGTTGTGGAGTAGCCACAACTAGAGAAGCTAAGAGGAGACTGAGTGGAAAGATCCACTCAAGCATAGAAGAAGTAGTCTCAAAACCAGTCTTCGACAATTATGGAGCAGCCATAACTAGAGAAGCCGAGTGGAGACTGAGTGGAGTCATACAGTCATGTAGATACCTCCAGTAAGGGGGGAATTTTCAGCCAAGTGGGTAGAAGGATCACATGTAGCCAAACCTCTAGGTGTGAGGTGGGGCAATTTGAAGTGATAGTCCCAAGAGGGTTGAAATTGGGCAAGGTCCATTGAGTTGCTTTATCTCATAGATTGTACCTTGCTACGGGAGCCAAAAGTACATAGTAGCGAGAGGAATCAGTTGGATTTATGCAGTTAGAGATCAATGTGATGAAGGCTGGAGTAGTCAGATACTAAATAGTGTAGAGAGGGTTGAAAATAGTTTAGAAAGGTAGAGTCAACAAAAGTGCATAGTTTTTTGTCGATAGAGGAAATAGTAGTCAGATACTTTCATGACACAGGCATCATCCTGATTCAGGTTGGATGTATTTTTTGTTTCTGGAGTTGCTGGAGCAAAAACACTAGAGAGAAGTGTTGCATGCAGAACATTCCAAAGGTTTAGAATTGGGATCAAGTTCAATTCCTTTCTTGTTGAGAGGGAATGTTGACAATAGCAATGAGAAACGATAAAAATAGAATCCATAAATTCCAGTTTAATTTGTCCTTGAATTAAACTGAGAATTAAAATCAAATGTTATTCTCATACCAACTTGTAATAGTTAACTAGAATGAGTTGACTCAGTTAACTTAGGAATTTCAATTTATAAGTGTTTATGAAGTCATGTATAACTCAGTTTACTGAGTTAAGTCCAGTTAAATTAGTTCCAAACTATTTGAGGATCTAATAGTGAGTTAATAGTCAGTTGATGCATTAGTGCATTCAACTAATGCTACTCCAGCTAACTGAAGATTCCCTCATCATAAACTCTTGCATGTTGATTCTGAGAAAGAGCTAGTTGAGGCTAGAGTTCAGGGATAGTGTATTATTTGTTGTATACTTTTATGAGTTCTATAGATGGTGCATGCAATCAGGAACTGAACCTAGAAGGGATTGTGAAATTATGGATGTGGAATTGTGCAAAGAATTAGAAGCTTGGTGGCTTGGAAATTTGGCTAAGTATTGGCCAAAGGATGTCATCAAGCAAAGGATAGGAAATACTTGTGTGGGTTAAGCTCAAGGTTGAGCAGAGCACATTGTATTCATCTAAATTCTTTTACCAAGGGTGCAAGGAAATAGGATGCTTGAAGAGCAGAGAAGAGGCCTGGATTTGGCTTGAGCTTTCTTGTGAGTTGGATATTGATTTTACTGAGTGTTTGGATTGTTCTTGTGAGAACAAGCATTGTATTATCATCTTGGATTTCTGATTAATGCAATACAGATAGTAGGGTTTTGAGTTGTGGCTTTCCTCGGATACTTATTTTGTTATGTTCCATTGATGTTCTTCCTCTTATCGATTATTCTTTTGCTCGATATTTATGTGCTTCCATTGTAAAGAGTGGAAGTATATTCTTGTCTCTTGTTTTAGTAGATTACATGAGTTGTTGAATCTACAGGAAAATCTACACTATCATACACTGGAAAATTAAATTTCAAGTATATTCTCAACCAAGACATAGGAAAATTATAATCCACTTTCTCTAGTTGTTTTTGTGTGGAATTGAAGAGGAAATTGAACTTGAAAGAGAGGATGGGGATGAAGGAGTTTTAGGAGAGTTGCTACCATTGCCTTCTCCTTTACTTTGACTTTGCTTTATTTTTTATTATTTCATTTCTTACAATTCTTGCGTGATGACTTTTGTCTCCAAACAAATTTTTTGAAACATTGCATCAAATTCAAATAGGTTTTCTTCCCTTGAAGTTTTCATTGTTTTCCTTTGGGATGCACATCTCGAATCAATCTTAGGATTGTAATATTCAAGTGAACCTTATCCATGCTTGACCTTAAACATAGTTAGCATTCAATGACACATGTACAAATCCAAATCCACATATCCTTAATCAACAACTCTAATAAAACAAATTATCCATGATTAGTTTTGAAATTCTTCGTTCCACTAATTTAAATTATCATAGCAAGAAAAATAAATATTTAAAGGCTGAAATTTAAAAACTAGCATTGAAATAACATAGACAATACTTAGCAATACAATAATGGAGTCATCCATATTGGCTACATCTCTAAGTCTACTCCAATTGTTGAATTGGTCCATTCAAAATGATGCAAAGTACATTATTTCATTTCTTTATGGAAATAGTGTCCTTCATTCTACAAAAGTCATTGTTGATGTCCTCTACGAAGATAATAGTGGCTTCTTCCTAAAATTAGTGAACTTAAGATTACCTTATTATATCCATGGAGGGGATCTATATTTCTACTCGTCACACTCTAAATTGTACTACTTCAAGGATTCATAGTAATCATGGCCATGAATTCTAACCATAATTATACCACCAATGATGACCAAAAATGGTGGGAAACAATAACTCTTCCATCTTAAGAACTCTATCACTCCAAGGGTCATTGAATAGATTATATTTGTTACTACCCACCAAGAAGAGACCCACCAACATCTGTTACTTAGGTGTAGAGTGAGAAATGCATTGGGTGGCCACTTCTTGTTTGATAATGTGCATTTCTTAGTGTCAAACAATAACCTCAATCAGTGTGAGAGATAATAGAGTATAAGAAATGCAATTCAATAATATTATATCTACATGCTCATATATATTTTCTAGTGCAAAATCATCCCATGCCTTCTCCCCATAGTTTGGATTCATATGAATAATATCCCTTGCCACAACCTCTACAATTTTTTGGATGAAATGACAATGTGCTCCCTCTAATTATTTAACATATTTTTTCTTAGGATAGTTGATGGTTCCTATTATTTAATAAAACAAAAGAAAAATCCTTCTCTTCTCCTCCATAATTCAACTATTAAAATCATGTATTGCATTTCTTGGAATTTTGACACAATACTGAAGCCATGTTAAGGCTTGAGAACATTTTGTAAAGACTTGAGACCAATGGATCAGATGTGGGATCCTCATAAATCACACACAATTTGGAAGAATATGGATGGAAGGATATATTATTGTCCATGAACAACTTGGTGTCTTCATATATAGGCAAGTTCGTAGACACTTGATCAACTGCATCCCCAGTTGTGCTCTCAACGATGTCTTTAATTCTTCTTTCCTAGAAGCCATTGTACTTGTGTCGTTGAGAGGAAAACAAACATGTGTGATACCAAGAGACATAGAAACACTCATGGAAAGAAATATATCATTTGAAAACCAAAACAAATTGGAGTACTGACATGCAACATACCCATGTGACTGTTTACGAAGATTGCGCAATTTTCACCAGGAGGCTGGGAGATTGACTACCAAAACTGTGCAAGGCATAGTCTGGGCTATTGGGAGGTTGACTAACTGCTGGAACTGCAAAATTCACAGTCCATCTTGGCATACTGAGGACTGAAACTATGTAATACGCAATTTTAGTCAACAGTGAGATGAAAACCAACAAACTGTATTACGCAGTTTCTGGGGCTAGCAAGGCACTGCCTCCCATATTTGCGCAATACAATCCTAGAGGTCAGTGTTGGGCCAAACTTGAGCAATTTATAGAGGGAAGGTAGAGCCTTCACTTCTAGAAATGCGCAATGCTAGTTGTGCAAAGCAAGGTCCGGGCCAAGGCAACCCAGACCTGCTGAAGGGCGACTGAAAACATGAGAAGTGTGAATGCATGGTAAACTAAGTGTAAACAAGAGTGAATGATCTTGCATGCAAACAACAAGTGCAGGATTTAGAAAATGAGAAGACATGCATGTGTGTGAAGCGGGTCGTTGCAACAGTGACCGTCGGTGCAAAAATAGTGTCATGCATGCGACAACAGTCAAATGCAAACGAAAACTGAAATGGTGCTTCTACAAGCTAACATACATGAAAACAATAGCAAGAGTTCATTGAAATCAAGCACAAAACACTTACACAAAGTGAAACACAAATAGTAATAGAAACACAGTGCAAGACATGAAAAGCATGCTTACCCTGAAATAGCTAAGCTAAAAATGTTGAAGACTCCTAGATGTGATGTGGGATATTAGAACTGCAACATCGATTTGAGCAATGATCTCTACAGTGTCTGATTCATAAGTTTTGATAAGATCGAGGTTATGATGTGCATGCCACAAATCTAGGAAAAATGACACTTGGCAAGAGGTCCCTAAAATGATCTATGTGTGTAACCTATAGCTGCTAAAAATAGATCCCTTGGATCTAGGGATGCCTTGGCATGCTTCCTTTTGCTATTTTGGGAAAAGCAACCCATGCATTTAAATCAATTTTGCGCAGTCCCGGAGGGAATTGGTCAACCTCAAGGCACATGCAACAGGCTGCAAGACAAGAAGAGTGATTTTCACAGTTTTTGAGCTGAGATGGGTTGGTTGTCCCTGAGGGATTGTGTAATTTTTGGGCTGAGCAGGTCACTGACTCCTAGAATTGCACAATTTTATCGCCAGGTTGTAGTGTTGGGCTAGATTGTGTAGTTTTTCCAAGGAAGCCTATCTGACGGTTCCGCACAATTTTAGAGCCCAGCAGATTTGTGCAATTTTTGATAGGAAGGTTGGTTCCCCTCCATAATTGTGCAATTTTATGAGGAATCTACTCAGCCAACAATTAGCTTGAGTCCGGAATTTTGGATTATAGGAAGGAGACAAACAAGCCGACATGCATAGGTCAGCAGGCCACTGAAACTCAGCTAAATCATAAGTACTTGACAGTGAGAAATTTTGCTAAGGATGGTTGGTAGGGAGTCTCCAAAATGAAGCTAAGGAAAAATTTTGGAGGGTGGTTCCAGCTACTACAACACTTGGCGATACACTGGTAGAACTCTAGCTCTCTGAATGGACCTTGTTCATGAAAATAAAGTCTAACACCTTCGAATGTATTGTTTAGTTCTATGCTCATCTTGGTTTCCACACTTCCTCGATTATAATATGTAGCATCTTTCAAGCTCTTAGTCAGTCGACACACATTCTAACCCAAGCCAACATAGTTGTTTTTATTAGGGATGAGGGCTATATTGGTGCACAAGCCATATGTTATTAGAGCTTTAGTTTCATCTCTGGTGTTGCTCTGCTGCCAGTATGCCTAGACAGTACCCTAGTGGAGTCACCCAGGAACACAAGCATCGCTCCACTACCAGCGAGCCTAGCCAGTACCTCGACGGAGTTACTTGCATCACCTCTCTGTGCAATAAGCCTTTCTCTTCTTTCACCTTATTCATTTTTGGTTTTTTATGAATTTCACATTTTCATTTTTTCATTCTCATTTTCATAAATATGCATAGCACTTATTTATTTCAGAAGTGGAAGAGGGATCCCGAGTTATTGAGAGAAAAAGAGGTTGTTCCTTTAGAGAAGTAGTTTGTATATACCTTTGACGTGCTTGTTAAGGTTTTCCCCTCACCTTACTCTACTTGATTAAGCTGACAAGGGTTAACCCAAAACAACCAACTAGAGTAGGTGACACTATTTAGCACACAAGCGTTTTGTTTTCACCAAGGTTCACTTTGAATAGCACGTATTTTCCCTTGATGTATCATGAACTGAAGAAAACAAGTTCTTCATATAGAGGTAAGATGACAGATAACCAAGTATCAATAACTGCATAATTCCTCTTCTAATTTACCCATCATGTTTCAAGACTCACACACACAGTGTCATGCGAGACTAACCTATAAATGTAAACAAGAAAACAATGACGAAACAAAGAGAAACTAGAAGTAAATGCATAAGAAAAGAGAGTAAGCAAACAAGTAGGAAAACGAACAAACATGCAAAGTAAGAAGGAAACACACATGCAAGAAAACAAACCAAAAGCAAGAACTAATCCTACTCCTAAGCTAAAGGTGCATGGGTCTGCTTATGTAAAGTGATACTTCCAATGCATCCACTGGTGCATTGGTCAACCCATGTTGGTGAAGGCATGGTTCGCGAACAACATAGCCGTACGAACTAGAAAACATCAACTATGTAACAATGAAGACAAACACACTCTAGATATAAGTGCATCCACAGAAAAGAATTGAGTGAAAGTGCATGACATGCACCCTGTGGACTTACCATGGTGTTGTGCTATACTATATGCAGATGTTAAGTGTACACATTCTCCTTACTGTGACATGCAAGCAAATGTGAGGAAGGTAGACCACTTATGTTGCGCAAGTGTGCTTTTTGTGTAAGATACCTCCAATGCACGAGCAATGGGATTGTGTAGTTTGAGTGGAAAAAGAGAAATATGAGTGTTAGATTGATCTTTAGTGCATACAAATGAGTGAAGAGGAGCCTTGGGTGTTTGAAAAATTTTGTGATCGAAAGTGAAACCATCCTCACGACAACAAGGGCCTAACATAACCATCAGCTCAGGCAGAAGTGCCTTGACAGCCAATGGGGTTTCAACTTTGTTGATAGATAGATCATCACAGACCTATGTCTTAGACAAATTAACAATGATTAAATCAATATCGTGATCAAGTGAAGAAGTAGAGAGATCATGACAACTGAAATCAGAAAATTTAGGATGTTTATTAGAATCCTCATGATTTGATGAATCACACAAAGGGGTAGATGGGAAGCAAGAATGTTCACCTAGTGTGTTTCCAGAAAGAGCAGATGAAAAGATCAAGTGGATGTTCAATGAATGATTTTTCCTCTCCTTGATCAGATGATGGATTCACATCCAGTGTGTTTTACAAATGATCAACAATAGGTGCATCTGTAGATGGAGATACACATGCGAAATCAGAGACAACAGAATCACCAGATATGTCAAGGAAAAATGGAGGAGGCATGGACAAATCCTTCATCACAGGTTGAAGTTTAGGCTCCTAGCCATACTCTTCATGAATGATAACATAGGTTGGTTGTGCAACACCAACTCCGTCAATACCTTGATCCTTGTTCACAACAAGTGTGGAGTCTGGAATGGAAGAACACAAGACAGTGCAATCTGGAGGATCAGCAGAACATGAAGACGAAGGTTGAGGTAAGACATGCATGTGACAACCCATGTGCTTCGTAACCAAGTCCACATGAAAATTGAGAGAATTAATGTTGGGAGGATGTGACAGTTGAATGAATGTGTGTGAATTTTCTCCCAAATCACTCTAAGGTGGAAAATTTGTTTAATGAGGGGATGACAAACAGTCACTTGTGATAGCAACCGTGGTTGTCTATGATTGCGCAGATCCATCACTGAAGTATGATGAGTGGGATTTAAGATTGAACTTCTTCTTGGGATTTACAGATTTGGTAAGATAATATTCAAATCATTCCATGAGATACTGCAATTACATCTAACTTTTCGAAGCTTGAAATTGCAACACATGGAAGCAGTCCCAAAATTCCATAGGCAATTCTTGCAGGGCCTTCTGTTGTTGTAACAATTTTTGGTCAAGAGATCCTAGAACAAAATGATGGAAAGTAGATTCAATGAGATCACAAAACTTCTCAAGTGAGTGCACGCTGCTAGGTGGTAGACTCCAGCACCACCGTAGTGGGGATTCACAAAGTGTGTATGAAAGCAGCACGCTAGCCTCTTCAACATAGAACTAATCTGCAAGGAATGCGTAGAATTATTCTAAGTACTTAGGCCAGGCTACTTCACCTTCACCATCATATTTTAATTTGGACAAGAGATCAACAAACTCCCTTGTGTTGTCGAGAGATTTGGCATGCAAAAAACATCACGGAGGGATAAGTTTGATAGTATCCATGATAGATGTAAGAAGATTCAAAATAGTTTGTGAGGACTCATCTTGTCATCTGGCCCTCCTTCTAGCACCAAAATGTTGACGGTGCTATACCCGCCAACATTTGAAGGGATCTCCTTGGTAATAAATCCCAACTAGACCTCAAACAATTTTGTGTAGGAGTCCCAACAGTGGGTCGTACGGTATCGCCTTGACCACGGTTGCATGCAGAGGCAAGTAAGATGTCCTTGTCTGTAGCAAGGTTGTGACATGAGTAGCAATCCAAGGAAGGTGCATGAATGGTTCTAACACATGAAGGTGGAGTGAGTCCACCCCTTAGAAACCTATGTAAACACACAGCTTGGAATGGAACACACCAGCAAGGGCACATCACCAACTAGAAGGAAGGTGAACCAACAATCCAAAGAGATGGTTAAACCAATAGCGCATTTCAGTGAGATTCATACATACATATACGGAAAGAGTCCATACATACATGAGTAAGCAAACAGATACATATATCGTTAGTGTAACCAAGACAATTGAAATTCAATAACAACATATGCATGAAATCTGTTGGATCTGTTATATTAAGAAGTGAACGTTCCAATCATACAATACAACCATGGCCAACCACTAGTCCCAATAATGGAACATTACAATCATCGTTTCCTGCTCCTCCAAAGAGATGTACAAGCTCTACACTGTGGAGAATTCAAGGTTCATTACAATACTCTCTAATATTTCTCTAAGATACTCCTATCGTAAGCTTAGTTGCCCAAAAGCCTGTACAATGAGTTATGAGGTTCTATAAATAGAAAAGGGTGGGGTGGCCCTTAACATTCCCCTTTGTGACTCTTCACCTACCCTCATGACTCTTCACCTACTACATGACTATTACATTCAACTATTGACACTTGCACTTAGACTTCCACTTTACAATATGTCACATAAAATCTGCACATGTGCCCATGTGAGACAAAATAGGCTTGAGCAAGCCATGCAAGCTATCACTAAGAGTCAGACAGTTGTTGGAATACCAAGTCTTCAACATCCTTGCGATGATCAATGGTGGTGAAGTGATGCCAAGCTTGGTCATCTATGATGGTGTCTGCGTGCTCAATAGTGACATCTCACCGAAAGAAAACTCTTGCCTCTATTGCATCGTGTACACTAATATGGCTCCTATGTCCAACTTGTCTCATAACATGTGCATCATACTGATGCATAGTGTCTACGCTGATCTTCAAGTGTGTGTTCTTTTCTATGTGCATCAACTTGTTGAAATACACATTCAACTTTAGTCGGACTTGCTTCTTGTCTTCCCCTCACTGAGTGTGCCAATGGGTGGGATCGCATATGTGCGCATAATGACATCCATGCTCCTGAACACCATTACATGAAATCATTGAGACTTATCACCCTTTCTACTCCGTGCCAACTGCTGGGATAGGTCTATAACCCATATGGGCATAGTTTCATTAGTTTGTGGATGTTGCGCCTCTTGTTGTCCCTGTTCTTTCTACAACTCCATCTCTCATCTGTGCAACTCCTATTCTTCCTTGAGTTGCCACTTCAGCACATGCAACTCCTTTTATGCTTATCTCTCTTCCTTTGTGTGATCCTCTTGTTGCACCATCACCTTATAGCCTCAAACGTTAAATCTGCTTTCATCACAAGTGGATTTGCTCAAACTTGCAAATTTGCTCCGCCTCTACACTGTCAACAAACTTCCTCTTGAAATTTTTACACACAAGTATGATACCTTATGCTGTTATTGATGGTGCTGCTCGTTGTGATGTCATTTCCATTTCATCTTGATATCCTTGTCCATGAAAAGCTTGTTGTCTCCATAGATAGGCAAGTTCATAGACACTTGATCGACTGCATCCCTAGTTGTGCTCTCAAGGGTGTCTTTGACTCTGCTCTCTTGGAAGCCATTGTACCTGTGCTGTTGAGAGGCAAACAAACACCTGTGATACCTAGAGACATAGAAACACTCATGGCAAGAAATATGTCAGTTGAAAACCAAAACAAACTAGAGGATTGGCTCGCAACATACCCATGTGACTATCTGTGAAGATTGCGTAATTTTCACCAAGATGCTGGGAGACTGACTACCAAAACTACACAAGGCACAGTCTAGGCTATCAGGTGGATGAATGACTACAGGAACTATACAATGCATAGTCCATCCTAGCCTACTAAGGACTGAAACTGTGCAATGCGCAATTTCAGTCAGCAGTGACATGCAAACCAACAAACTGCATTGCAAAATTTCTAGGGCTAGCAAGGCACTCCCTATCAGAATTGTGCAGTGCAAGCCTATAGGTCAGTTTTGGGCCAAACTTGAGCAGTTTATAGAGGGCAGGTAGAGCCTTCACTTCTAAAAATGTGCAATGTTATTAGGGAAAAGAAAGGTCTGGGCCAAGGCAGCCCAGACCCGCATCAGGCAACTAAAAACATAAGAATTCTGAATGCATGGTGAATTGAGTGTAAACAAGAGTGAATGATCATGCATGCAAATAGGGAGTGGAGGATTCAGAAAATAGGAAGACATGCATGTTTGTGAAGCGAGTCGTTGCAATGGCGACCATTGTTCCAAAAATAGTTACATGCATGTGACAAAAGTGAGGTGCAAACAAAAATTGAAATGGTGCTTCTACAAGCTAACATACTTTAAAATGATAGTAATCATTCATTGAAACCAAGCATACAACACTTACATCAAGAAAAACACAAAAAGAAATTGAAACGTAGCACAAGACATGAAAAACAGACTTACCATGAAACAACTAAGCTAAAAGTGCCGAAGACTCTTGGATGCAATATGGGATGTCAAAGCTACAAGATCAATGTGAGGAATGAGCTCTGTAGCATCATGTTCATAGATTTTGATAAGATCAAGGTTATGACGTGCATGCCACAAATCTAGGAAAAATGACACTTGGCGAGAGGTTCCTAGAAAGATGTATGAATGTAATCTACAACTGCTAAAAATAGATCACTCAGATCTAGGGATTCCTTTGCATGTTGCCTTTTGTTATTTCGGGAAAAAGGACCCCATGCATGCAAATCAATTTTTCTTGGTCCCGGAGGGAACCGATCAACCTGAAGGCACATGCATCGGTCTGTGAGCTTGCGAAGAAAATTTGCACAATTTTAGAGATGAGTTGGGCTAGTTGTCCAAGAGGGATTACGTAATTTCTAGGGTCAATAGGTGCCTGCTACCCAGAATTGTGCAATTTATGGGCTAAGCTGCAATGCTGGGCCAAATTGCATAGTTTTCTCATTGAATCGTGTCTGATTGTTCTACACAATTTAGGAGTCCAGTAGATTTGTGCAATTTTCAGAGTGAAGGCTAGTTCCCCTTCATAATTGTGCAATTTTTTTAGGGGGCTACTCAACCAACAATTAGCTTGATTCCAGAATGCTGGCCTGCAGGAGGGATACAAACAAGCTGACATGCATAGGTCGGTAGGCCACTAAAACTCAGCTAAAGCCTAAGTACTTGACAGTGCAAGACATGCTCCTAAGGATGGTTGGTAGGGAGTCTCCAAAATGAAGCTAAGGAAAAATTTTGGAGGGTGGTTGTAGCCACTACAACACTTGGTGACACACTCATAGAATTCCAGCTCTCTAAATGGACCTTATTCCTGAAAATAAATTCTAACACCTCCAGAAGTATTGTTCAGTTCTCTGTTCATCTTGGTTTCCACACTTGCATGATTGTAAGATGTATCATCTGCCAAGCTCTTGGTCGGTCGGCACACATTCCAAGCTAAGCCAATACAGTTGTTTCGATTAGGTATGAGGGATATATTGGTGCACAAGCCATATGGTTGTGAGAGTTTTAGTTTCATCTCGGGTGTTGCTCCGCTACCAGTAGGCCTCGACGAAGTCACACAGGAACATAAGAATCGCTTTGTTTCCAGTGAGCCTGGTCAGTACCCCGATGGATTTACTTGCATGACCGCTTTGCGCAAGAAGCCTTTCTCTTATTTTTCCTTATTCATTTTCATTTTTTCGATACTTTTCACATTTTTATTTTTTCATTTTCATTTTCACAACTGTGCATAACACTTATTTATTATAGAGGCGGAAGAGGGATCCCAACTTATTGAGATAAGAAGAGGTTGTTCCTTCAAAGAAGTAGTTTGCATATACCTCTGACATGCTTGTTAACATTTTCCCCCTCACCTTACTCTACTTGACTGAGCTAACAAGGGTTAACCCAAAACAATCGACTAGAGTAGGTGACACTAGCTAGCACGTGAGCGTTGTGTTTTCACCAAGGTTCACTTCAATTAGCACATCTTTTCCCTTGATGTATCATGGACTAAAGACAACAAATTCTTCATACAGAGCCAGGATGGCAAATAACCAAGTCTCAATAAATGCACAAGTGCTCTTGTACTTTACCAAACTTGTTTCAAGAGTCACACACGATATCATGCAAAACTAACCTATAAACATAAACAAGCAAACAATGACAAAAGAAAGCAAAAACATAAGTAAGTGTGTAAGAAAAGTGAGTGAGAAAACAAACAGGAAAACAAATAAACATGCAAAGTAAGAAGCAAACATGCATGCAAGAAAACAAACCCAAAGAAAACACTAGTCCTACTCCTAAGCTAACAGTTCATGGGTCTGCTTATGTAAAGTGATACTTCCAATTCAGCCACCAGTGCATTGGTGGACCCATGTTGGTGAAGGCATGGTTCGCGAACAACATAACCGTGAAAACCAACAAACGTAAAAGATATAACAGTGAAATGAAACACACTCTGAGTATAAACGTGTCCATAGAACATAAGTGATAGCAAATGCCTGACATGTAATTCATGGACTTACCATGGTGTTGTGCTACACTACGTGCAGATGTTAAGTGTACGCATTCTCTTGACTGTACCATGTAAGAAAATGTGAGAAAGGTAGACCACTTACATTGTGCAAGTATGCTTTCTCTTTAATATTCCTCCGATGCATAAGCGATGGGATCGTGTAGCTCAAGTGGAGGAAGCAAAATTTGGGTTCTTAGTTTGATTTTCAGTGCATACATATGAGTGATGAGGAGCCTTGCATGTTTCAACAATTTCTTGATCAGAAGTGAAACCAACCTCATAACAGCAAGGGCTTGACATAACCATCAGCTCGAGTTGAAGTGCCTCGACAGTCTGTGGGGTTTCGAATTCGTCAATAGATATATCATCATAGACCATTTTCTTAGACAGATTAACAACGATTGGATCAACATCGTGGTCAGATGAAGAAGTAGAGAGATCACGACAACCAAGATCAAAATATTTGGGATGTTTGTCGGTATCCTCATGATTTGATGAATCACACAAAGTGGTAGATAAGAAGCAGGAATTTTCACCCTCTGTGTTTCCTCGAAAAGCAGATGAAGAATCAAGTGGATGCTAAATGAATGATTTTTCCTCTCAGTTGTCGAATGATGGACTGACATCTTGTGTGTTCTGTGAGTGATCAACAATAGGTGCATCTGCAGACAAATATACTCTAGGAAAATCAAGAATGGCAAAATCAGCGAAGATTTTAGGGAAAAGTGGAGGAGACTCAGATGGAAGGGAATTATTCTTTGCCACAGATTGATGTTCAGGCTCCCGTTCGTATTATTCATGAATGATAGCACAGGTTGGTTGTACAACACCAACTTTGTTGATGGCTTGATCAACATTCACAATAGGTGTAGAGTCCACAATGGAAGAACACAAGACAGTGCAATCTGGAGGATCAGTAGAACATGAAAACGGAGGTTGAGGTAAGAAAATCATGTGACAACCCATGGGCTTCACAACCAAATCTACACAAAAATTGAGAGAATTTATGTGGGAGGATATGGCAGTTGAATAGAAATGTGGACATGTTCTCCCACATCACTTTAGGGTGGTGAAGTTGTTTGATGAGGGGATGGTTGACAATCACTTGTGACAAAGACCATGTTTGTCTATGATTGCGCAACTTCATCACTGAAATATGATGAGCAGGGTTTGAACTTCAACTTCATCTTGGGATGGACTGACTTTTTAAGGCAATATTCAAACCTGTCCATGAGATACTAAAATTTCATCTGACTTTTTGGAGCTTCAAACATGAATAGAAGGAAGCGCTCTGAAAAACCCATACGTGATTCATGCGGAACCTACCATTGTTTTAACATTTTTTTATCAAGTGCTTCAAGATCAAAATGGTGAGAAACAATTTCAATTAGATCTTTGAACTGCTTGAATGAGTGCACGGAGTTCTGAGGCAACGTGCCACACCATCACAATGGATGGTCACAAAGTGTGTGTGCGAGCAGCGAACAGACCTATGTTTAATTAAAATCTTCCACGTTCTACATGAGGGAATTGAAATCATCTAAGTTCTTATGTTGGGAAACCTCACCTTCACCATCATACGTGATTCACGACAAGTGATCCGAGAACTCCCTTTCGACATGAAAGATATCTCCGTTGGAAAAAAAAATCAGAGGGGGATCTATAACAAACTCCATGATAGATGTACAAAGATTCAAAACATATTGTGAGGACTCAACTTGTCATCTGGCCCTCCTTCTTACACCAAAATGTTGATGGTGTTGGACCTGTTAGCTCCTGCTGCAGCAGGTATTCATATTTCATGATTGGCATTTCACAGGCCAAATATGTTGTACTTTGCTTGCTGCAATGCTCCATATTTGCTCAAACAGTCTCCATATGAAGAAGGCTACTTCAAGTTCATTCAATTGCCTTCAAATTTTTGTAAAGTTTTCTTGGTATCGCTACTGTTAATTAAAGGGAGGTCCAAACAGTTTAATCTTGGCAGACTCTTAGATAGGTAGAGAAATAGAAGAGTCCAACTATTTAATCAAGGCTCTGGAAGAAATAAGGGTAGTATGTAGATAGGAAAGCATCAAAAGAAAGTGTATGATGGGTTTGCAAGTCTAAGTGCACCCCCAAGCAAAAGAAGAAAAAATGCTAGGAAAGTAGGCTGGGTAGGTAGTTCTGAGGCTGTTGAATTGCTGACAAGTTCCAAGTTTGCAGGCATCATATCATGCAGAACATCATCAGCAAAGATTTGTAAGCAAAAAGGCTCAAATGAGGTATAACTAACTTCCCTTCTCTGTTTTTCCCCATTATTAACTAACATCCCCAAAAGAGGTCAAGATCTGCTTGACACCTCTTAAGTTCATCATCTTCATCATTCCGCTTGAGTAAATATTTGCTTTACTCAAAGTTGTTCCATATCTTCTCCTGAAGTATGGTCCTACCCCCTGTAACAGCCTAAGTCTCCCGAACTTAGCGCTTTCTTATCATCTCCATATTAA
>APFE030777315.1:30477-40925 GCA_000404065.3 Pinus taeda
TACAGTTAGCATTTAAAAAAAAATACTCTTGGTATAATAACTCTTTCATTCAGGTGTTCATTTTTAAAGTTTTTTTAGTCATAAAATTTTTCCATAATGTCATGCTTGATATATTTTGAAAATTTAAGATTGTTTTGTAATCATAATCTTTGGTTTTAATTCTATGGTTGAAAAAATGTCAAGATTTAATGTCTTTCTAAGTCGTGATATTTTATCTTTAATGCTATGGTTGAATATAGTTATAAATATCTTTTCTTAGCACCATGCTTGAAAATTGTTGGAATTTTAAGGTTTTTCAAAATAGTGATATTTTAAATTTAATGTCATTCTTAAAATTCGTTGGAATTTTAAAGCTTTTCAAAGACGTGATATTTTATCGTTAATATCATGCTTGAAAATCATTGGAAATTTAAATTTTCTCAGAGTAATGATATTTTATTTTTAATGTCATTATTAAAAAATGTTGAAAATGTACCCTAAAAAAAAAGACGTTATTCCGGCATCAACACTTTTCGATTTCAAGGTGTTTTTTGCACCAAACAAAATGGCTTTTATTGTTTTTTATTGTTATTTTAGAAACTATTGAAAATTTACTCTGAAAAAAATGGTGATGCAGAATCAACAATTTATTTTTAGGTTGTTTTTTCATGGTTTTTTTGGATTTTTAGGCTTGAGTACCCGTTTTGAGGTAATAGTTCCCGTTTGATCAGTAACTATGTTAATTATTCTTGAGTAAAATGGCTACATTTACAACTGGTCTAGAAAGAATATCAACAACTCTGTTATAAATGTCTTTCTTGTACCTAATTACCAAGTGGAATTGCTGTGAAAATCCCATCCAACGAAAGTGGCTTGTAATGCTGCAATTTGGTTTGAGATTGCAGATATTGCAAAGGATGATGATTGGTGTGAATAATGGTTTCTTTTCCCATCAAATAATGCTTCCATTTCTTCACACTTTGTACCAATGCGTAAAGCTCTTTATCATACGTAGGATAATTAATAACAACACCATTAAAAATTCCATAATGAAATGAAATGGGATTACGATGCCGTAAAAGAATTGCACCGATGGCGTAGCCACTTGCATCTGTCTGTATTTCAAAGGGTTGTTTTAAATCCAACAATAGTAACCCATGGGCTGAACTAATCTTTTGTTTCAGAGCATCAAATGCTTTTTGTTGTTTGCTTCCCCACTAGAAGACAACCTTCACGCTAGTCAACACGTGTAGTGGAGCTGCTATGGAGGAAAAATTGGCAAAAAACTTCCTCCAATACTGCACTGCTCCTAAAAAGACTTCTTACTTCTGTGACTAATTTGGGTATTGGCCAATTCACAATGACCGAAACTTTAGAGGGATCAATCTTCAGCTCACCTCCTCCAACTATGTGGCCCAAATACACTAAGGAAGTTTTCCCAAATTCACATTTAGACATCTTTAGAAATAACTGTTCTTTTCTCATGATATCCAAAGCTTTCCTTACATACTTGACATGCTCTTCTCTTGATTTGTTGAATATCAAAATATCATCTAAATAGACAATTACAGATTCATCAAGAAATGATCTTAAGATATCATTCATAAATCTCATGAATGTAATTGGAGCATTGAAAAGACCGAAAGGCATAACCAGTGACTCAAACAATCCTTGTTTGGTTTTAAACGTAGTCTTCCATATGTCCTCCTCAACTATTCTTACTTGATGATATCAACTTCTCAAGTGTAATTCAGTAAAATCCTTTGCATTTTTCAACTGATCTAGAAAATCATCTATTATGGGTAGTGAGTATCGATTCTTTATTGTGTTCTTATTTAAAGCTTGATAATATACACACATGAGCCAGGTTCCATATTTCTTAGGTACCAATACAATTGGTGAACCACATGGCGAAGTAGAAGGACGAATTACTCCTTTATCTAACAATTCTTGGACTTGTTTTTTAATTTCTGAACTTTCCAGAATTGACATTCGATACATACCAATGTTTGGAAGTGGAAAGTCTTGTTGTAGCTGAATTCCATGAGGAATTCCTCTTTTTGGTGGCAGACCCTTTGGTTCTTGAAACATGTCCCCATATTGATTGACCACATCAATCAATTAAGCTTTCAGCTTTACATCACAGCCTGCAAAGGATTTCTGCTCCGTGTCATTTTTATGCTTGATCTTGAGGAGCACGAGACTCTTGTTGGAATTAACTAGTCGCTTCATTTCACCTATGCTTGCCAAAGATAGACGAAGATTTCTACAATGGGCTCTCACAATGTACTCCACTCCATTTTATAAAAAATGGCATTTGTTCTCAAATTTGTGGAAAACAACCTTCCTGTCATAAACATACGGACTTCCCAACATAATTCCTAAGATATCAAATGGCACAACATCTAATTCAACTTCATCAATGAAATTAGCGGTGATTGCAAACTTGAAAATACATTTCTGTGTGACCTGTAAATTAGCATCACTGATTATCCATCCCAAAGAATACGGTTTTTGATGGGCACGATTTCTAGATTCATTTTCTTAACCAAATCCAGAAATTAAGTTGGCCTGCGATCCAATGTCAAATAGCATATCGATTTTCATATGTTTGGAAATGACTAGGATATGGAATAGCTCTATTCAGTTTTCCTCATTTGAAACATTGTGGGTATTGTTTGTTGCACTGGTACTTGCTACGAATTCCCCTTTGCTTATTTTTGCCATGAATTTTCCCTTGGTGACTGTGGCTATGATTATCGTTTCATCCCCTGAGTCTAAACCCAAGTCTTTTTGTGCAACAACATTGGTCTCTTATTTCCCTTTATTGTTGAATTTCTTGGGTCTTAATTTTGGATGAAGCTTCCAGCAATGCGCTTCATCATGTCCTTCCTTGGAACAATTCTTGCACATAGGTCTCTCCCTATCTTTCTTAACAGAAGCATTTTTCTTCTGTTTTCCTTTAAACTTCTTCCCTTTTTTAACACTCGGAAATGGATTCTTCTTACCTTCTTCTTGTATATTTTTCCCTCTTGCTTCGAGTGTAGCTTGAACATAGACCTCATCAAGATTTGTGGGATTGAACATAAGAATAGTATGTCGAAGATAGCTATGAAACCCTCCTATGTATTTTAGCAAGGTATCTTATGATTGTAAGTTTACTCCTAGAATAGGAACTCATTTCCTAAACTCTTGAGTATACTCTTGCACATTTTGACCTTTCATCTGTCTGAAATTTTGCCAATTCATGATGGCTTTTTGCATATGAGCTAAAGGGTAGAACTGTCTTTTTACAACAACAATGAAATCAAACCAAGAAATAGAGATCTTACCATGTTTTTTGATCTCATCTTGAGTCCTTGCTTCCCACCATACAAGTGTTGCACCCTCAATTCTCAATGAAGCCAACTGAATTTTGATATCATCCTCTTGAAGGTTTTGAATTCTACAATACACCTCCAACTAACGAATCCAGTTATCCAGCTTCTTTGCATTCACTTCACCATTGTACACAGGCAACTCAAATTTAACATCAAGCTTTAGACAAGGTGATTTACCAATTCCTTTTGAAGAATGAGGATGAGTATGAGTAAAGGTGGTAATTGTGGAAGAGTGTGAAGATGTTTTTGAAGAATAATATGAAGAAGATTGTGTAGATGGCGGAGGCTTGTCTCCATTCCCATTATTTCCTTTTCCTTTATATTATTTTCCATTACCTCCTCTTGAAGAGCTTTCTCCATTGTGAGGCTTGGAACTTTCTCCTTGTAGTCTATTGTTCCTCTCTTCATAGAGGACCTTAACCATCTCTGTCATATCAAAGAAAGTCTTTCTAAAGGTCTTCTCATCTTCTGTCATGTTAGGTTCTCCTTCATGATACATGGTCTCTAAAGACTCAACTACAACCTGAGGTTATACTGGTATTGGAATCTCAACTACAACTTCTGCAACTTGAGGCTAAACTGGTGTAGAATACTTTGGTAGCCTTGCTCTTCTTCCACTTGACCCAACTTCAGGGTTTTCAACCAAATTTCATTCACCTCTTTTGAGCTTTAACCTTGTAAGCATGACATAAACTTGCAAGCAATTAAATCCTTCTTTCACAACAAAATCTAGTAAGAAAAACCAGTGCTTTGATACCAACTCGATATGAATTGGAGCATATTATTAATGTTGTTCTAATTCCCATTCAGAAATAAACCCAAGATGCTTATGATTTTCTTTTTCAAGTGCTTAAGGATTAAAAACTTTTGCATAATTAACAGATTCCCATGAGAGTTTCGTATGTAATGTTATAAATAGTTTTAAGATAAAAACATATGCTGAACAACAACAATATAAGAACGAAGAACAGAAACATAACACACAACAAGCACATGATAAAGGAGTTCACCCCTCCTAGGCTACATCTCCTAGGTCTAGCTTCCAATGGCTTAGGCCTCTCTATTATGCTCAAATTATATCAAAACTGTGTTTGCAATGCTCAAATGCCTCTAAAACCTGTCTCAATGAGTTTAAAATATCCAAAACTACTAGAATAGACTCTTTTTGCAACTAATTTGGATAAGAACTGAAGAATTTATGACTTCACCTAGTTCTCCCACTATTTGCTCCACAAAATGCTCCAAAACCAGCAAAAAACTACAAATTAGCCCCAAAATTTGCTAACTGGGCAATAATTTCTCTACACTGTAGGCCATATTTTGTCGGTCATATCACAAATTGCAATTAGCGAGTTCAGCGGGTGGAATGTCTTGTTTACCAGATGGATGTTACAATTGCGATATCGTGGACCCGCTGAAGTATTAAATTGTGGCTTATAATGTTATCGCGTCTGAGGTCTATCATTTACAGGACTTAACTGCGTCGGCCCGATTACCTGTTTGCCACGATTGTGATATGTGATCACATCGCATCGCAAACCTTGCTGATACATGTTCTTTTCTCCCCTTCACCATATGCAATATGCGATTGTGATTAAATCGCATCGCAACTTGAACCTACCAGGGGACGATTGGAAACACCTTTTACACCTACCACTGTGATATGCAATTTGCAAGGGCTAATGGTGGGCTGCCACTTGGCACCTACTTATTCGTTGAAGACTTGCCACATCATCTTAACCCTGGCATGTAGGCAAGTCAAACTTGAACTTTGACTTTCTCTAACTTCTGCATACGAACTCGAATTCGAGTGTCATTCGCACTATTGGATTCCAAATGAAAAGCTCTTCAATATGAAGTTGAGTTTGAGAATATTTTGACACTTTTATTTTTGAGCATAATTCTGAGCACCTAATGATATGGTTATCAAAACTTTGAATTTAAACTTTAGATATTCAAAACATAAACATAGTTAGGGTGAAAATCATAATGGAAGCAATGCCCTAGACTCTTAAAACAACCTTTTCTAGGATTTTGTCACAAACCTTAGATACTATCATCAAAACTTTAAAATTAAGCCTTCGTTATCAATAACTAAACCATGGTAGGGTTTCAACTATAGCCGAAGAATTCACATCAAGGGTTTCACTTTTGTGCCCTAGGATCTTATATCAACCTCTACTAGGGTTTTGTCATAAAACCTATACAACATTACCAAACCCTAATAAGATATGGTTTTATCATATTCCCTAGATATCATCAACAAACCCTAAAAAATAAAAAGGCTAGGGTTTTTACCAAGGTGAGCAAATAAAAAAAGATACGTATTACAAGGGTTTAATTAATCTAAATATCAAAAACCCTAACAATATAAGAATTTGTATGATTTTATACAAAAAACCCTAGACATGAGAGAGTCATTAATATAAAGAAATTTTAAAGACAAAATAATCGTACCTTCTTATATGATGAAGACTTGCAACAAATCTTTTACTTCTAAGCATAGCTTGAATTTCTTCCTTTACAAACCTTGTAGGGATTCCAATTGAAGGACTCCCTCTACAACAAAGCTTCTTATATGGTTCAAGTCTTCCTTTGGAGTCTCCCTCTGATTCTAGCCATAATCTTTATTACAAGCATTCTTTTAGAATATACCTGCAAAATTTCCTTCTAGAAGTTTCAAGGGAAAGGATTATAATCAAGCAACAAATATAAAGCTAGATGTGTAGAGGAAATTAAAAAATCAATGAAAGAAACAGAAAATACTTATCTTTCTTAGAAAATAGAAGCTCCCTTTTGATCTTGCATCAAACCAGGCATTGTGAGGCATTTCTTCAACTTATCAAAACAACTGAAGAGCTTTCTAACAAATCATATTATATCTATAAACCCTAAGAATAAAAAAAAATACAAATCCTAGAGACAATCAAAGGAGAAAATTCTATAATACCTAATGACATAAACTATAAACAAAGGATATATAAGGGGTAACATCCCTAAATACTTGATAGAATAAGTCTTTGACCTCTGAGTCCTTTGTCTTGGTATTCTTTGGTGGATCATCATCTATTGCAACTATAGCTTGGTCTCTTTTCTCTCTTCTTGTTCTTAGGATTATCAAGGCATTGAACTCTAAAGTTACCAAGCTTATGATATTGATGACATTTCATATGTGATACTTCTTCTTGAGTACAAGTAGTTCATAATTCTTCAACAGATGGAGATTCCTTTCAACTACTAATCCCTATTGCAAAGACATTACAATACTTTGGAATTCTTAGTATGGTAGCTATCACAAGTTCCTTATATTCAAATTCACAACTTCTTGATTATTTGCAGCATCATTCAACCCCATAACAATACCTCATTCAGATAGTATGAAACTCAATGCTTACACACAATCTCTACACCTCTTACTTACATGGATCCAAATCTTCTCCTACTTTGCAACATATATCCTTTGAAAAGTTTCAAACCAACCTCATGATTTTCTCGATATTGGTTACTCAACTTCTCACACATATAAATATCAAGTCCTTATTTTATAGCATTCCCATACATTTAATTCAATACTTCTTTCACATATGAATCAATTGGAACATGGGACATCAAAATTCATAAGTAACTCAATTTGGAAACTCAATAGCAAATTCCACAATTTTATAATTTTCAACTCTAGTTTGTACTAACATGGCAACATAGTTACACAACAACATAATTCCACAACCCAACTTTGTTCTTACTCAACTTGCAATACCACACTCTTTCTCAAATAATCGATTATCAGAATTGTAGAGCCCTTTACATCCTTCCTCAGAATATTTTCTTAACTATGTCAAAATACTTTTAATCTAGTTACTCTTTGATGGATTCTCGAAACTTATAGCCACAAGACAATCTCGTCAAGCTTGATATATCAAGACTTCTATAAAACTTCCTTCTTCCTATTAGATGAAATCCTTTAATATATCTTCAAAATTAAAATGATGAGGCTCCTCTTCCTCTTATGATCTTTCTCGAACCCTCTTCTTGAATCCTTATGAGAGAAATTGACCTGCCTTTTTCCTTCTTCTACTTCACCTTAGCTTTGATACCATGTTAGATAATAAAAAAAGTAGAAAGATTTTATTATCTTGATAATTACTTATGATTTCTTGGTATTATTATTATCTTCTTTTATGTCTTCTTTTATCTTCTTATCATCAAGCAACTATCGAAACATAAATGCATGAAGATAAAAAACAACAAGGACACAAGATGTAGGTTTTCAGTCAGGGAAAAACCCCTCTTATAGGGGAAAACCCAAAAAAATATCTTCTCTTCTTCAGGAACCAAACCAAATGAGACAACCAAGACTTTTAGACCAATGTTAATACCTTCTCCAATCCACCAAGTCAGCCTCCCAAGAAGATTAGTCAAACTCTAGTCAGTTTTTCCAAAATTCAACACAAGTGAGCCTTCCCAAAATAAGTCAATAGGGGTCTCGAGCCTCTATGTAACTCTTGCGATTTGGCCTGCACCTTTACATTTTTACCTTATATTTATTCGAACGTGTGACAAAAATGAGCAACTTTCAGTTCCTTTCTTATTCACTTGGACTCCTTCCTTCTTGCGATGGTAATACCTTCCTTTTAAGCTACCTTCACATTTCTTCCTTTGCTTAAGGTTGCAGATTGAACTCTTATTGAATTAGATGCCACAATGGATCAAACTCACTACTTATACACTTATAAATAATATATATATATATATAAATATATAAATATATATATATATATAATAGATATATAATATATTATAAATATAAGATATAGAATAAATACTACTATATAATATATATATATAATAATATATATATATATATATATATATAATATATATATATATATATTATATATATATTATATTATATATATCTATATTAATATTATATTATTTAATATATATATAATATATATATATATTACCATAGATATAATAGATATATATATATATATATAAAATATATAATATATATATATATTGTTTGAATCTCCTTTATAAGGCCGACTTGAAAATTCTTGACGCTGACATGTTGGAGGAGGTTTAAATGACCAAATTACATCAAAATATTTTTTCTTCTTTGACACAAAAAGCCCAATGAGGGTTTATTACATGATGACAAAGAATATGATGTGTGAGACAACCCTATAAACACTCAATGGGTGCTTTGACCTAGAAATATAATCAAATGAGCATGAAAACCATGCTTATAAAATCATTTTTATTTTACTATAATTTTCTTTTTCTTTCTTGTGACAAATACATAAGAATTACGTTATGTCATGAGATAAACAAAAATTATGAAGACAATTACTAGTTACATTTTCAACACTCTCAGTTAATATGATATCCAAAGAAAAAGGATATTTAATGGTCATATTAATAGCGTAGCTCTGCTTTTCTTCTCATTTTTTAAATGTTATCCCATAGCCTCCTCATATAGGAAGAGTTCAAGGTCCACAAGGAGCAGTTCAAATTGTGAATATATTAAGATTGAATTGTGGTTCCACATGAGTGAAGATACTTGGAAGGACTCATCAAGCTTGAGCTTTTACCATCACTAGCCTAGGATTCCTTGTGATAGGCCTATCAAATTTAATTCCACCAAAAAGGATTAACTTTTGTGTGTTTTCAAACTAACATAAGTTTCAAAGGAAAAGTAGCATAATTTGAGTGAATTTTATTAAATAAAATTATGCAATTCATGTGACTTGCATGGGTTTTAATGAAAAATCCACATAAGTGCCTAAGATCCCACCTAATAATTCTTTATCAACCTCTTTTTGGTTGATGGTTAATAGCCATGGTTAGACTTTTTGATGTTGTAATGATCATGATTCTAATGATAATGTGTATAGTTTTTTGAGCAATTTTTAGATGATAACAAGGCACTTTCTTCTGTTTTGAGGGTGAGTTCTTTGAACAGGCCTGTGGTGTTGCCATGGGCTCACCCCTATCCCCTATTGTTGCGAATCTTGTTATGAAAGATTTCGAAGCCAGAGCTTTAGCCTCAACTCGTCTCCTTCCCAAGCTGTGGAAAAGGTATGTAGATGACACTAATGCCATCTGGTCCCATGGCTCGAAGGAGTTGGATCTCTTCTTCAACCACCTCAACTGTCAATCCTCTGCCATTAAGTTCACTATGGAAAAAGAGGTCAATGGTTGCCTCCCTTTCTTGGATATTCTTATATCGAAGAATAATGATGGTTCTCTCTCACACTCAGTATTCCGAAAAAAAATGCATACTAAGCAGTATCTTCATGCCGATTCCCATCATTTCCCTACTCAAAAGTTGGGTGTTCTTAACACCCTCGCTACTCAAGCCCTGAGGATTTATGATAGGGAGAGCTTTGATAAAGAGAAATCAAATCTCCTTAATGTCTTTATGGAGAATGGCTATAGTAGATGCCTAGGTCAGAAGGCGTTCCTAAAAGCCTCTAATAACTCGTTAATCAAAAAAGAACCTAAAGAGCGTCGGCTAGGGGTCCATCTTCCCTATGTCCAGGGAACCACTGACAAGATTGCTCGGATTCTTAAGAAGTATGATATTCCCTCAACCTTCAGGCCCCTCAACCCTATTCGCAAATCCCTCAGATCAGTGAAAGATCCCATTGATCCTAAAGATATGAAGGGTGTCTACTTGATCCCTTATTCTTGTGGGACCCCCTATATCGGGGAAATAGGGCACTCCATTCATCAAAGGATTAGCGAACATGCAGCGGACCTAAGACATGGAAGAACCAAGTCTTTAGCGTCAACAGAGCACGCGGAAAAGACCAAGCATCAAGTGTGTATTGAGGAGGCGAAGGTTATTGCTAGGGTTGCTCAGTTCCATCACCATAAATTCAGGGAAGCTATTGAAATTGAAAGAAGGCCGAGCAATCTCAATAAAGATGACGGCTGGAAAATCAGTAGTTGCTGGATCCCGGCCCTTTCTTCCTATTCTTGCCCTTTATAGCTTTCGTTAGTTCCCCTTTATTTCGCAGATTTTTTCCTTGGAGCCTTGTCTTTTCCTTCCTCCTAGGGTTTCTTCTTTTGACTCTCTCT
>APFE030777315.1:41299-51787 GCA_000404065.3 Pinus taeda
TTATTTTTTTATTTTTATATATTCACATAATTTAACTAATTTCCATTAAATCTTGACTCTGGTCCTAAAGTCAAAATTAGCCGTTAGTCAAGATAGTCGTTGGAGTCTCTGCTCAGACTATTTAACATGTTAAGCTAGATCTGTTTCTTCAACTTGTCCTGATGATGAACCACACTTGTTGGTTTGAAACGCGTCGACAAATGATTTATCTTGTGATTTATGCCGAAGAATTTCTCTTAAACTTGATATGGATCACAGAAGCCTCAATTCAACAACAAGGGATTATTTGTATTTGAACAAGTAGGTTGCCTTTACATCAATGATGTTATTTGAACTCCATGTCTCTCAAACAATATGACATTCTTTCTTTCATGAAACTATGATTAGATCAAATGCTTATTAAATTGGGAATGCACAAAGAAGGGCATCCACACATTTGTGGCAGAATGTGACCTTTTCCAATAACATAAGGAAAAAAAAATTAGAACCTCCATATTAGCTACAAACTTCATGCATTATTCCATCTATTAAAACTAACATTTATATGGAATTCATTTTGGGGTTACCCAAATGTGAATATATCAGCATCATTACAATTAATGACCTTTATAAATATGATTATTTTGTGCTTTATGACACTCCTTTAAAGCCTCCAAAGTTGCTCAAAATATTCATGGATAACACATTTAAACTCTATGATAGTACCACCATCTACTATGACAAAATACAACTCCACTTTCACTAGAAATTTTGGCCATAGTTATTTTAGTCCCAAGGCACTCAATTGAATGTTAGCATGTCATATTGAAAGGAAAATATCATATTCTATATTAGAGACTGCAAGACCTCTAATGAGACATCGTTAACACTCGGTGGAGTGAGGTTTCGAGCTGCATGAGGGTTTGCAATGGGATAGTAGTGCTGGTCACCATGGAGGGCCGAGGAGGGGGGAGTTCCACTCCCTCCTATAGTCAAGCAGTTGCGAATAGTAGCAGGGAAGTTGTTTCAAACCGCTTCAAGAAACCAATGGAGGTAGAAATTGGGGATATCAACACAGGAAAACTGATAAACAACAGAGCTCATGAATAGGAAGAAGATCATGAGGAGGTCAGAAGAGACAAGAGAATAGGAGGAGGCAGCTAGAGAGCTGAGCAAGAGAATTTAACGGGACTCTCTAAACCTAGGTCAACCATTATACCCCGGGTTGTGTTAAGTGATCCAGCACTACAGGTGCACAGGGATCACATGGTGGTGTATGCGATAATATGAAAATTCATGGGGTTATGGCCAACGGAGAAGGCTCTACATACTTGGATAAAAAACAATTGGAAACCAAAGGCGGAAATAAACCTTCATCTCAGGTCCAAGGGTTTCTTCACAGTGGTCTTTACAAACCTAGAGGACAAGGACAGAGTGTTCAAAGGAGGACCATATTTTTATGCTGCTACAGGCCTCTACATGCAACCATGGGTGATGAATTTTGTCCCGAAATGAGAGACATTTACATTAGTACCGGTATGGATAATACTCTACTCCCTACCTTTAGATTATTGGCTACC
The DNA here is from genome assembly GCA_000404065.3 of Pinus taeda. Taxonomy (NCBI): domain Eukaryota; kingdom Viridiplantae; phylum Streptophyta; class Pinopsida; order Pinales; family Pinaceae; genus Pinus; species Pinus taeda. The sequence continues at coordinate 42,859 of APFE030777315.1, forward strand.
AGAATCCTTAAAAGCCATAGGCAATCAATTAGGTCATTTTATAAAAATATCAGATGTGACTTGGTGAGGAAAATACACCTCCTTTTCCCGTATATGCATAGAGATGGACCTATCAAGAGAACTTTTAGATGAAATCATTCTATAAGTTTATGATGAAGAATGGGTGCAGGCGATGGACTATGAACATGTCACATCAGAGGTTGCAAATGTCATGAGCACGGGCACCTCTTTAGAGACTACCCATTAAACAAACTAGAGAATAGTAATAAAACCAACACAGGAAAAGATCCCAAAGGCTTTACCAAAGTGGGAGGCAAAGGGAAAGGAGGGAAAAAGTACCAGAAGAAAACCAATGAGGATAAGAACCCAAGTCACAATATCTTTAAGGTTTTAGAAGAAAAAGGTGGGAACAATGGGATGAACCAAGTACTGGAGGATAATCCTCCAGAGAAGGAAAAATAGCATAGCATGTAGGAGATACCTGAAAACAAAAAACTCAAGGAAGATATGTCGAGTACCATGTAACTTGACAAGGATCATGAGATGGCCCCAAGTGAGGTGGGAATAGAGGACCATGATCTGCAGGAAATTCTTGAAAGGGAGAATCTCGACCTAGAAAAGTTCCTGGAGCAGGGAATCACCAAAGGGGTGGATTCTCTACCACAAGAAGAGTTTGATAGAGTGAAAAAAATCTCCCTCTGGAGATCTCAATCAAAGGGTTCTAGAGTCAAAAGAAACCACGATAGCCAAGAAAACAGAGGGGTGAAAACAATAGAGGTAACACAGGAAAAGAGGAAGGAAAAGACAGAATGAGATGCTGACACAATGTGGGAAACTCATGATAAACTCAGGTAAGATGAAAGATCTTACTAGTTACTCATTTACAAATCTTTCTTAATGCAACTCACAATCTGGAATATTAGAGGTCTAGGAAGTAAAAGGAAACAAAGAAATCACAACAATAGAATAAAAGAGGAGAAACCTGATATGGTGTTTATCCAGGAAACAAAATGCTTTATATATAAAATTAGATAGATACACGGCAAATGGCTAATCAAGTATGAATATCTAGAGGTTAAAGCAGACAACACAACAGGAGGGATTCTCACACTTTGGAACCCCCAGAAACTTGAAATCCTAGATTCTGAAGCATCTAGGAAATACTTTTCAATGGTGATCCAACCTTTGGGTGATAAGGAAGTATACTTGATCATAAATGTCTATGGTCCTCAAAGACTGGAAGACAAACTTGGACTTCTTATCTCACTAGAGGAGCTTAGAGTAAGACATCTTATTATACCCTAGATTTTGGGAGGGGACTTTAATATGATCGGATCTCTTTCGGAAAAAAAAGGTGGAACCAGAACACTAGGAAGAGACTCTATTTCCTTCTAGAACTTCCTAAATGACATGAAGCTAGTGGATATAGGGACTAAAAATGGTACCTTCACCTGGACTAATAAGCGGGGAGGGGCTTCTCAAGTAGCCTCTAAAATAGACAGATTTATAATCTTTGAGGACCTCATTCTCACAGGCCTTGACTTGTCTACTTTCATCCTCCCTTTTGGAGGCTCCGATCACTAGCCTATCCAACTGGAAGCTTATTTTATAGGGACTTTGAGAAACAAACCTTTAAGGTTTGAAAATGTGTGGCTCACTCACCCTGACTTCATCAGTAATATTGGAAAATTGTGGGTGGAGGATTTACCTGTTCAGGGAACTAATATGTTTCTTCTACATCAGAGACTGAGACACATCAAACTTAAGCTCAAATATTGGAACCAAATGAGTTTGGAAATATTTTCAAAGCCAAAAAAGAAGTTGAACAAAAATTACAGGAAATTAACCAGATCCTCATCACAGATGGCTTTACCGAGGAAAGGAAAATACAAGCTGACTCTCTTCAATGGGAATGGGAGAACAGATGCCAGCAAGAGGAGATCTTCTGGAGACAGAAATCAAGAGTGCAATGGATTAAGGAAGGGGAAAGAAATACAATTTTTTTCATAAGTCAACTGTGGATCACAAGACTCATAACATGATTTCAAAACTCAGAGATACTCAAGGAAAACAACTCAACACCCACAAAGAAATAGAATCTGATCTGGTACAACATTTCTAAAGCATAACAAAGGAACCTCTCGTAGACAGATTACAATTCATCAACATATTCACAAAGTACATTCCAAAGATTGTCACTAGAGAAGACAATTACAATCTTAACAGGCTAGTGACTAAAGAGGAGGTCAGCGAAGTCATTAAAGAGATGAAAAATGGGAAAGCTCCAGGCCTGGATGGGTTCAATGTAGACTTCTTCAAAGCATGCTGGGAAATAGTCAAACAAGATATCATTGATGTGGTGGAGGACTCGAGGAAATCCAAAACTGTTTTGAAGGCGCTTAATGCCTCATTCATAACTTTGATACCAAAGCGGGAAAAAAATATGACACCAGACAAATTTAGACCCATGGCTTTATCCAATGTGGTGTACAAAATCACATCCAAAATAATTGCAAACAGGCTCAAGCCACTTCTTCCAACTCTGGTGTCTGAGGAGCAAACTAGATATGTGGAAGGAAGAAAAATTCTAAATAACATCATTCAAGCACATGAGGTGGTACATTCTCTCAAGAGTAAGAAACAAGCAGGTATGATTATAGAACTTAACCCGGCGAAAGCTTATGATAAGCTAATTTGGGCTTATATCAAGGAAGTACTAAAAGCATATGGCTTTGAGCACAACTAGATAAGATGGGTAATGGCCCTTGTCTCCATAACAAGTTTTTCAATCCTGCTTAATGGCTCACCATCCAAAACCTTTAGGCCTTCGAGAGGCCTCGGACAAGGAGATCCTCTCTCCCCCTTCCTCTTTATTCTCATGATGGAAGGTTTAGGCAATGCGATCAAATCAGCCAAGGTGGAAGGCAAAATTCAGGGTCTCAAACTCACCCTGAATGGAGATGCCTTAATTCATCAACAATTTGTGGATGACACTCTGTTACAAGGTACACCTACAATCAAGGAAGCTAAATCTTTCAAACAAATCCTGAATGACTTTTCCATGGCTGCTGGTACAAAGGTAAGCCTTACCAAATCAAAGATTTTCTTTTTTAACACTGACGTTGCTATTCAAAAAAACCTCACCAGAATTCTTGGCTTCAAAAGAGAACAACTACCCTCCAAATATCTGGGGATACCTCTAACGGAAAAACCTCTGAGCAAGGATGTTTGGGAACCAGTAATCAATAAACTCTAGGACAAATTCAGAAAATGGACAAGCAAGTCTTTGAATTTAGCAGGAAGGTTAGTGCTAACAAAATTTGTCCTAAAAACTGTTCCCATCTTCATGTTATTAGCTCTTCTTGCTCCTAGAGGAGTTCTGCATCTTATCCAAAATATCAAAAGGGAATTTCTCTGGGGCAAAGGGGAAGAGAAAAAGAAATGGGCTTTGGTCGTATGGGATAAGCTCTGCAAACCTAAGACCCATGGTGGTTTGGGACTTCATGAACCTGAAACCCTAAGCAAAGTTTTATGGGAAAAACTATGGTGGAGATGGCTAAAGGAAATGACAACCCCGTGGGCCAAGAACTGGAAACAGAAGTATGCAAATAATTGGCAAGAAAAAGATCACATTCAAATGTCCAGGCTCATCAAGGGTTCCCACATCTAGAACAATGCATGGGAGAATAGAGCAATTGTACAGAAACATAATTTCTGGGAGATCAGAAATGGTAACCTAGCTTGGTTTTGGGAGGGAAACTGGCAGCAGGAACCTAACCTGTTAAGAGAAGAACTAGCCAATCTCAGGAATGACACTGATAGTAAAGGTCTACTCAGGGTAAGTGATTTATGGGATCAGACGAGGAACAAGGAAAAATGGAGAATATGGAAGGCTCTAATATACAATGAGGAGACCCCTTTCAAGGCCCAACTAGATGCTCTTGCTGGATCTTGAAATAGAGAAATATTTTGATATCAACATCACCTGACCAACTGAGATGGGGAAGAAACAATGAAGGCAACTCCAACCTCAAAGAAGCCAAGAGAGTGGCCCTAGGGTTCGAATTTCCAAACCTTGATAAGGTATGGAAGGAACTATGGCAGAACCCACACTAGATGAGAATCAAACTATTCATGTGGTTGGCACAACATAAAAAAATCATGACTTGGGAAAACCTTCAGAAAAGAGGTGTAGTTGGTCCATCCAAATGCCATTTATGTGAATCACAAGAAGAAACTATGGAATACCTACTCAACCTCTACCCATTCACCTCTTGCTTATGGAATTGGGTTGCTTCAATCTTCAGAAAAACAGATAAGGACAACTTCAGTATCACTGATACTTTGAAGAATTGGAGGAAAAATTTCTCAGATAATGAAATAATCAACAAAGCTTGGACTCTGGTTCCAAGCTTTTGAATCTATGATGTCTGGAAAGAGTGCAACAATATGATCTTCAAGAATAGAATAGGCTCATCCCAAAGCATCATAGCTCAGATCATTAGACAGCTCAAAGAGACTATGGGAACACTTATAAAAAAACCCCCCAAGAACCCACCTCAAGACCAGGATGAAAAAATACTATTGCACTTGGGTCTCCAGTTTCCTTTCCCCCAGGATATAAGAAGGATTTTAAGGCATACTATAATGGAGAAGGACTTCTAGCAATCTCCTCCTCATGGTTTTTTGAAATTTAATATAGATGGTGCCTCTAAAGGAAACCCTGGGGCAGTTGGTTATGGCAGAGTCATAAGAGATGAGCAGGGTAACATAAAAGTCATCTTTCATAGTCATTTGGGGAAAGCTACTAACAATATGGTTGAACTCATGGCCTTAGAGCAATGCCTAAAAATCTTGATGGAAACAAAGTTACATAATGCCATCATTGACGCTGACTTTGAATTGATAATCAATTCGGTCAAGAAGATCTGCAATGGTACTGCACCAGAAAGAGTGTCGAAACATTGGAGGTTATTGCAGGTCTATCAACGCATACAATCCCACATGAGAACCCTGAGAACCCTCAATTTTGTTCATGTGTGCAGAACAACTTACAGATTAGCGGATCGTCTGGCGAACGAAGGAGTACTCCATTCAAGTGATAATCAAAGATATGACTGGATGATGATGCCATCAGGGAAATTGTGGGAGGACTGTCACAAACAGGCTATTGAAGACAGGGAACACTTTCAAGGTATGAGAAATAAGCAGGGAGTAGACCAATGGAATCAGCAGGAAATGGACCAAGCACATGGAAGGAGCAAGTGATAGAATGCGGGCAGGTTGGTTGGCGGCGGAATTATGCATTTCAGGGGGGGATTATGCATGTAGGACACATTTTCAAGCAGACCCAAAAGTTTATAGGGCGGGGCCTATTCACTCTTCGGGTCCGTATGAAGCTGTAAAGAGTGGGCATGTTGACGAGATACATTAGTTATTCTTCCATCCCATGGATTTCAGGCAGAAAATGGCTCGATTGATAATTCTCTAATCAGACCCGAAATTTTATTGTGAGGTGGCTTTTTAACTCTTCGGGTCCGTAAGTCAGGCTAAACTGTGGGGAAGTTGTAGGCATCACTTTAAAACTCCTCCATCCTATTAATTTTGAGTGGAGAATATGAGAGAAGGTTAATTCTCCTTTCGGACCTGAAATTGTTTAGTGCGATGGCTTAGGATTTTTTTGGGTCCGTATGTTGGATTAAATTACGGACAAGGTTTTGCCCTGAAATCAATTCATGGTCATTGGATCAACGTGGGCGGAATCGAACGGTCATCGTGTTTGAAAGATCATCAAATGAGAAAAATGGTGCCAGGGTCACTTGTGGTAAGGTTATGGGTCTTCGGATCTGTGGGCTTCTGGATTTTTGGTGGCTTGAGAGTTGAATCTCTTAAACTCTCCTTCTGGTTATCTATGCAGGTTTTAGTTCGCTGGTTTTTCAGAGCGACACCCTAAGGGCAGATAGTTATTGGATGCCATTTTGTATTCTTTACAATCTTTGTTGGGCAAATTGTCATGTCATCGCTCTTTTGTAGTCTTGTTGGTATTAGGTTCGGGATTCTGATATCCCAGTTGTCTGTGGATGTTTTATAAAGCTGATGCTGTTGTGCTCAGCTCTGTGAAAGAGGTGTACTATATGTATTTTGTTTAGAGTAATGAAAATCCCATTCTCACTTGATCAAAAAAAAAAAAAATGTTAGCATGCCATATCATCCCTAGACTAATTGTCAAATTGAAATTATCAACTAGTGTTTGGAAGCATATTTGAGGTGTTTCACTTCAAAATGACAATTTCAATGGGTTCAATGGTTACCCTAGTATAATGGTGGTACAAGACAACTTATAGCAGTGTTATTTGAATGTTTTCCTCTGAGATTATTTATGGACAAAATCCTTCATTTGTATTATCCTACTTACCTAAAGTTTCTAGGGTATAGGAGGTAGGAAAAGCACTAACATCTTAGACTGGCATTTTATGCACACTCAAGGGTAATTTGGTAATGGCTCATCGTCAAATGTAGAAACAAGTTGATAACATAATTTTGAATGCCATTTTGAATAAGGGGATCATGTATTCCTTCATCAACATCCTTATGAGTAGACCTCCCTGAAAGAAAACCACCACTAAAATATTTCTCTAATTTTTTATGGCCACTATAAGGTCCTCAAATGTACGAGCTAGTGGCTTACAAATTAGAACTTCCAAACCACTCTAAAATTCATCCAATCTTGAATGTGTCCTACTTTAAAAAATGGTTAGATCTAATTATCATATTCAAACCATCCTTTGAAAATTGGATGAATAATGTTTCATTTGGTTGCAATTCAAGGTTGTCATTGACAAAAGAAAGCATCTTCTCCACCAATTCACTATTTAGGAGGTATTCATATAGAGGAAGGATAGATCATGCAAGCATGCCACATGGGGACCTATAGAGATCCTTCATAAATTCCATTTCCATCCTTGAAGTAAATATGGTTTTATAATGGGGAGGGCATGTTACGGTCCTACTTTAACCCCCCGAGTATATAGATAGGTTCCTATGTTTGGAGGCCATCTCTAGAAAATAAGTCCCATGTAGTAGTGTGAAAGCAAAAATTGTAAGAAGGCTTACTAGAAGGCTTCACCTACTAGGATGTTACTAGGAGGTAGATAAATCTATATAAAGAAGTAGAAACAATGTAATGTGATGCCTTGTGAAGTTTATTGTAAAAATAGCTCTACTTAATTGAAGGTTTCTCCATCAAAGAACCAAGTTAATATCATTCATATCCATAAAAAATATAACATTTTGTGGTATTCTAGTTCTTTGTTATAGCACACCCCCACTGACCTTGGCCTAATCGAGGGTAGAAGGAGGCAATTACTATCCGAACCTCACTCCCATAGTCACGTCATGGAAATGGGGTCTAAATTTTCAACCTCTTATAACTTCTTCAAAACGTGAAATAGAAAACATCATTGTGTTTGTCTCATCTAGACATTTCCAATGATATACAATTTGTCTCAATCTGACTACCAAATTGAAAGATAAGGCCATCCAAAGATTAACCATTTAATTAGCACCATCTCACTGACCTGACATGTGGCACTCACATTGTCCCCACATGGAAATCCCAGTCAACCCCTCTCTTTGCCACATTCTAGTAGTTGTGACATGTTGTTGATAATGTTGGTAATGTTGGATTAATGTCAAGTGGGCATGGTAATGTCAAATGTTATGCTGGTTAGTTCACAGTCATATTATGTTGATGTTAGGACTAAGTTATTGCAAATCATATTTTCTTGTTAAGGTTGATTGTGTTGATTGCTTGATGTGCAAAGGTTGATCAAAGTGATGTGCAAGAAAAGGTTGATTAAGTGATGTGATGTGCAAAAGCTTTGATGATTAACAACTAATGATTACATTGATGATTCATTTTTGCTTATCCTTCAAGAAAAATGAATACAAAATGGCACATGAGAGCTAAAGAACGATATTTAGAGCTGAAAAACTTAATATTTTCGTTAAATATTATATGTTAAATTTACATCTCAAAGGCATATAATGCAATCATTATTGTTTGCTTATATTATTTCATATTTTCTCAATATTACAAAATTTTTGAATTGAATTTCAGATTTGGAAATGAAGATATAGATGGGGAACAATTCTAGAAGACCAAGTGATAATTCCCGAATTCGAATTCCTATATGGAATACAAACAATCAACAACTCTTTGTATATATAAAAAAAAAAATAAAAAAAAATGTCATTTTGAATGAAAAATAAGTTTTTTTACTTGAGCATTTGCACGAGATAGTTTATGAACAACGTGGTCAGGAGAGAAGGAAAAGAGTAGCAGAAAAGAACTAGATTTGAAGAAGAGAAACAGAGAGGATAAGCAACAGAAAAGAGGACAAAAATGTATTTCAAAACAAAAACAAAGACTAGGTAACCAACAAATCTGATTTGTTATTTAATTGGGGGATTGTAGTCTCCTTTCAAGTTATAGCTTAATAAAGAATAAGTTGTAGCTTGTTAAAATAGGAACCTCAAGTGAATTACAAGTGAATTATAACTGATAGGAGCCTCCAGTGAATTGTCACTGATAAGACCCTCCAATAAATCATAGCTACAAAAAAATTGTAAAAGTTAAAACCTCCTACAACATCTTGTAAATTAGAACCTACACCGCTCCCCATCACACTTATGGGTGTTCCTTTCGAGTTGTGTTGAAAGTGCCAATTCAGCTCTTAGGATTGGCCTCCCCCTTGACTGGTAATGAATACACACACCACGCGATTCTCATTGTTACAGAGCGGGACCACACACCAAGTCATCCTTCGTCACTAGGACTTTGTGGAAGGGGTCCCGTGTAACCTTCGAAGCCACTAATTATTTGTTACTCTTAATTATATATAAAAATAAAATTATATCCACTTTCTTT
>APFE030777315.1:54399-88394 GCA_000404065.3 Pinus taeda
CAAAACTATACCTAGATTCTCACCCAAAAAACAACAAACTAAACCAGATTTTATGCATTTTTTTTAATAAATATGAAGTGCATATGGATTATGTTCATGATAGAACTAAAAATGAGGATGTATATAATTGAAATAATGAAAGACCATAATTTCGATCAAAACTATATACCTAGATTCTCACCCAAAAAAAACAACAAACTAAACCAGATTTTATGCATTTGTTTTAATAAATATGAAGTGCATATGGATTATGTTCATGTATGATATTGATGAATAATATTGAATAAAATTATTGTTATGAATAATTAGAGAAAAATATTAATATATTTGTATTTGGAGCTGTTTTACTTAATAGAGGGTTTAACTAAAGAATTAATAAAATAAAAATAATTTTAAAATAAAATAAAAATAATTTTACACTAAAATAATAATTAAAAAATTATATGTTGTTGTTGTTAAGGTAATTTTGACTCACTTAAGTTATTAGCAGTGTTTGAGTTTTAGGTTTGAGAGAATCCATGGTATTGACCCATAGTATTCATATGGAATATAGCCTATTTAAATAGTAAAAGGTTCTAGGTAACTGTGTTATATGGTAATCAATTATTGTTTTGTGTTTTGGTAGATGAATTTTTAAAATTACTATAATATTTTTTCTATGTCATATCTTTAAGAAATTAAACAAACCTAGATCCATTTTAACTCTGGATCTATCAAACCTCAAGAGGGATCAAATCTCTCAATGTGTAAACCTCTCTTTTCAGTGCAAAAGAGATTTGGTTTCTCTTCACTTGAGGTGAATCTAGACTAGTTTTATTTCAATTCTTCAAAAAATAAAGTAATAAAAAATTTGCACAAGACTTTTACCATTTTAATTTTAAAGCAAAATCAATATATATATATATATATATATATATATATTAATATATATATATATTATATATATATATATATATAAATATATATTATTAAAACATAATATTTTTTAAGTCCAAATTTTTTGTTTATGCATAATGTTTACATCTTTGTCTATGAATTTCGAAAATAGGTAGTTTCTAAAAATAATGATAGATTTCCAAAAAGATTTAACCAACCAAAAACAGAAATCCAATATCCATGATGTATCCCATGAGGTTACCGGAATATGAACCAGGAAGCGATCGATAAGGGTTTGAATTCATAGTGAACATGATTTTCCATGTGGGTCATACAACCCTCCATACAGTCCAACGTTTGTCCTCTTTGCGGGCTTACCAATTTGTCTTTCATTTATATGGGTTGAATTCATAGTGAACATGATTCTCCATGTGAATTATACAACCCTCCATATAGTTAAACTTTTCCTGAAGAACTGTTTGTCCTCTTTTTGCTAGTTTGTATTGCATTTCTATCATTTCTTTATATATATATCTTGCATTTATGTCATTTCTTTGTATATATTTACTGAAGAAATGGTTGTCCTCTTTTTTCCAATTTGTCTTTCATTTCTATCATTTATTTATATATATCGTGCATTTCTATCATTTTTCGTGAAGAAACTGTTATCCTCTTTGTTAAAAATATCATAATCAAATTTATTAAATAAACTTGAGTGGCTAACAAGTGTGGAACACCACCTATAAGGCTACCTCTACAGAACACACTATGTCAATTACAATAATTACATGATGAATATATATATATAATTCACACGCAATTAGGGAAGTTGAAACAACACCCTAGAAAACAGGAACAAACTCATAATCTAAGGTTCAGTTTGAACCGTCACTCATTAAGACATTTCTTCATTAATCTCAACACTCCCCCTTAATGGAGAAATGGATTCACACATACGCCTAACACTTCCCTAAACAATTCAAACTTGATTCTACCAAGAGGTTTGGTAAAAATATCGGCAGCATTGTCACAACTATTACAATACTCAATATGGATTTCTTTTGACTGAACTTTCTCCTTGACAAAATGAAACTGTGTATCGATATGCTTTCTGTTCTTATGAAATACTAGGTTATTTGCAAGTTTGATGAAGCTATGGTTGTTGCATTTGATCACTATTGAAACCTTCTATTCTTCTCCAACACCAAGGAGAAGTCTCCTCAACCAAACTGCTTCACATGTTGCTGCACACATAGCTTGATATTCAACTTCCGCAGAAGACAAGGATATTATGTTCTACTTTTTTATACTCTATGTAATGCCCTCATGTTAGATCCCTATAATACTAGTGATTCCCCCATTACTATTGTCATTTTATCCCTTATTGTTATTATTATGCCCCATAGAATCCCACTATTGTTATTTTTGTGCCTTTATATTATTATTGTTAGGTTGGCTTGGTTCTAGTGGCCCCTTAGACTCCTATATATAGAAAGGAGGTTTTTTCATTTGTATCATCAAATAATTGTTCATTTATGTAATGTAAAGGAGGTTGCCCCTCGAAGAGGCTGAATTCTAAGGCATTGATCTATCTCTTCTATCTTTTTGTGAGCTGGTTTCATAACATTTGGTATCAGAGCTTTGGACTCTAGGGTTTCGCTACTCCAAACAGGTCATCATGAAATTTTCGCTATAACTTTTTTCTGCAACATTTCAGAAGCGGAAAAGAAAACCCATTTGAGACGAAATGTTGTTGAACCTCGGGTGCGAATTTCATATCTTGTCTCACTATATTTTTAGAGATATGATTTGAGGAAGTTAGCATTTTTGCAAGCTCCAAAATTTCATCTAAAATAGGTCATCATGGAATGTTCGCTATAACGCTTTCTCTATGACGTTTCAGAAGATAAAAAAAACCCATTTGATAAGAAATCGGTCTGTACCTTGGCTCCAAATTTTAGATCCTATCTCGCTATATTTCCAAAGATATAATCTGAGGAAGTTAGGGTTTTTACAGACCCCCGAATTACATTCCAAACAAGTCACCTTGGGAAAATCGTCATAACTTTCTCTCTAAGCATCAAATTGGATTTTCATAAGAAGTTGCAGAAAGAGGATGGAATGTAGTGTTTTGGGTACCATTTTTAGAACCTAAGGTTGAAACAATGATCAGCGGCACATCGTACATGTTCACCCTACTGAACAAGTCTATACTCAGGTCATCGTGGGAGAATTGGAATAACTCTTCATTGGAGAATCCAATCTTGATCAAACTTGCAGAGTTGGAAATATTACTCATAGGATCACTGCAGGAAGAAATTTCAGACCTTGGAGATCCAAAATTATAGAAATAAATCAGATTCAATATCAAGCTCCTACAAAGTGAACAAAAAAAAGGCATGTAGTTTTTTTTTAATTTTTGCATAAGCTTGGTTTGAAAAATTAGTTTGAAGGAATTCAAAGGGCATAATGAAGCATTATTATCGATAATTGATGCCCCAAAGAAAGAAAATGGAAACACCTAGTAAGCAACCTAAAAGCTCTAGCATGACTCATGAAGAAGAGGAAGAAATGCAATATGATATATCAAAATTACGAGACCAAGTGAAACAAATGTCACTCACACAAAAAGTAACGGAATCTAAGATGGATGGTTTAAAGAAAGGCATGGAAGCTAAGATGGATGGTTTAAAGAAAGACGTAGAAGCTAAGATGAAAGGCGTGCAAGCTAAGATGGATGACATGGAAGCTAAGATGGATGATTTGAAGACAGATTTGAAGACAAGTATGGAAGATTTGAAGACAAATTTCATAGAGTTTCTATAAGGAATGCTTACTCATGGCAAAAGGGTAGTAAACAAACCTCATGATGAGAACAAAATAAATGTTAATCATGATTTCATAGACTCTAACATTGGATTAAAGAACCACCATGTTCCAAAGATCGATATGAGGAAGTTTGATGGCAAGGATCCAGGAACATGGATACTACAGATGGAGCAATTTTTTGATCTCCATAATGTGTAAAACACACAAAAGGTATGCATTGCAACTTTATATGATCTGAATTGGATCCATAAAGAGAGATAAACAGAGCCATGGAAATACCAGGTCGGGACAGACTTCAAAGAATTTACAACAGTGATAAAAAACACCTCTAAACCAGTGACAATGGCAGCTAGCGTGGAACGATGAGGACCTCAGTCAAAGCGCGTTGACCGAGGCCCATGGAGACTGTGTGGGAGGCGAATTTAGCCCCTGGGAGGCCTGGATTGGGAAACAGAGGAGGTTTTTGATGCACGATTAGCGCTAATCACGCATCGCTGGGTGAAAAACCCCAAATTGGAGAAGCCCCGAGTGCTCGGTCGCATGAGAGCTAGGAAAACTGTGGGATAAGGGCTAAAGTGCCAAAGGCAAGACACGCTCCGAAAATTGGTAGTATTGATCGGGGGCACCCTAAAATGGTAAGAAAAATTGGCAAAAATGGAGCAATCCCACTCATCGGTTGATGCGTGGCAAGCGGAGGAGAGAGAAAACCATCGCTCATCATGCATTAATGGTCGAGCGAGTCAACCGCGCGGGATGAGCGAATGGCATTGGATCTAGGGGCTCTAGATCTAATGGCTGAGATAGCACTCGACGGGAAAGCAGAAAAGATGGGGGATTAACCCGCAGTTTGTAAAGATTCGATGTTTGATTTGACTGCCAAGGTGGCAGAAGACTCATTCCATGACGTAATAGAAAAACCTAACCGACGAAGCGAATTGGCGTAGCTGTAGGAGGAAATGTGTCCACTCCCTATGAGCCTGATGATGATGCCGAACAGGGAACACCAAGCGAAGCTGTAGCAGGTGATCCGATGGGAAGTGGAAGAAGAATTGAACAGACATGAGTACAAATGGCCTTAAATCCATGAACAGAAAAAGCAGAAAGACACCATAATCCTGAGGAAACCACCAGAACCCCGAGAGGAGGATGGAACACAGAAAGGAATAACAAAGAGAAGAAAGATAGTGAAGCAACAACAGAATAGAAGACAGAGGGTCGAGTTGGTCGAAGGCAACATCAAGCACTAGAGAGCTTGAGGGATTCAAGCCATCCTTGAGAGGATCTATCAGACCCGAGAGGTCAAAGAGCTGGTAAGGAAGAGAATCTATGTATTCTAGTGGCTTGGGGAATCCAAGAACCACCTTACCAAGCAAATTCCATTTCAGGAGACTCACATTGAGCTCCTTCATTGTAATTCTCTGCTTCAATACATAATAAAATAAGGCCACCACTGAGAGCTAGACCAGAGATGTAGCCCTAGAGAATAGGGTGAACTCCATATTAAATTTTTGTGTTCTTGTATTTGCTTATTGTGTTTCTCTACTGTTTTCCATTTCAAGTATCTGTGTATTTGCAATCTAATCGATTTGTTGCTTAAATAACATAGACACACACACCAACACATAAGTCTGTAATACCTTCATTTAATAAATCTTTAATAGAGGTCACTCATAGGGTGATTATCAGATCAAGTGGTATCAGAGCTCTAGGCTATAAGGTTAGACAAGCTTGTGTTGGTTTAGCTGTTAAATGCTCACTAGATCAAAGCTCAAATTAGGAGAAGGAGAGTTGGTTGAAATGGGGAGAGTCTATCCTTAGAAGACAATGTTAGAGGAAGGTTCTATGGGGCTAGACCCTCAATTCATAGAGAGTTTCCTAGCTATGAAGTCTATGGTAGAAGAAATGTATAGGGACTTTAGAAAGCATAAGGATGAAGATACATCAGGTTATAAACAAGATAAAGAAGAAGATGAGTCTCATTCCCATGACCACTAAAAAGGAAAAGGGAAAGAGGAAAGCTTTCTCACACCTCCTAATAGTCCTGTGCATAATAAGAAAGCATCTTTGATCAAGCTAGATGTTAAATTTGATTTGTCTATATATGATCGAGGGTGAAATGATGAAAAGTTGGACAATTGGATTAGACAAATTGATGTGTATTGCAGAGTGCAAAACATTGACTCAGATAAGAGAAAAATTCACCTAGCAAGCCTACGCCTAGGAGGCACTGCCTTGGTTTGGTGGGAAGGCAGAACCCAAGCTGACATGAAAAGACATGGGAAGACTATCTCTATCTGGAGTGACTTTGTTTCTGCAATCAAGAAGTAGTTCTATCCATTGGCCTACATGCAACAAGCCATGATGAGTTAGCAAAATCTTCGGCAGTTGAAAGGGCAAAGTGTGCAAGGGTACACTCAAGAATTTAGAAAGAGATCATTGATTATAGGGATCTCATTAGACTCATTAGAGACTCTTTTTAAGTACATTGGTGGTCTACATAGCTACATGAGGCATACCATCCTCATGTTTAATCCCACTGGTATAGATGAGTTATCTGTACAAGCTACTCATCTAGAAGCTAGAGGAAAGAATGGAAATCCAGAAGTTGGGGGACCATCCCAACCCACTGCAAGCAAGAGCAAGGAGAAAAGAAAGCAGAAGTGGAAAGCAAGGAAGGCTAACATTGCACAGAAAGGCAAAGCTTCATGCACTCACTGTAAAAAGGATGGGCATGATGATGAGCATTGTTGGATTCTGCATCCAGAGCTGAGACCTAAGAATTCCGGGGGCAAGAAGAAGAAGACTGCTACAGCTATTCATAAAGATTTGGGGTCAGACTCGGGAGATGAAACAATCATTGCAGCCACATGTATAAAAGGTAAGAATTCTGAAGCATCTACTAGTAATTCTGCTCAATCTGTTATTGATGAGGAACATGAGAGAAAAAGACATGAGCTTTTCCATATTCGAGTTATTTCCAAACATCAAAAGATTGATACATTGTTTGATAGTGGCTCACAAGTAAATTTGATTTCTGAAGCAATTGTAAAGAAATTGGGATTAGCAACTACACCTCACAAGAAACCATAACCATTAGGATGGTTGAATGATAAAGCACAACTACAAGTGACTAGATAGTGCAAACTCAATTTTTCTTTTGGGTCAGCATTTGTAGATGAGGTTGAGTTAGATGTAATTCCTTTGGATATATGTGGAATTGTTTAGGAAGTCCTTACTTGTATGATAGAAAGGCTATTTTCTATAGAGCTGAGAACAAGTATCTACTTGTTAAAGATGGAATCGAATACTTTGTAAGAGCTCATAAGCTCAAGAATAATATACTCTCATAAACTCAGGGCAGATGAAAAGAATGATAAATTCATGCAAACAATTCTTATTGATGGTTGTAAAGGAAAAGAAACCTATTAAACCAATGTATTTGAGGGCTATAATGCTAAACAACAAATTTATTTAGAAAAGGTTGTTTCAGAGTATGATATCTTGTTTCAAGAACCTTAAGGTCTGCCACCCAAAAAGGAAATAGTACATGATATTATTTTGCAGCAAGATGCTCCATTTCCTAGCATTGGAATGTACAGGTTGTTTGCTTTAGAGAATGCTGAAATCAAGAAGCAGGTGCAGGAGTTGCTTGAGAAGGGGTTCATCAGACCTAGCACATCACCATGTGGGTCACCAATAGTTTTGGTGAGAAATAAAGATGGCTCATGGAGAATTTGCATTGATTACCGAGCATTGAATAAGATAACAATAAAAAAATTGTTATTCCCTTCCTCGTGTAGATGATCTTGTAGATCAATTGAAAGAAGTTGTTTATTTCTCCAAGCTAGACTTGCACAGTGGATACCATCAGGTCAGAGTTGCAGAACAAGATGCATGGAACACTGCTTTAAAAACAAAGAAGGGATTGTATGAGTGGCTGGTTATGCCTTTTGGCTTAACTAATGCTCCTACTACTTTCATGAGATTAATGAATGATGTACTCAGACCGTTTCTTGATGATTTTGTTATTGTGTATCTAGATGACATTCTGATTTTTAGCAAAACGTGGGAAGAACACTTAAAGCATGTTAAGTAGACACTAGATGTTTTGAAAAGAGAAAAACTTCATGTTAAACTCTCAAAAGGTGAATTTGGCAAAACATCTCTAAATAATTTGGGTCATATAGTAGGGCGTGGTGAATTGAAGATAGATCCCTCTAAAGTGGCAGTCATTGTAAACTGGCCTAAACCCAAATCTGCTATAGAAGTTAGAAGCTTCTTTGGAGTAGCACAATATTGGAGAAATTTCATTTCTAACTTTTCCTTAATTGCAGCTCCCTTACATGCTGTAACAGGATTGAACAAGGTGTTTCAGTGGGGAGGAAAACAACAAAAAGCCTTCGACACCTTGAAAAAAAAGATTAGTACAACACTGCCTGATCTTTAAAGACCATTTGAGATCTAAATAGATGCCAGTGACTATGCCATGGGAGCAGTGTGACACAGCACGGTAAATCCATATGTTATCATTCTAAGACATTTAATTTTGCAGTAATTAACTATCCTACATATGATAAAGAATTGTATGCATTAGTACAGTGTGTGAAAAAGTGGAAACATTACTTAATAGGCAAAGAGACAGTAATACGTACTGATCATCAACCACTTCAATATATACACTCCCAAACTAAGTTGCAGCAATCAAGACACTATAGATGGATGGGTTTTCTACAACAATTTCATTAGTCATCAGCTATAAAAAGGGCATACACAATAAAGTTGCATAAATGTTATCTAGACCTATTATAAATGCATCTACTATACTTAAGAATAATTCTGTGCTACATGAAAGATACATTGAACAATGTGCTCAAGATATAGACTTTAAAAATGTATATGCAACTTTGAGTCAAGGCAAACGAGCAGAAGAATTGGATTATCATGTAAAGGACCGACTCTTATATCATTGTGGGAAGTTATGCATTCCAAAAACTGAAAGAGTAAATATAATTCGAGAAGCACACACTCCTCTAATATCAGGTCACTTTGGGGTAAGTAAGACAGTTGCACAGTTGCAAAGATTTTGTTATTGGCCAAAAATGAATGAGACAGTTTCTAGATATGTAAGAGGGTGTACTATGTGTGCTAAAAGAAAGCCCAACAATAGAAAATTAGGCTTGTACACTCCATTACGAGTTCCTTCTCACCCTTGGGAAAGTGTTTCCATGTATTTTGTTGGAGGATTGCCTAAATCTAGGAAAGGTCATGATTATCTATATGTTGTTGTGGATAGGTTCAACAAAATGTGTATTTTAATACCTTGTAATAAACATATTACAACTGAACAAACTGCAAAACTATTTTTTGAACATGTATGGGTTCATTTTGGATTACCCACTTCCATTGTATCTGATCGAGACACCCGATTTGTGGGGAAGTTTTGGTCAAGTCTGTGGAAACTGATGGACACCAAACTGAAGAAGAGCACAACTTTTCATCCACAAACTAATGGCCAAATAGAAGTAGTTAACATGACAGTGATCTAGTTACTCAGAGGATATTGTAGCAAACATCCTAAGCTTTGGGATGAACATTTGTGTTATGTGCAACATGCTTACAACAGAGCAAAACATTCTTTTACACAGAGATCTCCTTTTGAGACCTATTTTGGTTTCACACCAAGTTCTCCTTTGGATTTTGTCTTTGGTAAATATACCACAGTTGACGGACACAGTGATGTGGACAGGGCAACTAGGTTCATTGAACAAATCCAGGATATTCACCAGGTAGTACAAGAACAACTGGAAAAGAGCCAAGCCAAATACAAGGCAAGGCATGACAAGCATCGGATGGAGCATAGTTTCCAAGTTGGTGACCAAGTCTAGCTGTATATCAGCAAGGAGATGATGCAAGGTGAAGGTAAAAAGATAAATCCTATTAGGTATGGACCCTTCAAGATACTTGAGAATATTGGTGAGAATGCTTTTCGCCTTGATCTACCAGTTTACATGCACATCTACTCAGTAGTAAATGCAGATTGCTTGAGATTGTTTGAACCCTCATTGAGGATCCCGAAGAGCAGAGTCAATTTCCTTCTATTAATGACCTGCTACCTGAATATCTTAATGAATTGGAAGAAATAGTTTTGGACAGGAAGGTGAGGATGACGCATAGAGGAGATGTTGAGTACCTCAGAATTGGGCTCAAGGGTTCAAATCCGAGCAGTGCAAAGTGGATAGAGATTGGACAAGTGAGACAGTTGTACCCTCACTTAGTCGATGCTTGAAAACCAAATTTTGGTGGTCCAAAATCTTTTTCAGTGGGAAGGCCATGATTTGAATTCGATCCATGAAGATTATCAAAGTGGCATGACTGTATCAAAACAGGATAGACTTCGAATTTATGAACATAGAGAAATCAGGAAGACCTCTGGACAGTGGTAGTTTGCAGCCAATAAGGAACAATGAGGACCTTGGTCAAAGCACGCTGACCGAGGCCCATGGAGACCGCGCAGGAGGAAAAATTGGCAGTTGGGAAGCCTGGATCAGGAAACAGAGGCCATTTCTGATGCACGATTAGCACTTCGCTGGGAAAAACCCCTCGAGAAGGAAAAGCCCCAAAGTGCTCGGTCGCATGGGAAGCTGGGAAACCGTGGGGAAGTGCTAAAGTGAAGGGCGGGACCCGCGCTCCAAAACTGATGGTATATCAGGGGAATCCTTGGGCGGTAACTGGATTTGGAGAAAAAAGAGCGATTCCATTCAGCGCCCGTCACGTGTCAAGCGGATGAGAGAGAAAACTGCCTCTCATTGTGTGCTAACAATCGAGCAAGTCAACCGCACAAAATGAGCAAACGTCATAGGATCTGAGAGATCCAGATCTAACGATGGAGATTGAGCCCGATGGAGAAATGGATTTGGCAGGGGAAATAAGCCGCAACACATAAAAGTCTAACGTCTGATTTGACCGCTGAGTTGGCGGATGACTCATTTCACAGTGTAACCGAAAAATACCGAAGCGTTGAGGATGAGCTGGCGTAGTTCGTGAGAGGACAAGTGGCCACTTCCTTGTGGATAATGGCGATGACACGGAGGAAGGGAACTCCAAACAAACAACAGAAGGAGATCTGAAGGGGCGGAAGAGGAAACAAGCAGTCAAGTATAGATTGGCTTTAAGGCATGAATAGACAGAGAATAGAACATAGAGAAGAGAATGAAGACAGAGAGAGCGAGAGCGAAGAAAAGACAGTGAAGCAAGAAGCAGAAAACAGAGAGAGTCGAGCTAACCTAACGCAACATCGATCGAACAGAAAGCTTGAGAGGTTCAAGCAATCCCTGAGAGGATCTATCGATAATTGAGCACCACATTGGGCTCCTCCCACTAAAGACCAGAGAGGTCAAGATCTGGTAAGGAAAAGAGTATATGCACTCGAGTGGCTTGGGGGATCCAACAAAAGCCCTACCAAACATTATCTATTTTAGGAGACTCAAAGTGAGCTCCTCATTGTAAATCTCTGTTTTAAAGACATAATAAAAGAAGGCCACCACTGAAATCTGGACTGGAGACGTAACCCTAGAGGATAGGGTGAACTCCTTATTAATTGTTGTGTTCTTGTATTTTCTTACTGTGTTTCTCTTACTGTTTTCCATTTTCCAATGTCTGTGTATTATGAAATCTGATTGATCTGTTGCCTAAAATAACATAGACACACACCCGCACATTAGTCTGTGATACCTTCATTCAATAATTATTTAACTGAGGTCACTCACAAGTGATTTTCAAATCAAGGGTGATGAATATAAGGTCCCAATTTGACCTTTTTCTCAGTTTGGTTATAAACCCTTGAGGGTCATACCTCCACATGAAATAGTTCTTAAACTTTATTTGTTGTAGAATTTGATCTGCCTCCTCTCTTGCCTCTCTAATGTTGCAAATAAAATGGCCTAACTGGTTTTTTATCTTGACTTGAGACTTTTTCTTGGTTGAGACAAAGTTGATATCATCAAAGTTCATTATTTGCCTATAATATTCCAAAGAAAATAACCTCATGGGGAGGTATTTGGGTAGTTTTTACGGGGAAAGCTGGCAACCGTAGATCCTTATTTCGGTGTGGTTTTGGTAAAGGTACCAATCTCTCACCTTACTTTGTTTGGTCAACTGAAGCACTTTTCTGATTTCTTGGCTTATACTGGGTGGAGGGCTTCCTATCAGCATGGTCATGAATGGATGAACAAAAGAGTCAATGAAGTCTATGTAGGCGTATGGTGATGAATACCTATGAAATAATGGTGTCCAGTGGTGTTCAAAATATAATGGACCTGGGCTGGCCTTTAGTATCCAGCTTCTGGATGGTGAAGGGAGATGTGTCTTATTAATAATGCAAAAACATGTGGTAAAGTACAGATGAGTACTTGAATACTCTCTCGTTGTGCATTCTAGTAAATTGTTCATGCATCTTTTTAGCTATGAACTAGGCATAATTGTACAAAGTAGTAGGAGGCTTTCCTGGGATGAAAATGGACATGAAGGCTAGGATGAGATCATAAATGAATTCATCTGTGGTATAGCCCAGAATACATGATATCATGGTTACAATTTGCTTGCCCCTTTTAGAGAAAATGGCAGAAACATATGGAGGGCATCTGTGGGAATGTGGTGCTCCTTTACAATGAAAGTTTAGAATATTTGGACTAGTCTAGATGGACACAATCTGGTGTATTGGTCTAACATATCCGCAATGGAGAGTGGGGTCAGGTTTGGACCTAGTTGGAATTGCAACATCTCATTTATTTACTCAGTTGTAATAGTGAACAAGACCTTTTGGTCTGGGGACATTATAGCTCTCTCACTAGGAATGTAATAAGCATGGCACAAAGGGACAATCTCAGGAAAAACATGTACTTGTGGAAATTAGTACTTGGGCAAATTGGACTCCCAAAGGCCAATGTCATTTGTATTGTTTAGATATTTGTCCTTACTCCAACAATGAATTTTTTGCAGGAGTGTATAGGCACTTGTGTCATTGATTTGAAAATCCCTGTCCACTAGGGGAAGGTGGTCAAGGTCCAAATGGGGGGTTGTCACTGGTCTAACATCCATGGAAACGGGGGCTACCATAATTCAGTTCTTGTGGATTTGAATTTGACTTATACAGTTTTACATTAGAGGTTTGAAGGTAATTCAGAAGCTTTTAGAAGGGTTTTGGGTATTTAAGTCAGGCACACTCTTTAATTTTAAAGTAATTTCAATTAATTTTACTCAATTAAAATACTTTAAAGACTGAATGTTTTCAAATTGAAAGGGTGTTTGGTAATTTCTCTTCAAATACCTGGAATTTGGGCGAAATAAATTCAAATTGGTGTTCTCTACAACTATAGACAGTTGAAAGGGCTTCTGGTACAGACCGAGAGTTTGATCGGGGTCTCTGCAACTTCTTCAATAGTGAAATTAAGGTCAATTGGTGATTTCAGTGTTTGAAGGTGTCGCAATGGTTTATAGAGGTTTATAAAGAAATTAATCGAAAAAGGCCAAATAGGGCTTCTCGACATTTTTATTGAACAACGATTATTTTTTGGCGGATGAATTATGAATGAATAGTGAGCGGTTTTTTGGATTGGGCAGTGAGGCAGTTTTCCAAGCCATCGCACCGCTTTATCGAGGAGGCGGTATTTTGGTGAGGTCAATCAATCTACCTTAATTCTTGACACGTAGCAGATGGGGGCTTGGGCAATACCATTTTATTGGGTGGGTAAAGGTCGGATATCGGGTGAACCCGATATAGCTGTGAATCGTTAGATTCGGGCACTGACAATCAGACAATAGTCGGGTCATATATTAATGCAGACGAAATGGGAAAAAGTAATGGGGGGCCCAAGGATTTTAAACAAAGGTGTTTTGTGATTAATTACGGGTTAAACACAAGATTAAATAATGGGATGGGGTTAATGGAGGGATTTTCTTAATTTTATGGAGAATTGGTGAGTTAAGAGAGTTTTGTGGGGGGGATGTGGTAAAAATATAGTTTATAGTTAAACTAAGGGTTGGAATATTATATATGGGGAGTTATTTATATATGGGGAAAAGGGTAGATCGGGTGCTATTATATTAAGTTAGAAGTTAATATGAAATAAAATGAGTGGAGTGGAATAATACAAAGTATAATGTAAGATTTGGTGTTTACGTGATATTTGTTCACTTACACTTATACTTAGGATAAAATCTTTTTTGTTGGTTTTTTGAGTGAAAATGGGACTTAACATGGGATTTTTACTTTTCATAGGCAAATGGTGTTTAACGTTAGGAAAAGGGGTTTTATTAGGGTAATGAAGGGAAATGACTTTTATGAAAGGGATTCTAACACTTGATGTCCATAATTCATTAAGCTGAGGGTCTGGTCCCACCAAAAGTCAGAGAAATGCTCTGAGCCTTTATGACTTGAAGGATATAGTGCTAGAGAACATTTGTGGATGGCGAAATTAGTAAGGATAGGGGTGAAATGAAATAAGGGGAAGTTAATTAATTGATCATGAAAACCTCATGTTTTTGCTTTCCTAATTTCTCATGCACATTGAAACATATGATTAAGCATGATAAATGTGCTTTTTTCCAATGAAATTTATACTTCATTAACCTTTCTTCTACTTACCCATTACTTACCCTAACATTTTTTCTATAGTTATTTGGGCACATTTAGGCTAGTAGACCCTTATCATTGTTTTTTTCTTTTGAATAGTAAACTATCTAATTCTAACTTTATATATTCTAAGGGCTCAGATTAAGCTGATAAGCCCCTTTCATTTTCTCTACCTATCTAATGATCTGCCAAGATTACACTGTTTGGTCAGATTTTATTCTCTAACTATAAACATAAAATTCAAAGCATGAAATAGTCAAGATTAAGCAGTTTGACTACCATGGGTTGTGGCATGTATGACAAGCTGCACACAACCATTATTTAAGACAACAAAGCAGTAAAATAGTAGTGGCATTTAGACTTGCACACTTTCATGATCAATTTTTGCATTGGGGTTCATATATTTTCATTTTTTGATCTTTTCTTATTCTTTTTGTCCTTTGATATTTGTTTTAGGACATACCCTCTTTACATTTTTTAATTTTTAATATGGAAAACATTTGCAGAAAGCAAAGGTATGTACAATATTATAAGGCTTAACCTTAGGCAATTCAAAATTAGGAATCCTATCACTATAGGACTCTAACAGACTCATTTCTAGATTCACACAAATGAATGTTTCCTCTTATGTCTTTTCATCCAAGATCCTTTGCAAACACCTATTTATTATGTAGACTATTGTGTTTCATGCCTCTACTCAAAGAAACATGGGCAAATCTTAGTCATGGATTATGATCCTAACAATCACCATGATGGATTTATTCTTTCACTTTAAAACCCCATCCTATTGTGGGTTGTACCAAACTATTAGCTCTCTCTTGGTTCCTGCTTGCATGTATAAATCCTTGAAATCATTGGAGGTATTCTCACCCCCATTATCTAATATCAAAACCTTGGTCTTATTTCTTTTCTAATTTTTAATAAGTGATTTGAACTCTTGAAAACTACTAAATACCTCACCCTTCATATTCAAGAAACGAATCCATGTTTTGTGAGATAAATAATCAATAAATGAAACATAGTGTGTACCTCCCAACATTGATGCTAATGGCATAAGTGCACAATCATCTAAATGAACCATGTCTAGAATTTCCTCATATATGTGCTAATTACTTGGGAAAGTAGCGTTTGTAGGCTTTCCAAATGCAGACCCTCTACATAATCTTTGTTGCTCAATGTTTAAATATAAAAGTCCTGTGACTATCTCCCTCATAATATGAAATACTCTATAATGTAGGTGCCCTGTCCTCTTTTTCCATAACTCACACATGTTATTTCTTCTATGAATCATTGCTCAAATAGGTTCACCATGTAGCCTGTACAAATTTCCTTCTTTAATACTAATCACTTGTGCTGCTTCTGGGCTAGATTATTTTGGCTTGATAAAACTTGTCTTATCTTGAAATCTACTACAAATCCCTTATATTTCATAATTGAAATTGGAAAAAATATTTTCTTTAGACCTAGAAAAAATAACATATCATTAAATTCTAAAGAATTATCTAACTCAAGTTGGAAGTAAATAGTGCACACTCTTACTTCTCAATACTTGGCATCATGAACAAGATTAAATTTTACTCTTGAGCCTTAGTTTGTTAGAGTAGAAAAAGCTTGTTGGCTTGATGCCATATAATTATATGCCCTTATATCCACATACCACACATTGCTCATAAATGTGATGGTAGAAAGGAAAGATACCAATGAGAATTGTTTCTCAAACTTGGTAGCAAACTTATTCGTATGAATTTCTACTGAGGTTGTTTCTTGCTTTTGTGTTTGCTTCCATTTCCCCCATTTTTTTTACACTTTGATGCATAATGTCCAAATTTATGACAAATAAAGCACTTGATTTTACTCAACTCCTTCTTTCCTATATGTGAGGATGATTTCTCACTCTTTCCCTTACTCTTACTGAAACCTTTTCCTTTTCCCTTATCCAATTGACCAAATAGGGCTAGGTTATCATAACCACCCCTCTTATTGGCCTTTGACTCCATCCAAGTCTCCTCTTATATATAGTCATCCCACAATGTTTCAAAAAATGGAATTTTCTCACAAGCACAAAAACCTTAGATAAATGGTTCCCACGAAACTGGGAATCCATTCAGTGCTATTTTCACCAATTTGGCATCTTATATCATCTCCCTAATGGTTAAAAGTTGATCATGAATCTATGTGATCTTCATAACATAACTAGTAACAGTGCCAGATCTTTTCATCTCCATGGATCTGAGTTTGTTCCACAATATCATCTTCCTGTTATTGTTCTCACTCTAGTAAAGGCTTACCAGTGCATCAAACATTTCCTTAGCAGTTTTCTTCTCAGATAGATGAGGGATCAACTGATTTCAATGGCATCCATGACCATCTATTTGTATTTTTACCTCCTTTTTGTTGTGGGCTACCAACTATTGCAGATCCATCAGTGGTGTCACCACATCCCTTATGATGTCCCAGAGATCATTCTCTTCCAACAAGAAAGTAACCTTAACTTTTCAATATACAAAAATTAGAGGCACCATCCAATCTATCCTTGAGGTTGAGGCTAGGTGATGCCAACTTTGATATGCACATGAACCACTACTCTTCGATCTTTTAATTATAGTAGCTCTGACACCATGTAGATTTTTCAAACCTTAGGTGACTATTGCCCTATGCTTCTTTATTAAATAAATTAGACCTTGAGTTTACTCAATAAAAAATAATCTAAGCATGTGTTAATTACACAAACGATTGGAAAATAAAACAAAAGCATAAAACACAAAACACAAAATCTATCCTTCAAATCAACTTAGCATTAATGGCTTGAAACTTATAAGGGCCTCTCAAAAATGAGGTTTTTTGCTTGCTAAATGAGAAAAATACAAAATAGGTATGAGAAACCTATGGTACAAACCTATCCATAATTGTATGGCTATAGAAAATTTTCATATGGTGTGTCCATATGACTATATGGAATTCATTGCATGGACAAATCTACAACATGCAATCATTTTCAAACTACTCTTCACATTGTTATACTATTTTTTAATTTCCTTGACCTCTTTATTCACGTTTGAATGAAATTGTCTTTGTAAAGAATCAATGTATACTTTCCCTCTACATTTCCATGCCTTTATAATCAAGTTAAATACCTAATCTATTAAAACACTAATCTCAATTTGAGATCACTAGTAGAGATTAATCTAAATCATTAATGCAATTAAATACATTTTATTAGACTTTTATAACTAAAAAATAATTAATTCACTTTATAAATAAAGTGAATTACAAAGAAAAAAGAATCAAACAACTTCTTGCATGTTTGACACATCATCTAAGTGAAAGTTCTTATCTTTGCTACAATCATCAACAATACAAGCCCAATCTAGACTTAAATCCACAATGGGCTAGCCTTTCCCCCTCAATTATTCTCACATGAAACAAACATTGTATATCATTTATTCCTACAACCATGTTGTAGTCTCCGTAGATAAGCCAATGGGCTTCAACAACACTATTTCCTAAGCATGATCAAAAGGACACCATTTCTATAACATCATTACATCCATAAATATTGGCTAGTGCCAAGATATGGGTATCCAAATTTAACAAAACCTAATCCAACCTTTGCTTCAAGTTTGTTATTTAGGAAATAACTATTGCCACTTCATATTAATAATTTTGTGATTAAAAGTCACTTTTTTGACACTTTCATCATTGTTTCCATTGATAATGATGACTTCATTTATTAGGGAAATTTCATGGAATAATTATAGTAGAAAATAGATGAATGAGTAGTGGATGTTCAAATAAACAACATGTTTAGGGTTTAGTGCAATTTCAATCTCACTCACACTCTCAATTTGCACACCCCAAATGCAACACAACATGTTTCACAACATTTGCTATGATGAGGAAAAATGGTTCCCCTATGGAAGAATAATCCAATTTCCCATGCCATTCCTCAACACTCTTTACACACTTTGAATGCCACTATAGACATGTACATTAAATTATTTTGTCATACCCAAAGGATTCAAGTGGTAGTGGAAACCTTGAAGAATATTATTTCATCTAATCTAAGTCCATCCATATCTCATTACCTACAATATTTTGTTAAGTATCTCATTCTATGAAATTGATATGAATTAACATTATCTGTTTATAAGCTCATGATTGAAGAAAACATTCTTCCAAATTTGATAAATTTTTAGTGTCATCAATTGCTATTATCAAATAATTACAATAAATTATGAATTAAAATTATTTGAAGGGATGGAAGCAGATGGGTATATTCCAGATATCATAACCTTTAGTGTCCTCATCAAAGGGTTTTCCAAGGTGGGTAGGATGGAGAAAAATATTGAAATTTTTAGTTAAAAGTTAAGTGAACAAAAATCACCTAATCTTAAATATATAATACCTGAATAGATGGGCTATGCAAGATGGGAATACCCATGAGTAATTTAGTTTGTAGTTTATAAGTTGCAAAAGGAGCATGAGCCCAACACATGCACAATTACAACCCTCATGTATTGAAACTGTGGAAAATCCGAACCTCATTCAAGAAAGAAATCACTAAGAGGCCAAGAAACTATTATATCATATATTAAAATAAAGGCATAAACTTGATTTTATTTCATTCATTGCTCTAATTGATGGCCTATGTAGAGAGGACAAGTTAGACAAGGATACACATCTCTTTCTAAAATGTCCCAAAAAATATATGCCCTAATGTTGTCACTTATACTACATTTATTGATATTTTGTGTAAAGAAGGTAAGTTGAATGATGCTAGTAAGTTCTTCTGTGAAATTCCCAACAATGGCACATGCCTTGATATTTTCACATAGAGTGTGCTTGCTAATGGTTCCTCTAAGGAAAGAAAGGTGAAAGAGGTTCATAAATAATTCTAAAAAATGTCCCATAGAAACAAATTCCTTGATGTTGTCACATATGATATGTTTATTGATGGTTTATGTAAGGAAGGAATGTTGCAAAAGGTCATTAACTTATATTATGAAATGTGCAACAAAATCATATGCCATAATGTTGTCACATATAGTACACTTATTGATGGGTCACATCAATAGGTATATTATAAGGCCCATTTTTTCAACTATAATTTCCTCTTTCCTTGCATTTATTAACATATTTTTTACTATAATGTGCTTCATAGGGAGACTAAAGGGTGTTTTTCATACTTTGTGGCCTAATATGGTTAATGTGCAGGAAAATAGTGCCTTTTTAGTGAATTTACTATGCAAAGGCGCGTTGGAGGAAACTAGAGGAGATGCAGGAGGCTTGTCCCCTACATTTACTCACCTACAACTTGACTAGACCCTAAAATCACTCACCTTCAACTCAAGGATCTGCTAGCAGTAGATGCACTCAAGGAATTGCAAGGATCTAAGGGAGCTAAATCCACTTTTTTAGATATTTTGGAGGGAAGCAGTCCTCTTTCCAAGGAGATTGCCCATGAGTCATTTTTATATAAATAAGCAAGCATAAGGGCTCAATAGGATTCAAAATTTTGAAGTAGAAAGGAATTATTGATAACTAGGGAGCTTGAGATTGTCATTTCATTTCCACGATGTATTTGAACTTTGTTTTATGTCAACAAAAAACTTACTTTTATCTTTCATCTGAGTTTGTTTCAGAGGGCTGAGTCCCCTTCGGTTAGGGCCCAAAACAGAGGCTCTAGTCTCTCTTTGTGTAATTTATCCATGCATTGCCTTTGATTGGAAATATCTCTTTTATTTCTTGATAAATTTTTCTTATAAAATTTGTTGGTGTAGGCTTCTCTACCACCACTCTTATGGGAAGTGTGGTTGAGGGATATGAATTAGCAAGCCAAAAAAAACATATGGTTGCTTTCGCTTGTAGTTGTTAGACTTTATATTAATGCTATTTTACATACTTTGTTTCTTTGAATACTTAGGAGTTAAATCACATTCTTATTTAATATTTCAAGGATGTAGGTCAGATGCATGTTGCAAGTTATATTGTCTTTTGATGTAATAAAATTCAACTCATCCTTTCTTGTTTAGTTCATTTTGCTGCAATTCGGTCATTAGTTTGGCATATTTTTCAAGTTGCAAAGATGATTGTTTGTTTGGTTTGTAGGTACTAATAGTGGCTTGCAAGGTTGGCATATTCCTCCTACATTTCTCCTATCATCATCATCCTCTTTCCCCTCACCTCACATTGTCCTCAAAACTCTATCACCAAAAGTATGTTTCTAGGTCATTAAAGGACACCCTGTGCAATGGTTTTTGTGTAAGATGGGCCTCTGAGAGGTGATAGTCTTGCAAAAAGCTTCATAGATACTTCATATACCTTCATCTACCTTTTACCACCTTTAGAACACCTTTTCCACTCTCAGGATGCTCGCAAATCCAATCCTGTAGCAAAACAAGGCAATCTTGTAACATCTTGTAGCACCATGTAAACATGACCAGATTTGCTCCAAAAGCTTGATTTTTGTCTCTTAGGATTGGATAATGACCCCAAGGCTATGAAACTATGATTGAGGGGGACCAAAGACCACTTTAGGTCTAGATTTTGTTCACTACAACACAATTCTGCAATTAGGGTTAGAGGATAAGTTATGAATTTGAAATACCATGATGACTTATGATGGCCTCTAAATTATACATAAATTAAGGCCCATATGACCATCCTTTAGAACATTAAATCTCTATTTTTTCATTAGATGACATATTTTTAAATTTAATACATTCATTAGGAAGGTTTAGAGATAATTTCATATATGTGCCTAATATTATTTATTTTTGTAGAACATTGTGAGAATATTGGGAAGATTATGAAGATTTGGAGGAGGAGATACTCTAGGGACTTGCTTCCTACTACAGGATGGATCCAGATTGGATAATAAATGAGAAAAATATCATGAAATTATTGACAAATTTTGGATCTCCACTGATTGGTAAAATCTAGGGATGTGTTCCCTGTCATTTATGCAAATTCCTAGTGTTGGGAACCAGATCCACTATTTGAGGGATTTTGGATGGGAAAGCTTCCACCTTTCAAGGATAATGCTTCCTCATCACTTTTTATAAGTATAAATTCGAATTTTCCTCTAGGTTCATGTATTTCACAGTCTTCTTGTAGAGAAAACTTGTATTTTTGCAGCTCCACTTTCATTTCTAGTAGGGATGTACTTGGATTTATTCAAATAATGAGGTTTGGTGCCATTTTTAGCTTCTAAAGCTTGGTAGCATTCATAGGACTCTGAGTATCCTTTGGATTGGCCATCCCAGGAGCCTCAGAGCCTTTTTTTATAATTTTCTTTTATTCTTTTCACATTTTATTCACATTTTATTGGTGACCACTCTCCTATTCCACCTAGACATCCAGTCGATTTCATCTGTTTCCTTGTTATTGTAGCATTTACTATTTTTAGAAATTTTTGGGTCTTGAACTTTCAGAGCAATTTTGACCCCCTAAAGGGAAGTTTTTTGAGGTCCACAATAAGCCCATTTCCATAGGAAAGGACTTGTCGCAAATCCTATAGTAGTTAGAGATATATTTCCAACAAGGTATCGTACATGCCAAATGGAGATAATGTGACCAAGTTATGACCCCTGGAAGTTTGATGCCCAACTAACCCTAACAAGGCTTACAAACTCTTGGAATTCCATCTCCTAGGGCTATGGTTTTCATTTTTTAAGGATTTTTCCTTGTTTTTAAATAATAAATAGGCCCTTGAGCCTCATTGTAACACAGTTCAGAGGCATGTAACTACCACATCTCTTCTCGTAGATAAGCTACCATTGCCTTAGCTAGTTTTATTTCCATTCTATTTGTAAGCATATTTCAATATATGATATTAATGAAATGAAGTGTTATTTTTGTTGCATCTCTGTATTTATGGTTATATCTGTAATTTTTTGTGTTTCTATTTAAGTTTGGATCAGTGGTATCAGAGTGGTATTCTCTTTCTCTGTTTTTCTTTGCATGTCACCAACAAGGTCAGGAAATAAGGAGTTAGGGCTTGAATTGGTTGAACTTTTGCAAGACCAGCCTCGTAAATCCCGATGACCTCCCATGGTGGAAGAGAAGAAAGATGAAAGGGAAAGAGATCTTTTCAAAATCTTGATCGAAGAAGCCCTTAAGTGACATAGGAACGTGATGATGGACAATTTTTCCCAGATTCTTCAACAACTACCCAAAGGCAACACATCTCCTTCCAGTAGCTACTTTGGAAGTGCCACACCCTTTAAAGTAAAAGTTAACTTTGACATCCATATATTTGAAGGTAAGATAGATGCAGACCTCATAGATAAATATTTAAATCTACTAGAAGGATATTTTTTTATTCATGATTTTTCCAACAAGGAAAAGATCATTTTTTCACTTCTCAAAGTTGCCCTCCATGTCAAGGATTGGTGGGAAACCTACTATGAGAAGAAGAATGAAAGTACACCCTCACTATTGTTAGCCTCATGCATTTGGAATTCATTCTAAGATGGCATCGAGGAGTAGTAATACCCTTTCGGGAGCTATGAGGATAAATACATAAAGTGGACCATGATGTGGCAGGGAAGGGACCAAGATGTGCCATAGTTTACCAATGATTTTCATACCCTTCACACAAAGTTGGGTATCAAGGATTATGAGTGACATTTGCTACTCAAGTATTGTGGCTGCCTACACAGGTACATCCAAGACGAGATGGAGTTCCTACACATCTCCTCACTCGGACAGTGTACCAATACACTGTCAAGATCCAGAGGAGGGGGAACGCCTCTTCTACTAACAGATGTGGGTGAAGGGTTCTCCACTGTAGTTCATTGTCGACAGTGAGAGACAAAATAACCTCATTGTAGTAGAGATCGTGAAGCGACTAGGCCTACCGACTACAACACATCCATAGTCGTACACCATCGGGTGGCATCACTAGGGATGAAATCTCCGCGTCAGCCAACAATGTCACCTTCCCTACAACATCAAGCCCTTCATGGATGAGGCACTATGTGATGTTTCCCCACTTGAAGTTTGTGATGTACTATTATGACAACCATACTTGTGGAAGCGGCATGTTGTATATGAGTCTAGGCCTCACTCTATGACTATTACCTTGGGTAGTAAGTTGTACATGATATCGGACGTAGCCCCACCTACCGTCATCTCTTTAATCACTGCAAAGCAATGCGGTAAGATCGTTTCACAGACAAGAAGAAGATTGTGGACATAGTTTATATACATGGCTCCTCCGTACAACAACAGTAGATGGACAAGGTCGTGGAGGAATACAAGGGAATTTTCTCCTCACCTACGGGGGAGCCTCTGCATTGTCAGACCTACAACAACCATTTGAGATTGAGACGGATGACTTTGACTATGCTATTGGTGCATTTCTTACTCAGCAGAGGAATCTAGTGGCTTACCAGTGAGACACTTTTAGACACAGTCTAAAAGTATCCCACCTATGACAAAGAAAGGTATTCCATTAGGTTGGCTTGCTATGAATGGAAGCATTACATATGGGGAAGGAAAATATCATCCACACAAACCACCAACCCTTGTAGTTCATTCAGACACAAGGGAAGTTTCATAACGATCGCCATCAGAAATGGTCCAAATACCTGCAAAAATTCCATTTGAACATTAAGTACAAGAAGGGAAACACCAATAATGTTGTAGATTTCCTCAGTTGACCACCAGTCATGGCGCTAATCACTGTGCTTGACTCCGGTGTGCACGATACTTTGGGTGGCCGCATCTTTACAAGAGCAATCCTGAATTTGGTAGCACATACCATACACTCTTAGAAGGTAATTAAGTTCCAAATTTTCACCTCAAGTATGCACTATTATGCCACCTAGGACACATTTGTGTTCCTTCAAGAAAGCACGCCAAGATTATTTGGGAGGTGAATTACAGTTGGGTCATTAGATATTTCAGAGTGGAGAAACTAGTGCCAGTACTGCAGAAGTATTTTTATTGGCTGAACCTTCGCCAGGATGTTGGGAAGTACATTCGATCCTACACTGCTCGCACCATTTCCAAACCAACCATCAAGAAGTGAGGCCTATATACTCCTCTGTCTACTCCTAGTAGACCTTGTGAATCCATCTCCATGGATTACATGTCAGGCCTTCCATCTACTAAGCACAAAAAAGACTGGGTTTTTGTGGTCGTCGACAAATTCTCTGATATGGCCATTATGGTGGCCTGCAGGAAGATTATCATAGAAAAGGCCATTGCTAATCTCTTCTTCGAGTGAGTGTGGGTAAAATTTGGGATCCCACAGTCCATTGTCTCAGATTAGGACAAAAAATTCCTAATTTCATATTGGTCAAGTCTCTGGACAATCGTGGATACCAAACTTACTAAGTTCATGACAATCCACCCCCAAACTGATGGCCAAATAGAGGTCGTCAACAGGATGATTGTTGGTACTATTTTATTGCCATTCTTTTCTTCTAAAAATCCATCATTTATCTATCATTTTCTTCCATAAACCCCTCATAGTCCATTGAAATTGATTAATGAAGCATTATAAATTGTTATTTTACATTAACTTTAATTTATGGATTTTTATGTTAAAAATTGGAAATTTTCAACAAAATTACGGGATGTCATGACTTCCTGTAATTGGTTTATGTTGTGACACGTGGCATGGCAGGAAAATCGAAACAGAGGATAGGGACGTGATCTAGGATGTACATACATGGTGGATAATCTATTCAGCATCAAATCTGGAGCTCCTGGATACATGGTCAATGCTGGTCAAACCCAGTCTTTTTGCTTGTAAAAGTAGCAAAAAGCTACAGTTACCTAAACTGATTTCGTTTTGTTTTAGAAATCAGTTAGGATTAGAAAAAAACAAAAATAACCTTTTTTATTGTAAAAGCAGAAACATCTGAAGCGATAATGTATGTACATTTGATTGTAAAGTGTTAAACACATGGGGAGCGAGAACAAATATGAAAGATAAATCATGCA
This sequence comes from Pinus taeda, assembly GCA_000404065.3. Classification (NCBI taxonomy): domain Eukaryota; kingdom Viridiplantae; phylum Streptophyta; class Pinopsida; order Pinales; family Pinaceae; genus Pinus; species Pinus taeda. Next base: position 79,691 of record APFE030777315.1, read on the forward strand.
GTACAATTTTTATTCATAAATGATACACATTTATAGTACATTATGTGACCGTTGGGATTCACATCCCAAGGTCTCTTGGACTACTTAGTCTATTCAGCTTCCGCACTAACCCATTTAGGATTAGGTGTCCAACATTCCCCCCCTTAATCCGGAGGTTTATGTATGAGTCCAAGAAGAGAGATGTAATACAAAATGTGCAAATATGCATGGCAGCACTAGGCTGAATGTGCTCTCTGAAATGTTGGTATAAAGGGCAGTGGTTTAAGGATGGCCACCAACACTGGAACGCTTAGTGCAGTTCCTGGAACTCTTCCAAAACTCGCAAGAAACTAATATTTTCTGCTAGAGGAAGTGATCCTATTGTTTTAAAGAGGGAAACCTTCAACCATAAAAGGGAGGTCTCACCCCGCATAAAAAGTAAAACTTCAACCTGAAAAGGGAAGTCTCAACCTGTGATGGTTTAAGGATGACCAACAACTCTGGAATTCTTAATGCAATTCCTGGAACTCTTCCAAAACTGGCAAGAAGATGGAGTCTTCTGCTAGAGGAAGCGTTCTCAATTTTGTCTCCGGAACTCTTCCAAAACTGGCAAGAAGCTGAAGTCTTCTGCTAGAGGAAGTGTCCCACATCGCCAACTGAAGGCTTGTTCAGGCATCTTTGTCTCTGGCTACAACTCTGAAACTGGTGTGGCAGGTTGTGGCTCAGGCTCGCTTGATGTGGCTTTGAAGCTTGTAGATGACCATCATTTCCCCCCCTGTCAGATACAAGGTGAGAAGATGGAGAAAACTCAACTGCAAGACTTTTCAATATTCTGGAACAAGTTCTGACATGTGTTTGAAATATCTTCTTGGCTGTTGATGCCCATTGCCAAGAAGCGATCCATCCAAGATGAATCTTTGTTCTTGCAGGACGTTTGTTGTTGAAGCATCTGTTTGAAGAATGACTGGTTTTATGACAGTGCTTACATGGATGAAGATCAAAACAGTGATCTTTCAGATGGCCAACTCGGTCACAGTGTTGGCATTTCACGATCTGTTGTTGTTGTTGTTGTGGAAGAGGGGCAGAGTCTGGAATAGCTGACAATGAACTGTCATGAGGAGCAGGTGAACTGTCATGGATGAATCCAGCACTCTGAAACTGAATGGGCTTTGAGTAGTCTGGAATATGAAAGGACAAGTCCTTGTCATAACCAAGACCGGTTCTGTGCTTGTTGTGGACAAGCTGTTCCCAAGGTCTGATGATGGGCTTGGGAAGTGCAGACTGAGTTTCTGCATCTGCATATAACCTTACTACTTTATCTGAATGGACTGTAACATTATTGACTTGCTGTTGATGGGTTGCAGTCTCAATGTTCTGAACAGAAACATGTTCAAAATGACTCTTATGTTTTAATTCTTCTTGCTGTAGCTGAGATTCAAGCTGCAAAAAATCAATCTTTTCCTGTGCATTTTGTAGACATGTCTGAATTTCTGAGAGAGATCCTTTTCTGATTTGTAATGTTTCATCAACAGTAGATTGTATAAGAGTCTTCATGAACTCTAATACTTCACTGATTCTGGCCATTTATGCATTAAAAAATGATCAAAACTACTACTTAATGCAGAAAAGTAATACCCACTCACAGTATACAACAATATCCTTATAAATGTGCAGCAAATGATTAGTTTGCAACAAGAAGAAACAGGTAGAATTCGAAGATGCTGAAACCGGATCAACTTGAAACCAAAAAGCAACTTAAGTATTCATTCAACACTATAATTCTTTCTTTCTCAAAATTTGTAAGGAGTCAACAAACTAGATAATGCAGATTCGTTCTTATTGAAAACTTTTATATCTCAATCACCTGATATAGACATATAATCTTAGTAATATCATCTACAATAGACCAAGTTCTGACACCCAATTTCGTTAGCTCATCAAAACTGTCTCTTGAATATGAAGTATCAAAAAACTGCAGCAATGTCTCTCAAGCAGTTCCTTCTAAAGCTGAAGTAGGTCTTCCACCTCCAGCTATTGCAAGAACAGTTAAAAACCACAAAAGAACTTGCATCTACTACAACAGTATAGGATGCCTCTAGCTATCAAGTTCTCAAATATTGAAGCTCCATTAGAACCCTTCAATCAACCATGGAGTGGCGGTTTGGAGAGCCACAAATGGCGGTTTCAAGCCACTGCACTTCCGCTTCAATGGAGCTGACAATACGTAAGCTCTATTTGATGCTTGCCATTCAAGTAGATCAGTATTATGTTATATCAATGTGTCAAAAGGCCATAAATCTGCTTCCATTCTATAGCCTTTCGCATTTAATTTCTAACCATTGGGAGTGCACATAAACATTATAAATCCCACAGATAGTCGACAAGTATACATGCCGTACACGTGTTAACATTATTCATTCCTATTTGGTTTGCTATTTGACGACACTGGTCCTCAACAACGTTGTAGGAGCCTGGGAAATGGTGTTTGATAATGTGCAGAATAATGCATAACTGATAAAAAACTCTCACATCGCTTTTCAAGAATGTAATCAGTGACTCCCTGTGGAGTTCTGCAACGCTCATCTACAGGTTTTTGGACGATTCCATGGTTCTGCGTTGTTATTCTGCTCGAGAGGGACATGCACAAACCTACACATCTAAAATCTGCGTTGTAGCTCTAATACGGTGTTGTAATACCTTCTGAGGCCCTCATTGCGACGTTCCAACATGCCCTCATAACCGTATTACAAATATTATTGCTTATGAAGATAGTCAACTCGTTTGCAACCATATGAACAGGCAATGGATGGTGACGGAAAGATTCTGCAAAGCGCTCTTTATCAGCAGCATCCACGAGGTATACAACAACATCCACCTTGGCATAATAATATTTCCAGAGCCTCCTAGCAATCTGGTGTCTTGGTGACAAAATTATACACTACTATCCTCACAAAAATGTAGCTATAACTGACGTAAATTTACGAGAAAACAGTAACATCTAACACAACCAATCACAAATTCATTTACTTGATCCTGAAAACAACTTCTTGTCAGGTTCAAGCCTGACTACATTTACACCTAAAATTTACACTAATCAAACATCCAAGCATGTACCCTTTCTGTTCCGATACATTGATACCATTAACAACAGTTTATGTATCACCATACTTGTTGAGGTCAAATGTTAGAGTTCTGGAGGAGCTTCTTTCAGAATCCCTATAAACTCCCACCAATGCGTCAGCTTTAACATAGAAATTATCTTTCAAAGAGATTACTATACTTTGAAAGCCAACACCATCTTTATCTTGATCCTTGTTCTCATCATGGGATTTCAATTTGATGAAAGCTGCAACTTAAACAACATTCAAATTGTCCAATGCTGCATCTACTTCATCCAGAACGAAAAAAAGGGGAAAGCCTGAAACTATGGATAGCAAACAACAGAGCAAGAACAATAACAGTCCATCTTAAAAACTCAGTTGGGGAGATTAACATAATCGAAGCTGGAATGAAGATAAATAGAGAATATCCATAAAGACACCACAGCTGCACCAAGGGTGTTGATATGTCCAAGTAACGAAGGAGGAAATAAAATCCGAGGGGTACCAAATAGATGTATCCATAAATCAAGCACGCAGCCCAGCTCATATAATTAATTTGATAATGCCAGTCAATTTTATCTTCACACTTTATGGAAGACAAATAGGAAGCATAATTTCCCAGTGCCGTTACCTCAAATACAAGAGTTGTGGAAATCCAAAGAGGCCCATACATGTATCACATGTCAGGATTATGTTGAATAGTGTGCCACAGCGTGCCACCATTATGCAAGCCAAATGTTATGTAAACAACGTTCAAGTTTAATGGCTGGGAGCTCTGATACCATGTTAAACACATGGGGAGCGAGAACAAATATGAAAGATAAATCATGCAGTACAATTTTTATTCACAAATGATACACATTTATAGTACATTATGTGACCGTTGGGATTCACATCCCAAGGTCTCTTGAACTACTTAGTTTATTCAGCTTCCGCACTAACCCATTTAGGATTAGGTGTCCAACATAAAGTTTAAGGAATGCTAGGGAAGAAAGGATATAGACGTGAGCAAACGGAAGACTGCGTATTCCAAAACTCTGTTTTGCATGTAATTAATTTCCAGAACTTAATCACAGGAAGTGTTTCATCAATTCTAGTGTTTATGTGTTAACGTTTTCATCACTTGAAGCTTTCTGAGTGTGCCATTGAAGCGTGGAAGGGCCCTACGTGAAGATTGGTACACTTTCATTTCATTTTCATGGTCATTAGCCTTCAGATTTGAATAGCGTTTGATATCATTTCATTGCTTGTGAGTTTATTATTTCACTTAGAAGTTCTTGAAAGTAATATTGTATGATTCATGGTGATAGCTTGAAAATTCAATTTCTAAATTATTGAACAAGATCTTGTAAAAGATTTAATTGAACATTGAATTTCAAAGTATTTCTATGGACTCCGTTTTCATGAATTTGATTGTTAATATGCTTAGTGTGTTATCTGGGAAAGAGTTTTTGTGAACTATATCCTTGTAAGAGGATTGAGGACTCAGACTAGTAACACTCTGTTTTAGAACAACTAATTAAATTAGAAAATATAGGTGTTTAAATTGTGAAAGGAAACATATTCCAATCTCTTGTAAAAGTGTGTTGTAGCCTGTCACAATAGACACTTATTTAGATAGATGAGATCCTTTTAGGTCTATACATTTTAGACACGTGCCTCTAAGTTTACCTATCTTGGTTGACATTAAATTTAGTCTAATCTAGCACCCTAGATTGGTCACTACATTTTGGTGCCGTTGCTGGGGAGGCGCAATTAGAGGATTTCTAAGAAAAAAAAAAAAAACAAACAAACAAACAAAAACATAGATTTAATTTTGATTCACCATTTTAGAAGTCATGTTTACTTATGTCTAGATCTAGAGATGATAAAGGTAGATTCATAAAAACCCCCCATCCAAAAATTAATCCACCACTAGGATCAGACCCTTTATGAAAAATTGAACACACAACACCAGCTGGGAAAGTCACCATACAAAAATTAGAGGATAAACAAAAATCAGGGAAAAGACTCACACTCATTGAGAGACAAATCCTATTGGCACACGAATCACAGAAGAAACATCTCCCTGAATCCTCTATAAAAAGAGAAAGTAGTAAAATAACTCAACAATCTCTCCTTGAACCTACTGATTTTGAAAAATTTCAAGAAGGATAAAAATCACTAGAACAACTTCTCTTTGAAACAAGTGACACTGAACAAGGAATTAAATCAACAGAGGAATCTATCAAAATGGCTGAGGAAGGAGGAGGATCAGCAAGAAGACCCACTCCTAAACAACAAGATCAAAGGGAGGAGGAAGAGTCAACCTTTAAATTTCCTATTCAAGGGCTAGGAGAAAATCATGATGAGGAAATAAAAATGAAAAACATACCTCCATCTGTGTAACCAAACTTTTATAGCATGGCTTCAGAAGACCCAGATTCATTCTTGTTTGAATTTGACATAGTATATCGAACATATGGTTACACAGATGATGCCCATAGGCTTAGACTCTTTCCAAAAACATTAAAAGCATCAGCATTAAGATGGTTCATGAGACTTGGTGAAAATGCAATAATTGGTTGGGATGGCATGAGAAGAATATTCCTAAAGAAATACCAACCTTATTGTAGATCGAAAGATTCTAAAGATGATATCTTTAGAATGAATCAACAAGAGGATGAAAATTTAGAGGACTACTTGGAACGATTTGTTTACAATTTGCAAAAACCAAAACATAGAACCATGTCTCTTGATCTGATTCGAACAATATTTTTGAGGGGCATTCGAGAGGAATACTTAGATGATCTTAATTTCATGGGAAAAGGTGATATTTCCACTTTACCTTTCGAAGAAATTGCTGAATTATGTGAAAAGTATTCTAGGAGAAAAGCCAGAAATGGAAAAAGAGTTATATCATCCAAAGCCACAAAATCTGCTTCAGCAAGTGTCACAAGGGTTGAAATAGGAAACCTGTTAGAAGAATTCAAAACAAATATATTAAGTACTTTAGGAAATAAAATTGACACTCTGAAAGCCAAGAAAAGGCAAGAAGAGGAAGATCAATTAATGGTTGTCTTTTGTCCAAAATGCCGGAAGAAACTTGCCTTGAAATACTGCCCATTAGAAAAAATTCAAGTTTGTGCCTTTTGTACTGAAAATCATGATATATTTCATTGCTCTAAAGTCAAGATTTTGTAGAATTGTAATGTGGCAGCTAACATAGGTATGGAGAATGTGTATTTCATGGGCGCAAAGAGACCATGGAAACCAAGACCTCCACCTCCAGGTATGTTTCCAAACTAGAATTTGCAATTTCCTGCACAATATCAGATGTATGCTCAGAATTCTTGGAATGTACCCATGCCATGGCAACACCAAAATTACCCACAACAACAATGGAGACCATCTCAGCAATACTCTCAACAATATCAACCATATCCTCAACCATACCAACCATATTCTCAGCCATATCAACAATGTCATTAGCCATATTCACAATATCCTCAAACATATCAACAATATCCTCAGCAGCAAGTTGTTTATCAACCCCAACACATTCAACAAGCATTGCTTACTCCTCCACCAATAAATCCACCTCAATTACAACTTCCATCTAACCAACAACCTCCTTGACCCACTCAGATTCTTGCTCAACCTGTACCAAATCCAAATAATAGAGCAGAGAGACCAGCTTATAGTGTAGGTGAGGGACCATCATATCCCACATTACCTTTACAAAATATCAATTTGAGGTCTGGTAAGGTACTTCAAAAAGAACCTCCAATAGCTGAAAAACAAGAAGAAAACGAAGAAAATGAAAATGAAACTCCAACTCAAAGGAAACAAAATGATGACATCAAAAATAAACAAATGCAACCGTTGCATCCACCACCTTTTCCAGAAATATTGGTCCAAGCAAAACTTCCCATGTCTATACCACAGTTTGATGTTTTAGATGAGCTAAAGAATGTCTATATAAAAATTCCACTACTACAAGCCATAAAATATATTCCCATATATATTAAAGCAATCAAAGAACTATGCCTCAAGAAGCCTACTAGGAAAAGAGTTGATCCACAAACTATTCATGTCATTGGATATTTAGCTGGCCTTATGACAAACACCATTTCAATGGAAAAGTATGTTGATCCTGGTATTCCAAGAGTCATTACAATCATTAACAACATACATATTCCAAACACCTTAATTTACCTTGGGGCCGCAATAAATGTGATGACTCTTGAAACAATGAAAACACTGCAGCTCACAAACTTGCAGCACACAACAATCGTTCTAGAACTAGCTGATAGGTCTAAAGTGATTCCTGAAGGGATTTTGGAGGACATAATTGTTTCACTGGACTCTTGGGAGTATCCAGTGGAATTTTTAGTTCTCCAGCCAAAATCTAATTTAGGAGGACACCCTATCATCCTTGGTAGACCATGGTTAGCAACTGCTGATGCATTCATAGGATGTAGATCGGGTAATATGATTATTTCACGAGGAACTGAAAGAAAACAACTCACTCTCTACCCATCAACACAATCACCAGTAGTAGCACACAATTTATGGCTTGATGATAAATACAATGATAAGGAAGAAGTTCAATCTGTTTTCAGCATCAATCAAATCTATGATTTTCAAGAACATGATAATGATGATTTGGTAGAATTGTTCCTTTCTCAACCTGATATTTCCGAAGAATTAAGAAATGAACAATATCATGCTGCAGATGAACTTTTGGCACAAAATTTTTTGGAAACATGCACCATTCAATCCTTGCAAACAACATTTCAGAACATTCTTCCCATTCAATCTATCACAAACACATAGAGCAAGACCATAGAGATTAGTCCACGAAAAACTTTCAATATTAGCACTCACCTAGACTCATCTCAGGAGGAAAAATTGATTCAATTATTGAGAAAATATCAGAAAGCATTTTCTTGGGACTACATCGATATGCATGGAATTCACCCTGAAACATGCACTCACCATATTTATACGGATAGTAATATCAAACTAGTGAGGCAACCGCAGAGAAGAATTAATCCCATGCTTCATGACATTGTTAGAGATGAATTACAAAAACTACCGAAAGTCAATTTTATTTATCCTATCTCTGACAGTCAGTGGGTATCCCCATTGGTAGTAGTGCCCAAGAAAAATGGCAAGTGGAGGATTTGTGTTGATTACAGACAATTGAACAAAGAAACGCTCAAAGATTATTTCCCAGTACCATTTATTGACCAAGTGCTAGACACATTAGCTAGGAAATCATCATTCTCTTTTCTTGATGGTTTTAGTGGCTATAACCAGATCAGGATTGCCTTAGAGGACCAGGAAAAAACCACTTTTACTTGTCCTTGGGGCACTTATGCCTATAATGTTTTACCATTTGGAATTTTCAATGCTCCAGCTACATTTCAAAGAGCTGTATTAGCTATTTTTGTTGATTTAGTTCATGATTGTGTTGAAGTTTACATGGATGATTTTTCAGTGTATGGCAATTCATTTGAGCATGCATTAGAGAATCTTGAAAAAGTTTTGAAGAGATGTATTGAAGCTAATCTATCCCTGAGCAATGAAAAGTGTTTTATGATGTTAAATGAAGGGATAGTATTAGGTCACTATATTTC